>CM044010.1:20961277-21564741 GCA_024085815.1 Flaveria linearis
TAAATGTATATATGTAGGTTAACCTCTATTAAACTTTTGAATAGTTTGAATATCACACGTCTAATCAGTAATTTTTGTTGTTCTCTCTGCATATGCAAATGGAAATTGAAATAATGTTTTTAAGTAAATGTTATTTCATATATCTGTATAACTTTGGAATTGATTATGTTTCATAAATGATACCAAATATTTAAATTGTTTATTTATGTATATTTTGAATTGGTTGTCGTATAATAGTTACAAAAATATACTTTTAAACTTGTGTTGGTTACTATATTTTTATACATGATGACATATATGTAAACTCACTAAAGAGATCGAATTAAGATCTTTTTATTGTAGTTGTTGTTACATTTAGTGTTATTTACATATATTTAAATTATGTAAATTATACAAATCACGATCTGATGCATATAAATCATACATTTTTTATTTTTATGTAAGTGGTTTTTAGTTAAATTATGTGTAAGTTATTTTTTAGTTAATAAAATTTATGAATGAATATGAGAAACAGAGTAAATATGGATCTTTTCTATTTTTACGGGTTTTTAAAACCATAATGGTCTCATTTTACTGATATACCCTTAATGTTTTAATTACATAAAAAATTATATATTAACTTACATTTTTACCCCTTTCAATCTTAACCATAGATTAGTATAATCAATGGCTAAAAAAGTTCTGCGAGTTTTCATTTTAATAGAAGTCCTGTAAAGAACCTGACTATATATATATATATATATATATTATATATATATATATATAATATATATATATATATATATATATATATATATATGGGTGGGTTATTCACAAACTGTAGTTTTGCTACAACGTGTAGAGACACAATGAGGCTAAAAAAATCACAAAAAAAGTAATATCTCACAATCTAAATCGAATTTTAAAAAACCACTTCGGAGGCTCTGTTCTCTCGTTGTCCTCTTTCAAAAAAAATAATTTTTATTGTGTCTTTATATGACACAATGACGCCATTATATTTTTTATATCGATACAATCACATCTTTATGTTTTCATAATGACACATAAAGTCATTGTGTCTTTCATAAATGACACAATAAAAAAATATTTATTTTTTTATTTTTCGTTTATTTTTCTTAGTGAGGACGACTAGGGGAACAAAAGCTCCGAATTATTTTCCTGAAATTCGATTTAGATAATGAGATATAATTTTTTTGTGTCTTTTTTACTCATTGTGTTTTCTCACAATTAGTAGCAAAAATACACTTTGTATTTGAACTTTTCACACACACACACACACGCACACATACACAACACACACATAGATATATATATAGATATATAATATATATATATATATATTATATATTATATAATATATATATTATATATATATATATATATATATATATATATATAATAGGAAGAGGTTATAATGAGAACCCATTGTTTTTGTCAAACCCTTTAACCCTATTTCAACCATTGATCTCTAAAGCAATTCTTGATCTAAGGGCCAGGAATATTTTTTATTAAACTATTAAGGGTTGCAGGTTTGACTATCCCTTTAAAGGGTATGTATATAATTTTACATGGGTCTTGAAGTACTAACCATACACAGACATGGGTGCCCAAAAAGTAACGATCACATCATTCCAATTCACAACCACCCCATTTCAAAATTTACATTTCAGAGAAGATGTTCCCACCCCAAATTTCTGTTACCCTCTTTTGTTCCTTGTCGAGAAATTCAAAATGCTGACGGTAAACGTCAGACGAAGCGTTGGTTAATCGTTTTTGTTTTTGTGTGAGATCGACGGAAACCGTTCACAAGAAAGGAGAATCATCCGGATGGTGAAGAAATGGAGGAAACGACAATCGGGTAAGTCGTTTAACTAGTAATCTGATCATTTAAATTGAAACGGGGTTCGAAAATCTGTTACGATCGTTAATTTGATGAAATAAGTAACAAATTGTGGTGTTTGCAAGCAATTGTTCACACTGTCGATGTGCTTTACTTTGTTCTTCCTCTATGCCTGTAAAACCTAAAATGTGATTTTGTAATTGTTATGTAATCAGTGTGATGTTATGTCAAAAATGTCAATTTTTATGTAAACAAAACTCCAAACTTTGTTTCTTTGCATAAAAATGATTCGTGTATGTTTGTGTTAGTGAGTCTTTATTTTTCAATGAAACTGAGGAAAATGTTTAATTAGTGAAGATTCAAATTGGGGTTTTCAAAATATACGTGCTTGTTTAGTGTAAAGTTGGGGGTTTTATTTTGGGTTTTATTTGGGCATGTCTTTTTGTACATACGTATAGCTATGTACTTTATGTACTTATAAATTTTTCATAAGGAAAACGTTTTCTTAAAAGTGGGTATTTGTAATTAACTGTAAGAAAGGTGTAATAATAAAAATTCATTTAATTGAGTTTACAATGTCCTGTTGTGTAATCATTTGTTATTCTATGTAGTAGTCAGTGTGTCGTTGGTCAAAACAGAGATTCTTGTCGTATAATGTATAACTAAGGTACTACTAGAATATAAGAAATGTGTAGCCATCATAAAACTCTAAGTTGAACTCTTCTAATGTATCTTGCAGGTCCATGTAAAATAATAATACTGGGTAGTTAAAATACGGGGGCGGGACATTTTGGTTGATTGATAAGATGAAAGTACGTGTTGTTTTTAGATTTATGTTTAGTAAATTGAGTTTCACTGACATTAGAATCCGGTTTTATTAAAAGGGATTTGTCACACCCCCGCTTATAGCGGAAACACGAGGATGTAACGGACGGGATCGTCATAACACCTGGTTAATTTATAGAGAAAATAAATGCAAAAATCCACGTGTCATGACGTTACCCGACACAATGGTGACTTGTGTCATGGTTAGTCAGTTCCACGACTAGCATAGTCTATTGAATTAATAAACCAAATACAACATGAAATGCAACCAACAAAAGTTCAACATAGTATTCATGAATGAAATCAAATGATAGTCAAATACTAGTGCAAGTCTACTAAAATCCTGAGGGTCTCTGCTAAGGCATCGGCTCTAGCTATCCTCTTTGACTATGATCACCTGAAAAGATATGCTCAAAAATATCAACAATAATGTTGGTGAGCTTCGCAGGTTTGAATTATAAACATGTAATTGATGCTGTATAGAGTTTGTTTGTGGAATACCATGCATACAGTTATAAGCAAGCAAGATCACATAACATGAGTTTCATACAACCAAACCTAATGACGTACACAAAGAAACTTGTCGGAATATATTCACCCCAGCCCGTTTCCTGGCAGTAGGGATGGTACTCATAAGTAACCATCTCCTCAAGGGTGGGGGTCAACCCAGTAGTACTACTAATACCTATCGTTGGTTCCAAACCAGAATTAATGGTTGTAAGAGATCCACAAAGTAACACCATGTATGCATCAGATATGTACTCACAAAACAGTATCACGTTGATTCCAAGTATGAAAATTGTATGTATGATGTACAGCATTGAAAACGGGTGAGCATACTTTTCCCCCATGTTTGTAAAAGATTGAAACAATTGTATAAACACAAAAAGGAGTCACGAAACTCACCTTGAATTGAGATGTAAATGAAATGAACAAGAGCTTCAAAGAATAAAGGCAATGCACGATCAAACACGATTAACACCTATTATTAATTGTAATTAAGTCTTTAAAATGTACTCAATGCGAATAGATACATTTGGTCGGATTCGGGTCGGTTTCGGGTTGACGCACACGATTAGATATATATATTTAAGTTTGATTATAACCTTAGTGATACTAGGATTTAAATTGAATTGTGGGGTTTTAATAAGTAATTAATTTATATAAGTGAAATTACTTGTATTTTGATTTATTTAAAAGAATATACCTTTTAAGCGTTTTAATATAGAAAGAATTAGTTTAATATCTGATCATGTTTAAATATATAATGTATATATTCTTTGTAATCTTTTGAAATAAATATTATTACGATAACGTATTACCGATAATAATTTATTAATCTGAAATATTCGTCAAAGTATTTTTAAGAAAAACCTATAATACATTTGTAAATAATTTTGTGAAATTATAAGATGTATAATTTCCATAATTTTCATGGTTATTTCATAATTACACACGATTTAGGGTCCATTTTTATAAAGAAATAATTATTTATAATATTGTAAATAATATTTTTTTATACAATTTTTAAGGTTTTTAAATAAAATAAATTTACAGAAAATAATTATGTAATATTTAAAATAAGGAAAGTTTATAAGCTTATTTTTATAATTTTAAGAATTTTTATATATTTTTTAGAAGCTTAAAAGCTTTAAAAAATAGTTGTAGGTAGCCGGGTTCGAACCCGGGACCTCCACTCACACACCCACACGCATACCAGTGAACCAAGGCTCTCAGCCGCGATGGATTTCAGTTTTAAATCTTAAAAATCTTAAAAATAAACTTTTAAACATTCCCCGCCAATTTCGAAGAACCCTAACTCAATTTGGATCAAATTGAACATGTAAATGTGTTGTTAACGAAAGCAATCATGGGCTTTTATTACTCATGTTAACCGAATGTATGGGTGTAATCAATTACCTGATTTGAAGTTAGATTGATGATGAACACTCGATGACAAGCCGCGGCTATCGTAGCATTGGTTAGGTACCCACATGATGATGTTAATCAAATTAATTGCACAGGTACTTCTAATGATGTTAATGATCGAAAGCCCTATGTTAATTGCAGTAAATATCGTTCGGAGTATGGACTTTGGTAGAGTGTCGCGTCATGATTGATGGTGATGATCGAATTGGTTTGTTTGTGTGTTTTCAGATGGAATTGAGAGTTGAGTTCGATCAGAATGGATATATGGTCATATATATGTGATTATTTCGATTATAAAGTGTTAATGCGATTCGATTATGGCTGGAAAAGGGGTCGAAAGTATATTTGATTCGAGATCGCACTACCCACTTTATTCTTTTAAATTGTTTGGGGTTAGGTTCGAATCTCGCATGTGGGGCGGTCGGGAGCTTTTGATTTGTTTAAAACCAGTGGATTTGGGTGCTTGGCTTCGCCGGAGTTGTCGCCGGAATAGTAATCGGAGGTGAAGAAGGGGGTCAACGGGCGTTGGGTTGGTTTTTAAAAGAATTTACATTTTACCCCCCTGCGGTGTTTATTTTGTTGTTATTTCATGTTAAAATTTTTATAACAAGTTTCATTTATTACAATTTCAGCCCCTGGACTTATAAATTCATTTTTATACTTTTTTTTATAATCATTGTTATTATTTTATTATTGTCATTATAATATTATTATATTATTATTAATTATTATTATATTATTATTATTATTATTATATTTAATTTTTTTATTATTATTATTATTATTATTATTATGTTGATTATTATTATAATTTTTTTTGTAATTATTGGAATTAATATCGTATAAACTTAGTTGTTTATTTTTCATTAATAAAATATACGGGATGTTCAGTCTCCCTGCTTTAGGAAATTTCGTCCCGAAATTTTAATCACGAGGAGGTTGTGCTAAGATTTAGTTGAGTTCCGAGAGCTATTGGAGACTTTTCCGGAAACGAGAGATGAAGCGACCATCGCGATCAAGATATAATCTAAAGGTACACTTATAAACGAACAAGAGGGTTTAAATGAAAGATAAGCGTACGAACGGACAGCTGTAGACGTTTAATTGTAGATGAGATTTTTCACTTTAGGGAATCCTTCAAGTCTCTTGACATAAATACATGCCAACTGAACTCTTCCAGTGAAATACGAGACGCTTTGAGAGGAAAACATTGGAAATGTGACGAGTTACCATGGTATGTTAGACTTATAAATCACAGCTTCCAGAATATTTTCGAGGTAAGGTGATGTCTAGAAATCAATAAAAGGCCAACCATGGTATGAAAGGTTAACCGTCAGAATTTAGAATCCCAAATGTCATCATGCCATTTAAAATAAGAAGCTTTCAGTGAATGAAAAGTTTAAACAGGAGATTCACGGGAAACACGAAGGTTAATTTTGTCATATGTAAAGGTAAAACACTTGGACCATGCCAAGTTATGTCTTCTCTTTATGCCCAACCCATGACTACAAATTACGAAATTTTATGAAACATTATATCCACATTGTAATGAGGATAATAACGAGTCTTGTTGTTCGAATTCAAGATAGAGTTTTAAATATTTCCAAGGTTAGGATTCAAATCGATTCAAGAAGTGATACAAACAATAAGAAAAGGTATTTGTAACCATGTTTTGCAAGGTAACCAATTTCCAGATGCAGATTTGCATACGTACTTCATCAACCCATAAGTACAGTCGAGAACATTCGTATGTCTAGGAAGACATAATCACAAGTTGGTAATGTCTTTATTTAGTAAAACGATTGCTTAAGAAAGCTACCCTCACTCAATCATGCGTTGATGATATCTCAAATGAAAGTTGATAAGTAAGGAATAAATGGTTCCATATAGCTAGTTCAAATCAAATCCTTAATAACCCATGCTTTGGTCCATCAAGATCATCACGTAGCCCCGTTTAAGCATGTAACACCCGTAATTTTTTATTAAAATGAATAAAAGAATAAAAGAAAAATGAAAAGGGGAAATGGAGGTCAACCCAAAGTTTAGGGGTCATGGTGTAAAAAAGGGGCTAAGTTGGTGAAAAGTTGGTGAAAAGGTGGCATGGCCGCCCATTTCACCCTGCACAATATCTTCTTCGATTTTTAGAAAGAGAAAGAATACAGAAGCTTCGGGTTTGAGAAGGAAATTCAAGCAAAATCGAATTCAAGGTAAGAATTCGTGAAATTTAATTGTTCTTGGCTACCTTAGCCTCGGTTATATGCTACATGTGTTTGTATGTGTTCGAATGTGTGTTTAGAAAATTTCTGGGTGTTAGAACCGTTTAAAGAAGCTCGGTTGAGGAGTGCAAACTGGGAGAACCACAAAGGTGAGTTCTAGACCCCGTATTTCACATGTTTTACAAACTTTTGGGGCTGGAAATACATGTAAAATGTTTTACACTTATTATGAATGTTGCCCTTATGTGCATGCGTATGTATGTTAGTGATTTATGTTATGATTCATGCTTAGTATTGTATGTACATGTTTAGAACTAGTATTATGATATTTGGGGACTGGGATATGAATTAGATACTGATTAGGCTGCTAATACGACCAATAAGACCAAATAGTGGTCATATGTCTGAAACTTTGACTTAGAAAAACCAAGTACAAGGTGATGTGTAAATAGGTGCTTATACGACCCATGAAACTTGCCTTAGAAATATTTGAGGGTTATGTCTGAACAGTGGGTCGTATGAACAGTACGAATTTTCTAAGTATGGGTTAATAGTCTGAACAGTGGTCGTATGACCAGTAGAAATTTCCTAAGTATGGGGATGAACGACCAAACAGTGGTCGTATGACCTGTAAAAATTTCTTAAGTCTGGGGATGATACGACTGAACAGTGGTCGTATGACTAGAAAAATTTTTTAAGTTTAAGGTGAAACGACTGAGCAGGGCACATACCCGAGCAGGGCTCATACGACTGATAGGGCTCATACCGCCCAACCCTTAGAATTTTTTACAAAAATTTTCTGGAAATCTGATTTACGGGGTTTGCCCAGAGTTGACTAGGGTTAATAAAATGATGATGTTTTATGAATGTAATGATGATAATTGATTGACCCTTATTACTACTGATTTTATTATCAGTATTTTATTATTGTTACACAATTATTATTATTTAATATTGTTAAGTATGTACTAGGCATGACAAAGAATGACTAAGATTTAACGAAGAGCATAATCATTAGTAAGTAAAATATTAATGATAATGAGAAATGGAACGTAAGTGAAAGATAATGAAAGAGGAACATGATGATGAACGCATGCATTAATAAATGAACGAATGAACGTAAGAAGGCTTGCAAGCAAATGAATGGAGGTGCACACCCTGACAGGTGTTAGCTCAACTGTGATGCGGGTTAGCTACCCCAAGGATGCACACGGGTCAATCTTGAGATTGATAATGAGGTGAGCAACTACGTGTTGCAACAGACTCGGTTAGTAGGCAAATCATGAGATTTGCCACTGAGGTGAGCAGCCGTGTGCTGCAACAGAACTTGGCTAACATATTGATAATGAGGTGAGCACTACGTGTTGCAACAGACTCGGTTAGCAGGCAAATCATTTGATTTGCCACTGAGGTGAGCACCGTGTGCTGCAACAGACTTGGCTAACATCTAGATAATGAGGTGAGCAACTACGTGTTGCAACAGACTCGTTTAGCAGGCAAATCATGAGATTTGCCACTGAGGTGAGCAGCCGTGTGTGCTGCAACAGACTTGCTAACATATGATAGAATGAAATGAATGAACGTACGAAAGAATGTAATGAACGTATGATGAAAGAATGATCGTACGTATGCAATGAATGTATGAATGAAATGAATGTATGAACGTATTAATGTATGAATGAATGAAAGTAAGATACGTACGAAGGAAGAACTAATATGAAAGAAAGAATACGAAAGAATATGAATGTAAACGAGAACGGCACACGAATGAAAGTTAACGAATGAGACGGACGAAGAAATAAGAAATATTATCTGTGTACGTACTTGTGTGACCGCATATAAGTAAAGAAAGGTTTTTCCTTGAAATGAAAAGTAAAGTATTTTAATCTACAAAACTAGAACTCACTCAGCAACGCTGACTTTATGTATTTTCCAGTTGGCAGGTAACAGGTTGCTGAGGATGGCACACGGGATGGCTACACGGAGGGCAGACTGACATCCATTTATGTTTTTGACGATACTGTTGTTTTGTAATTCATTCGACTAATTATTTTGTGACTAATGAACTAGAATGTATTGCTTAACAACAGCATTTTAAAATGATGAAGGGTTTTGCCAACTTATTCCGTGGCTTAATTTATTAATATATGTGTTTTATGCTGTGAATGACCAACTGTGAGGTGCCCGGGATCGGGCCTTACAAGTTGGTATCAGAGCTAAAGTTTAAGTGAAACGGGTAAATTTTCAAAAAAAATAAACCTTAACTTAAACTGAGAATGGGACGGAGAGAGGGATGTCAGCCCGAGTAGCATGTGCCATCAGGTATTGTTTTTCTTAAAAGTTAATCAGTGTTATGTGCGTGTGCTATATGGTTATGTGTTCTAGTAGATTTAGATGCTGATGTAGTCAGATAGGGAGTGCTTGGGGTGTGAAGAGTAAAGTAAATGGCTAATCACAACTGGCCACTGTATTAGGGACTTACTATACTTGACATAAACTGAGTTGTTCCTTGAATGGCTATTTTAGTGTTTGAATCTTATAGTGCATAGGAAAATGGCTGGGAAGAAACCTTCTAAGGGCTAGAGGTAGAGGTCGTCCGCGTACGACTAGGAGCAGTGCTAAAGCTCCTAAGACGACTCCTGTGAACCCCGAGGTTCCTGACCGGAATGAAGAAACTGAGAATGCTAGTCTGAATGCCTCAGCTAGGGAGGCGATTGCTGATGAGGTACACCAGGTCCTACAGGCAGTTATGCCATCTGTAGTGACCGATGTTTTTCGAGCTATAAGGAACGAGGAAAGGAAGGAAAAGGAGGACAGGAGAGGGTCGACTGGAATGGAAAGCAAGGGAAAGAGGACCGACCGGATCCTGAGATAGTAGTATCTGATGAGGAAGGGGATGATGTGGTAGGGGTGATGACCAGGGGCGCAATTACGGGGCATTCCAGAGGTGCAAGCCCCCTACTTTTGATGGAAATGGCAATGCTGCTGCTGCCCACCGTTGGGTAAGGGAGATGGAAGCGGTACTGGATCAGTCAGCGAGTGCCGGGAGGATCGAAGGTGAAGTTTGTCACCCACTCCTTTACTGACTCAGCACTATGTTGGTGGACAATATTGTCCAAGCTGAGGGCAGCAGGGTCATAGGCAAGATGAAGTGGCCCGAGTTGAAGAAGCTGGTAGTTGAGGAATTCTGCCTTCACAGGGAACTCAATAAGGTTGAGAGGGTTCCTACAACTCAAGGCGGGAACATGACACACCAGCAGTATACTACCAAATTCAACGAGATGGCGAGGCTGGTGCCGGATCAAGTGACACCGGTATCCCGAAAGATTACCGGTACATTCAGGGACTGCCAGCTGATATCCGCAGACACTTTGATTACTGCCTGACCAAGCACCTTTAGGTCGGCAGTAGACTTAGCTGGGAGGCTCTATGACGAGGGAAGTGATGGTGGTGGAGTCAAAGAAAGCCGGTGGTGCTAACCGGAACTGGAATGGGAAACGGTTCGGGCGTGGTGGCTTTACCCCGAATAACAAGAAGGCGAGAAGATGACCGTAGGGTGGGGTCACCAAGTTCGGGACCCAAAAGATGTGACAAGTGTGGTAGGACACGGTGGTGAATGTAGGTGGGGGTTAACGTCTGTTTCAGGTGTGGGAAATCCGGTCATATGGCTAGAGACTGTATGTAGGCTGTGAGGTGTTTCAACTGCGGCGAAGTGGGTCATATGAGTAAGGATTGCAGGAAGTCGAGGGCCGAGAGTTCCGGGGGAAAGAAGGTGGTAGGGACTGAGGGGCAGAAGACGAGTGCCAGAGCTTTCACATGACCAGAGAGGAGGCTAGGACGGACCCCGATGTTGTGTCAGGTACGTTTCTAGTAAAATCAAACTCTTGCTTCTGTGTTATTTTCTGGTGCTAGTAAGAGTTTCATTTCTGCTACTTTCTGTGCTAATTGCCTGTTAGTAGTAAATGCATTGATGAGCCATTTGAAGTAGAAACCGCTATTGGTAAGTCCACTAGAGTTACTGATGTGATAGAGGACTGTACCATAGAGTTAGAAGGCCATAGGTTTACTGCTAGATTACATGTGATGCCCTAGGTGATTTGATGTGGTGTTAGAATGGATTGGTTGGCAACCTACGAAGTGAATATCGTATGTCGAAGAAGATGATTAGATTGACGGCATTTGACGGAAGTCTGGTGACAATATACGGTGATCGGGTAACGATGATTTCGAAGGTGATTTCGATGGCGGTGGCGGGGAAGTGCATGAGGCGTGGGTGCAACGCCTAGCTATGTTATGTGAAGGATGTGGAAACACCAACACCACAACTATCTGACGTTCCGGTTGTGTGTGAGTTTCCAGATGTGTTCCCGGAAGACTTATCAGGATTGCCACCTGACCGCGAAATTGAATTTCAAATTGACTTGATACCCGGTGCCCAACCTGTTGCTAAAGCACCGTATCGGTTGGCTCCGACTGAGATGAAGGAGTTGATGGAGCAACTGCAAGAGTTGCTTGACAAGGGCTTTATTAGACCGAGTATCTCTCCTTGGGGTGCTCCGGTCTTATTTGTGAAGAAGAAGGACGGTAGCATGAGGATGTGTATCGACTACCGTGAGTTGAACAAGCTAACGGTAAAGAATCGGTATCCATTACCAAGGATGACGACTTGTTCGACCAAGCTCCAGGGTGCCAGTTGGTTCTCGAGAATAGATCTTCGATCTTGCTACCATCAATTGAAGGTAAAGGAGCAGGACATTCCTAAAACAGCTTTTCGTACGCGTTATGGACACTATGAGTTTCTCGTTATGTCATTTGGTCTAACTAACGCGCCAGCTGCTTTTATGGATTTGATGAACCGAGTGTGTCGGCCAATGTTAGATAAATCAGTGATTGTGTTTCATGGATGATATCCTGATTTATTCAAGAAGCAAAGAAGAGCATGCCGGTCACATTCGGGAAGTATTGGAGACTTTGAGAAGGGAGAACTGTATGCTAAGTTCTCCAAATGTGCTTTCTGGTTACGCGAGGTGCAATTTCTGGGTCACGTGGTAAATGCAGAGGGAATCATGGTGGACCCAGCAAAGTTGAAGCTGTGATGCAATGGAATCACCAAAGACGCCATCCGAGATTCGTAGCTTCTTGGGATTGGCGGGCTATTACAGGAGATTTATTCAAGACTTCTCCAAGATAGCCTCACCTTTGACTAAGTTGACTCGCAAGGATGTGAATTCGTGTGGGGTCGAGAGCAGGAGACGGCCTTTGAGGAGTTGAAGACGAGCTAACACAAGCTCTGTTTTGACATTGCCCGAGGGAAATGAAGACTTAGTGGTCTATTCGGATGCATCTTATTCTGGGCTAGGTTGTGTGTTGATGCAACGTGGAAAGGTGATAGCCTACGCATCTCGACAGCTGAAGACCCTGAAGTCAACTATCCCACACACGATCTAGATTAGCCGCGGTGGTTTTTGCGTTGAAGATTTGACGGCACTATCTATACGGGACGAAGTGCACAATCTTCATGACCATAAAAGCTTGAAGTATTCTTCGAGCAGAAAGATCTGAACATGAGGCAGAGGCGATGGTTGGAACTAATAAAGGATTATGATTGCGAAATCCATTACCATCCGGGCAAGGCCAACGTGGTGGCAGATGCCCTCAGCCGAAAAGAAAGGCCTGAGCCGATCCGGGTGAAGGCTTATCAGTTAATTATGACCTCTGACGTGATGACACAGGTTAAGGAGTTTCAAGACGAGGCTTTGAAAGAAGATCGTCTTAACTCTGAAAGGATGAGAGGTCTAGTTACAGAATTGGTGAGAACACTCTTGTGTTAAGACCCGATTTGGGCGAATGTGGATTCCTCGATACGGGGATCTACGTGGAAAGATTTTGGAGAGGCCCATAAGACTCGATACTCCATTCATCCCGGTGCTACCAAATGTACCACGATATGAAGAAGGATTTCTGGTGGCCGGGCATGAAACGTGACGTAGTGGAGTACGTGAGTAAATGCCTAACTTCTTACAAGTAAAGGCAGAACACCAGAAACCGTACGGGAAGATCCAGCCATTGGATATACCCGAGGGAAGTGGGAGCACATCACCATGGACTTCTTACGAAGCTACCACGTACCCCGAAAGGGTATGATGCCATATGGGTGATAGTTGACTGCTTGACAAAGAGTGCCCACTTCCTACCGATCCGTGAAACGTACTCATCTGAAAGATTGGCGGATCTGTTCATCAAGAAAATTGTAGCTCGTCATGGTGTACCGGTGTCTATTGGTCTGATCGCGACACCCGGTTTACCTCCAAGTTTTGGAAAAGATTTCATGATGCAATGGGGACGAGGCTAAACATTAGTACAGCATATCACCCTCAGACGGACGGTCAGTCTGAGGGGACGATCCAAACACTCGAAGACATGCTTCGGGCGTGCGTGATCAATTTTGGAGGAAGTTGGGATGACCACCTGCCGTTAGCAGAATTCTCGTATAATAACAGTTATCATGACAGCATTGGCATGCCACCTACGAGATACTATACGGTAGGAGATGTAGGACGCCAATATGTTGGGGAGACATTGGGCAGAAAGAACTGGGGGGTGTTGAGGTGATTGAAGCAACGACTGAGAAATTGGAAAAGATCAAAGCCTTGATGAAGGCGGCGAAAGATAGGCAAAAGTTGTATGCTGACAAGAGGCGAAGACCGATAGAGTTCAAGGTTGGTGACCGAGTCATGTTGAAGGTCTCGCCCTGGAAGGGAATCATTAGATTCAGGAAACGAGGTAAGCTAAGCCCGAGATACATAGGACCTTTCTTAATTGTCGCACGAGTAGGAGAGGTGGCCTATTGACTTGAGCTGCCAGATGAGTTAAGTGGAATTCATCCCCCATTCCATGTATCTCATCTGAGAAGTGCTTAGCTAATGAAGACATGGTTGTACCACCGGAGGACATCGAAGTGGATGAGAGGCTCACTACGTGGAGCAACCAGTGGCAATCATTGATCGTAAAGAAAAGAGGTTGAGGAATAAAGTGTTCCTCTTGTGCGTGTACAGTGGAAGCACAGGAAGGGATCCGAGTCTACGCGGGAGACCGAAGAAGAGATGAGACAACATTACCCACATCTGTTGAGGAATAACAGGTTTCGGGACGAAACTATATAAGGGGGGTGGACTTGTAACACCCGTAATTTTTATTAAAATGAATAAAAGGAATAAAAGAAAAATGAAAAAGGGGAAATGGAGGTCAACCCAAAGTTTAGGGGTCAAGGGTGTAAAAAAAGGGCTAAGTTGGTGAAAAGTTGGTGAAAAGTGGCATGGCTGCCCATTTCACCCTGCACAATATCTTCGTTCGATTTTTAGAAAGAGAAAGAAGACAGAAGCTTCGGGTTTGAGAAGGAAATTCAAGCAAAATTCGAATTCAAGGTAAGAATTCGTGAAATTTAATTGTTCTTGGCTAACCTTAGCCTCGTTATATGCTACATGTGTTTGTATGTGTTCGAATGTGTGTTTAGAAAATTTCTGGGTGTTAGAACCGTTTAAAGAAGCTCGGGTGAGGAGTGCAAACTGGGAGAACCACAAAGGTGAGTTCTAGACCCCGTATTTCACATGTTTTACAAACTTTTGGGGGCTGGAAATACATGTAAAAATGTTTTACACTTATTATGAATGTTGCCCGATGTGCATGCGTATGTATGTTAGTGATTTATGTTATGATTCATGCTTAGTATTGTATGTACATGTTTAAACTAAGTATTATGATGTTTGGGGACTGGGATATGAATTAGATACATGATTAGGCTGCTAATACGACCAATAAGACCAAATAGTGGTCATATGTCTGAAACTTTGACTTAGAAAAACCAAGTACAAGGTGATATGTCTAAATAGTGCTTATACGACCCATGAAACTTGCCTTAGAAATATTTTGAGGTTATATGTCTGAACAAGTGGTCGTATGACCAGTACGAATTTTCTAAGTATGGGGTTATATATCTGAACAGTGGTCGTATGACCAGTAGAAATTTCCTAAGTATGGGGATGATACGACCAAACAGTGGTCGTATGACCTGTAAAATTTCTTAAGTCTGGGGAGATACGACTGCAGTGGTCGTATGACTAGAAAAATTTCTAAGTTTAAGGTGAAACGACTGAGCAGGGCTCATACGACTGAGCAGGGCTCATACGACTGAATAGGGCTCATCGCCCAAACCCTTAGAATTTTTACAAAAATTTTCTGGAAATCTGATTTACGGGGTTTTGACCAGAGTGACTAGGGTTAATATATGAAATGTTTTATGAAATATAATGATGATAATTGATTGCCCTTATTACTACTGATTTTATTATCAGTATTTTATTATTGTTAACAATATTATATTATTTTAATATTGTTAAGTATTACTGGCATGACAAAGAACGACTAAGATTTAACGAAGAGCATAATCATTAATAAGTAAAATATTAATGATAATGAGAAATGGAACGTAAGTGAAAGATAATGAAGAGGAACATGATGATGAACGCATGCATTAATAAATGAACGAATGAACGTAAGAAAGGCTTGCAAGCAAATGAATGAGGTGCACACCCCTGACAGGTGTTAGCTCAACTGTGATGCGGGTTAGCTACCCCGAAGGATGCACACAGGGTCAATCTTTGAGATTGATAATGAGGTGAGCAACTACGTGTTGCAACAGACTCGGTTAGTAGGCAAATCATGAGATTTGCCACTGAGGTGAGCAGCCGTGTGCTGCAACAGACTTGGCTAACATATTGATAATGAGTGAGCAACTACGTGTTGCAACAGACTCGGTTAGCAGGCAAATCATTAGATTTGCCACTGAGGTGAGCAGCCGTGTGCTGCAACAGACTTGGCTAACATATAGATAATGAGGTGAGCACTACGTGTTGCAACAGACTCGGTTAGCAGGCAAATCATGAGATTTGCCACTGAGGTGAGCAGCCATGTGCTGCAACAGACTTGGCTAACATATGATAGAATGAAATGAATGAACGTACGAAAGAATGTAATGAACGTATAATGAAAGAAATGATCGTACGTATGCAATGAATGTATGAATGAAATGAATGTATGACGTATGTAATGTATGAATGAATGAAAGTAAGATACATACGAATGGAAGAATAATATGAAAGAAAGAATACGAAGAATATGATGTAATGATGAACGGCACACGAATGAAAGTTAATGAATGAACGACGAAGATAAATAATAATATTATCTGTGTACGTTTGTGTGACCGCATATAAGTAAAGAAGGTTTTTCCTTGAAATGAAAAGTAAAGTATTTTAATCTACACAAACTAGAACTCACTCAGCAACGCTGACTTTTAGTATTTTCCAGTTGGCAGGTAACAGGTTGCTGAGGATGGCACACGGGGATGGCTACACGGAGGGCAAGACTGACATCCATTTATGTTTTTGACGATACTGTTGTTTTGTGTAATTCATTCGACTAATTATTTTGTGACTAATGAACTAGAATGTATTGCTTAACACACATTTTAAAATGAATGAGGGTTTTGCCAACTTAATTCCGCTACTTAATTTATTAATATATGTGTTTTTATGCTGTTAATGACAACTGTGAGGTGCCCGGGATCGGGGCCTTACAAGTTGGTATCCGAGCTAAAGTTTAAGTGAAACGGGTAATTTCAAAAAAAATAAACCTTAACTTAAACTGAGAATGGGACGGAGAGAGGGATGTCAGCCCGAGTAGCCATGTGCCATCAGGTATTGTTTTTCTTAAAGTTAATCAGTGTTATGTGCGTGTGCTATATGGATTATGTGTTCTAGTAGTATTAGATGCTGATGTAGTCAGGATAGGGAGTGCTTGGGGTGTGAAGAGTAAAGTAAGTGGCTAATCACAACTGCCACTGTAATTAGGGACTTACTATACTTGACATAAACTGAGCTGTTCCTTGAATGACTGTTTTAGTGTTTGAATCTTATAGTGCATAGGAAAATGCTGGGAGAAACCTTCTAAGGCTGCTAGAGGTAGAGGTCGTCCGCGTACGACTAGGAGCAGTGCTAAAGCTCCTAAGACGACTCCTGTGACCCCGAGGTTCCTGACCGAATGAAGAAACTGAGATGCTAGTCTGAATGCCTCAGCTAGGGAGGCGATTGCTAATGAGGTACACCAGGTCCTACAGCAGTTATGCCATCTGTAGTGACCGGTGTTATTCGAGTTATAAGGAACGGGA
The DNA here is from genome assembly GCA_024085815.1 of Flaveria linearis. Taxonomy (NCBI): domain Eukaryota; kingdom Viridiplantae; phylum Streptophyta; class Magnoliopsida; order Asterales; family Asteraceae; genus Flaveria; species Flaveria linearis. The sequence goes on from CM044010.1 coordinate 20,978,313, forward strand.
AAGGAAGGAAAAGGAGGACAGGGAGAGGGTCGACTGGAATGGAAGCAAGGAGAGAGGAACGACCGGATCCTGATAGTAGTATCTGATGAGGAAGGGGGATGTGGTAGGGGTGACGACAAAGGGGCGCATTACGGGGCATTCCAGAGGTGCAAGCCCCCGATTTTCGATGGAAATGGCAATGCTGCTGCTGCCCACCGTGGGTAAGGGAGATGGAAGCGGTTCTCGAGATCAGTGAGTGCCGGGAGGATCAGAAGGTGAAGTTTGCCACCACTCCTTTACTGACTCAGCACTATGTTGGTGGGACAATATTGTCCAAGCTGAGGGCAGCAGGGTCATAGGCAAGATGAAGTGGCCCGAGTTGAAGAAGCTGGTAGTTGAGGAATTCTACCCTCACAGGGAACTCGATAAGGTTGAGAGGGAGTTCCTACAACTCAAGGCGGGAAACATGACACACCAGCAGTATACTACCAAATTCAACCAGATGGCGAGGCTGGTGCCGGATCAAGTGACACCGGTATCCCGAAAGATTAACCGGTACATTCAGGGACTGCCAGCTGATATCCGCAGACACTTGATTACTGCCCGACCAGCACCTTTAGGTCGGCAGTAGACTTAGCTGGGAGGCTCTATGACGAGAGGGAAGTGATGGTGGTGGAGTCAAAGAAAGCCGGTGGTGCTAACCGGAACTGGAATGGGAAACGTTCGGGCGTGGTGGCTTTACCCCGAATAACAAGAAGGCGAGAAGGGATGACCGTAGGGTGGGGTCACCAAGTTCGGGACCCAAAAGATGTGACAAGTGTGGTAAGGAGCACGGTGGTGAATGTAGGTGGGGGTTAAACGTCTGTTTCAGGTGTGGGAAATCCGGTCATATGGCTAGAGACTGTAAGGCTGCGAGGTGTTTCAACTGCAGCGAAGTGGGTCATATGAGTAAGGATTGCAGAAGTCGGGGGCCGAGAGTTCCGGGGAAAGAAGGTGGCAGGGACTGAGGGGCAGAAGACGAGTGCCAGAGCTTTCACCATGACCAGAGAGGAGGCTAGGATGGACCCCGATGTTGTGTCAGGTACGTTTCTAGTAAATCAAACTCTTGCTTCTGTGTTATTTGATTCTGGTGCTAGTAAGAGTTTCATTTCTGCTACTTTCTGTGCTAAATTGCCTGTTAGTAGTAAATGCATTGATGAGCCCTTTGAAGTAGAAACCGCTATTGTAAGTCCACTAGAGTTACTGATGTGATAGAGGACTGTACCATAGAGTTAGAAGGTCATAGGTTTGCTGCTAGATTACATGTGATCACTAGTGGATTTGATGTGGTGTAGGAATGGATTGGTGGCAACACGAAGCGAATATCGTATGTCGAAAGAAGATGATTAGATTGACGGCATTTGACGGAAGTCTGGTGACAATATACGGTGATCGGGTAACGATGATTCCGAAGGTGATTTCGATGGCATGGCGGGGAGTGCATGAGGCGTGGGTGCAACGCCTACCTATGTTATGTGAAGGATGTGGAAACGCCAACACCACAACTATCCGACGTTCCGGTTGTGTGTGAGTTTCCAGATGTGTTCCCGGAAGACTTATCGGGATTGCCACCTGACCGCGAAATTGATTTCAAATGACTTGATACCCGGTGCCCAACCTGTTGCTAAAGCACCGTATCGGTTGGCTCCGACTGAGATGAAGGAGTTGATGGAGCAACTGCAAGAGTTCTTGACAAGGGGTTTATTAGACCGAGTATCTCTCCTTGGGTGCTCCAGTCTATTTGTGAAGAAGAAGGACGGTAGCATGAGGATGTGTATCGACTACCGTGAGTTGAACAAGCTAACGGTAAAGAATCGGTATCCATTACCAAGGATTGACGACTTGTTCGACCAGCTCCAGGGTGCCAGTTGGTTCTCGAGAATAGATCTTCGATCTGGCTACCATCAATTGAAGGTAAAGGAGCAGGACATTCCTAAAACAGCTTTTCGTACGCGTTATGGACACTATGAGTTTCTCGTTATGTCATTGGTCTAACTAACGCGCTAGCTGCTTTTATGGATTTGATGAACCGAGTGTGTCGGCCAATGTTAGATAAATCAGTGATTGTGTTCATCGATGATATCCTGATTTATTCGAGAAGCAAAGAAGAGCATGCCGGTCACATTCGGGAAGTATTGGAGACTTTGAGAAGGGAGAAACTGTATGCTAAGTTCTCCAAGTTAAGAGTCATAATAGCATCATGCCTCAGACAATCAGGATCATCACATAGCCCAGCTTAAACACATTCTTAGAATACCAGGGATGCTTATATAAGGGTTCCCCGCAGCGTTCCCACCACATCCGTGATATACCTAGAACGATGCCTAAACCAGTTACGTGACATCCGTTTATCCTTAGCATCACTTAACATGTTAAGCAAGATAATATACTCATCGAAGTATTGGCGTCTTCCACTAGGGAAGATGCTTGAAATCAGGTTAAGTACGCGAGCATTTTTTAGTTCCTTTGTTACTGACATATCACACCCCCGCTGATAGCGGAAACACGGGGAATGTGAGCTAGACGGATCGCCATAACACATGGTATATGATAGAGTAGCAATAAGAATATGAATACAAGCGTGTCATGACGACACCCGAAACAAATGGAGACTTGTGTCGTGTATAATCAAAGTTCACGACAGCATAGCCATGAGTACAACATAAATGATCACATAAGCATAAAGGACAACTTGTAATGTAAATTCCCACAACTCGGGAACAAGTATACAAAAGACCATGTTCAAGCTTTACAAGAGTAACAATCACAAATGCATCCTAGGGTCTCCTCTAAAAGGCAGCACTCCTAGATCTTCAATTACCTTGTTCACCTGAAAAGAAATGCTCAAAACGGTCAACATAATTGTTGGTGAGCTTCGCAGGTTTTAAGTAATAAAAGATGTTAAGATGAAATCAGTGTGTAAGTTTAATAAAAGTTACCGCGACTACACTTACGTATAGGCGGTTTTACTAGTTATAAATAGCTACAGCCAAACCTAATGTTCGGTTCCTCACGGGAATTGATGGCTGTAAAGAAAGTATTCTCAAAGCATAAATAGTTTAATAAGACGTAGCAAGATCCACACAGCGCATACGTATAGTGCATAACCAAGCCAGTCCTTAGGTCCCATTACCGGGATTAATGGTTATATAAAAAAGGTTTTCATAGCATAATAAGTTTAACTTGACGTAGCAAGATCCACACAGCGCATACGTGTCAAGTTAAACATGACTTAGCAAGATCCACACAGCGCATACGTATAGGTTACAACCAAACCAATCTTTAGGTCCCAATTACCGGGACTAATGGTTATAATGGATGATCGGCTTAGAAGAACCACACAGAAGAACCACACAGCCGAGAGCATCCAAGGTCAATGGCATCCACAAGTAGCATAAGTCATCACGTGACATCAGATGGTAGTGCATGGTAATGTAAAACCCTTAAGTAACATACATAGGGTGACATAGCACATAGTTCGAGTTCATATAGCAGCAAACAGTCAGGATCATCATGTAACCCGGTTTGAGCACATTCTTAGTATACCGGGGATGCTTATGTATAGGGTCCTCTGCAGCATTCCCACCACATCCGCGATATACATAGAATGATACCTAAACCAGTTACATGACATCCATTTATCCTTAGTATCATCAACAAGTTTAGCAAGGCAAGTTACTCATATAAGTAGTAGTCAACTTCCACTAAGGAAGGTGCCTGAAATTAAGTAAATAAGTGAGCATTCTTTTCCCCCAAGTAGAAAAATATTCGAAAAGGATTTATAAGCGTAAAAAGGGGCCACGAAACTCACAGAATAGATGATAAGCACGTATGATGAAAGATTCCAACGGTAGGATGCTATGAACAGTCAAACACCTATTGACAGTTACTGACAAGCATTAATAACGAGCATAAAGCATAAGATGATATCAGTAGGCTCTGGCAGTTTCGGTTCGGTCGTGGGTAGTACACACACGAGCAGACATACACATATCAGTCTAGATTATTTTAAATAGTATGTGCCTGTTAATAGCGTTGACTTTAATCTTTGTGGTCAAGCTATGACACTTTATTAATGTTACTTCATCGTCATGAGATCTCCGAAGAGGGGATCCATACGCACACACACATCATTAGTCATACAACAGGACCGGACGCTCGACTGACACTCCATTCGCACGAGTGGACTTTCAGTCGTACGAATTAGCTACTTTCGTACGATTGAACCTTCATTCGTGCGACTAAGCACTCAGTCGTACCATGCAAGACTCAGTCATACAACTCAACCTCCATACGCCCGATTGGACCTTCAGTCGTACGAATCAGCTTCATTCGTACGATTGAACATTCATTCGTGCGATTGGACTTTCAGTCGTACGACTCACGCACAATCGCACACCATTTCATTCGCACTGACTCAATCGCATAGACTCAATCGCATACAACACTCAGTCGCATGACTCAGTCGTACGACTCACCCAGTCGTACAGCTTAGTCGTACGATAGACTCAGACGCATGGACTCAGTCGTACGACTCACCCAGTCACACGGCTCAGTCGCATGACAGACCCAGTCGCCCTGTACAGCAGGTCGCGACTGCTGAAGTGCAGAGCAGCGTCCAGCTGCTCCGAGCACGAGTTTTACGCACCAAGAACCTCCAGAAATGTTTGCCTAACATGTCTAAGCAAGAAACACACTCGGAAATGCAACACACAAGCCCACACGACCTATGTGCTCGGATGAACCCGAGCACCCGAAACCCTAGAAAACGCAGAAGTGAAATCGAGCAAGAAACGGGTCAAACGAGGTTATCTACCTGCTAGGAGTGAGTATTCACGATGATAACCAAGATTTGACGGTGAAATCGCGACAAACGTGACGAATTTTGGTGCTAGGTTGGTGTAGAAATGAAGAAGAGAAGAAGATCGATGAAGATGAAGATGAAGTGAAGAAAAGTGCTGGGAATGGGTATTTTTACCCAGCCTAGTTTCTCAAAATGTCAAGTTTAGTCCCCGCACTTTGCCCCCGGGTTCCCAACTTTTGTTTCGGTTTAAAAACGTTATTTTATTAGTCTTGTTTTCATTAATGGTAAGACGTCGTTAATGTTATTTACAAGTTAAAAATATTTTGTTCTTGACAATTATTTTAATATAAAATGACGCGTTTAGTGTTAACGGGGCAAATCTCAGAAAAACGTCTTAAGGTAACGACAAGGCAAGCAAAGATAGCACGCATAGAAAGATAACTAAGCAAGCAAATATGGTATCCACGTAGTTGGTTTATAAAAATGAGGAATGACTGATAACAAAGGGTAAATCAAACACGCTAAGTGATGGACCTTCGGTGACGGATGTCACAGTATCCCCCAGTTGAGGGAATTTCGTCCCGAAATTCAACTGGTGCTAGGTCTAAGGGTGTCATCCTCGAATAGATGTGGATACTTGAGTCTCATCTGATCTTCACGTTCCCATGTAAATTGTGGCCCTCGTTTGGAATTCCATCTTATACGAACGATAGGTATCTTGCTGCGCCTCAACTTTTTGACCTTTCGGTCCATGACCTCAATAGGTTCCTCCACAAAATAGAGGCTTTCATCAATCTTGATTTCCTCAATAGGTACGTGAAGTGATTCGTCAGCTAAACACTTCTTGAGGTTCGATACATGGAAAGTATCGTGTACACTGTTAAGCTCTTGTGGCAACCGTAATCGGTACGCCACGGACCAATTCTTTCTGTGATCTCGAATGGTCCAACATATCTTGGGGCCAACTTCCCTTCTTTCCAAACCGTACGACTCCTTTCCACGGAGAGACCTTAAGCAACACTCGATCCCCAACGTTAAACTCTAGTGGCTTCCGACGGTTGTCGGCGTAGCTCTTTTGGCGGTCTCTAGCAGCTTTGAGTCTGTCTTTGATTTGGAAGATCTTGTCGGTGGTTTCTTGAATGATTTCGGGACCTGTTAGCTGGCTTTCGCCAACCTCGGCCCAACATACTGGCGATCTACATTTCGTCCATACAATGCTTCAAATGGAGCGCATCCAATGCTTGTATGGTAGCTATTATTGTAAGAGAACTCAATCAACGGTAAATGAGTGTCCCAGCTACCACCAAAATCGATTACGCAAGCTCTAAGCATGTCTTCTAATGTTTGTATAGTTCGTTCACTTTGGCCATCTGTTTGTGGGTGATAGGCAGTACTCATGTCTAATCGAGTGCCCATCGCTTTCTGTAACGTCTGCCAAAATCGTGATGTGAATCGGCTGTCTCGGTCGGATATGATTGACACCGGCACCCCGTCCGTGTCACGACCTCTTTGATGTACAACCTTGCCAGCTTATCTATCTTGTAGTCTTCTCGGATAGGCAAGAAGTGAGCGGATTTGTCATTCGATCCACCACGACCCATATCGTGTCGTGTCCGCTTGGTGTTCTCGGGAGTTTGGTGATGAAATCCATAGTGATGTTCTCCCATTTCCACTCGGGAATTTCAGGTTGTTGCAATAATCCTGGTTTCTGGTGCTCAGCCTTGACCTTTGAACAAGTCAGGCATTTGCTCACATATATAGCAATATCTTTCTTCATGTCTGGCCACCAGTACAGCTTTTTCAGATCGTGGTACATCTTGTCTACACCAGGATGAGCAGAGTATCGAGTCTTGTGTGCTTCATCCAAGACTAGTGTACGTACACCTCCCCATCTGGGGACCCATATACGATCCACGAAGTAATGTACGCCGTCATCCTTGCGAGTCATTTGTTTATCCAATCCTCGGAATTCTTCTCCGCAAGGTTCTCTTCTTTCAAAGCCTCGTTTTGTGCAATTTGAATCTGAGCCTTTAAATTAGTTTGGATAGTCAAACCTAGCGCTCGAGCACGTAATGGTTTCACGCGTTCCTTGCGGCTCAAAGCATCAGCCACCACGTTAGCTTTCCCCGGATGATACCGGATTTCACAATCGTAGTCGCTAAGTAGCTCTACCCAGCGTCGCTGTCGCATGTTAAGTTCTTTCTGATTCATGATGTGTTGAAGGCTCTTATGGTCTGTGTAGATGATACATTTGGTTCCATATAGATAATGCCTCCATATCTTGAGTGCAAACATACGCTCCCAATTCCAAATCGTGAGTTGTGTAATTCTTTTCATGCACTTTGAGTTGTCGCGAAGCGTAAGCAATTACCTTATCTTTCTGCATTAGTACACAGCCCAAACCTTGATGTGAAGCATCACAGTACACCACAAAATCATCAGTTCCGTCTGGGAGGGACAATATCGGTGCGTTGCACAACTTCTCCTTCAATGTTTGGAACGCTGTTCTTGTGCTTTCCCCCAATCGAACTTCTTGTCTTTCTGAGTCAACAAAGTTAACGGTTGGGCAATCTTGGAGAAATTGGCAATGAAGCGACGATAGTATCCGGCCAATCCTAAGAATTGTCGTATCTCTGAGGGTGTTTGGGGAGTATCCCACTTCTTCAAGGCTTCAATCTTGCCGGGGTCCACATGAATTCCATTTTCGTTAACTACATGACCCAAAAACTTCACTTCTCGAAGCCAGAATTCACATTTCGAGAATTTGGCGAAAGTTTCTCTTCTTTCAACAGTTCTAGAATTGCTTGGAGGTGTTTTTCGTGATCCTCCTTTGAACGGGAGTAGATAAGTATGTCGTCTATGAACACGATCACGAACTTATCAAGATAAGGCTTGCACACCCGATTCATCAGATCCATAAAGACAGCTGGTGCGTTGGTCAATCCGAATGGCATGACCAAGAAATCATAGTGCCCGTAACGAGTTCTAAATGCTGTTTTCGGAATATCGTCCTCGAATACTCTTAGTTGATGATAACCAGATCGAAGGTCGATCTTAGAGAAATACGAGGCTCCTTGCAAGTGATCGAACAGGTCGTCGATTCTAGGGAGAGGATACCGATTCTTCACGGTCAGTTTGTTCAATTCCCTGTAGTCGATGCACATACGGAACGACCCATCCTTCTTCTTGACAAATAACACCGGTGCTCCCCACGGTGAATGACTCGGTCGAATGAAACCCTTCTCCAGTAGTTCCTGTAGTTGGCTGGACAACTCTTGCATCTCGGAGGGTGCTAACCGATACGGTGTCTTAGCTATCGGTGTAGCTCCAGGAACCAGCTCTATATGAAATTCCACTTGTCGTGGAGGAGGCAATCCAGACAAATCATCAGGGAACACTTCCGGGTAATCCCGTACAATCGTATGTCTGCCAATTTTATCTCTCTTCCTTCTTTTCTACCACGTGAGCCAGAAAGGTGTAACACTGCTTCCGTAAACCTTGGAGTGCTTTCATGCAGGAGATAAGCTTCAAGTTCTTTCCCGGTCGCTCTCCTTGTATTCTGAGTACTTTCCCGTCTGACATGGAAATCCGCACTACTTTATCTCGGCAAACAATCTCGGCTCCATGCTTAGACAACCAATCCATCCCCACTATTACATCAAAACTCCCCAACTCAAAAGGTATCAAATCTATGCTGAAGACCTGACCTTCCAATATTAGGGTGCAGTTCTTAATAATTTCCTCTGCCTGTTCAACCCTACCATTTGCCATTTCTACGTTGTAACTAGTTTCTAGTCTACTGGCACTCAAATCAATCATTTGCATAAACTCAGATGATATAAAACTATTGTCTGCTCTAGTATCAACAGTACAGATGCGAAGTGGTTATTGAGTAAGTGCGTACCCGTGACAACGTTCGGATCTTGACGGGCATCATTAGCTCCAATGACGAAGGCGCGTCCCCGTGCAGCATTACCTTGGTTTCCTTGGCCTTGCGCACCTGCTATGGCCAGTATCTGCTGTTGTTGTTTCCCTGCTGACCCGGTGCCCTGTTCAGTCGGGGGCATATATTCCTGAAGTGATCGAGGGCTCCACACTCGTAACAAGCCCTGGCATTCCCAGCGGGGTTAACCGCGTTGATGGGTGCCACCAGGTTTGGTGCTACTCTACAGTCTCTTGCTTGATGCCCCGGCGTCTGCAGTTCAAACACACCCGGCACGATGTTGCTGGAGGATGATGAAGATTACACCTGTCATATTTCGGGTGCGGACCAGCATATTCCCTCTTCCCCTGAGTCACGGCCACAAAGTTTCTGGTTGTTTTGGCCCTCTTATCAAACTTTCCTGTACCGGACCAGCTCGATTCCCCAGCTTCCTTCCTTTTCTCTGCTCCCTTACCCAGTACCCCTGTTCTTATCATCTCATCAGTGAGAGCGCCAGCTTTCAGGATTGCGCTCTGAATTGTAGGAGGAGCTGTAGTTACCATTCCTTGGATTTGAGGCGCGAGTCCCCAAATGTACCTCTCAATCCTCTTAGATTCCGGAGTGACTAGGTGTGGAACTAGTCTAGCCAGCTCGTGGAATCGGTCAGTATAAGTTGCGTGCCCTGCCCCCACCATAGCATGATTCCAGAACTCATGCTCAAGCCTTTGCATCTCGTTGTGAGGGCAGTATTCCTCGGTAATCAAAGCTTTGAATTCATCCCAGGTCATCTGCATCGTAGATTCCCTTCCCCTAGCTTGAACCTGGGTGTTCCACCAGGTTAGTGCTCTGCCCTGCAGTGAACACGTAACATACTTGATCCGCTGGTTGTCGAGGCATTCACTGATGTCGATCACAGCCTCCATTTTCTCAAGCCATCTAATCAGGGCTATCGCCCCACCCTTACCATCGAAATCCCGGGGCTTACAGGCCACAAACTCCTTGTACGAACAGCCCCGTTTGGCGTTAGCAGCCCCAGTTTCATTACCGGCTGTACCACCATTTCCGGTCTCTTGGTTGCTTTCATTCCCAGTCGGGTTCCCATTATCCTCATTCTCATTACCACCGTCCCCGTGGGGGTGGTTTTGCTGTTGCAATGCGTCGCTCACCTGAGCTACGATAGTTGGAATCAGGGCAGTCAATTGTTGAGCAATTAAGGCTGCCATATCAGCATTTCCAATCCCTTGGTTATTGCCAGAAGGGCCTTCATTTGCTATTGGAGGTCTACCCCTGCCTCTGCCTCTGCCCCTCGGGGCTTCACTTCCGCTACTATTGCTGCGGGTGGATCTTCGAGGCGGCATGTTCTATTCATACAAGAGGCAACAAGTAAGCTTTAGTCACCTTAAGATACACAAGTACTTTACTTATCAAACTCCAATGTTTCATGTTCCAGTCGGTCAAGATCACCATGCAGCCCATTTTAAGCATATTCTCGGTATACCGGTGGTGTTTGTATACAGGGTTCCCCACAGCGTTCCCACCACACCCACGATGTACCGAGAATGATGCCTAATCCGGTTACATGACATCCGACCTTCCTTCACATCATATCCATAATTAATCCATCAGTCAACTGAGAGCCAAACATGTAATCACGTATAGTCTAGTGGAGGTTGTCTACCTCTCGTCCTTAAAAGGACTCAGACATAGCCTCCTCAGGTCGGTCTCAGTATCTGAGGTCAAGCGCAATGTATGATCTGTGATGATCTTTTCGGGTCTACATACCCGAATTTGGTTATGATAACTCGGCGCGCAGAGGGAACGGAAGATCCAATGGAAAGCATCCCATAGGGGTCGAGCACAAGGGCTCAAGCACAAGGTAAAAGATCATAAAACAAAGGATAAACAAACATATATAGAGGAACACATACACGAGATATATAAATGCACACAAGCTTAAGCATGCAAATCTACATGAAGGTTCCTAGGTTATAGTCTAGGTCAAGTGTAATTGCCTAATTCTCTATAACCAATGGCTCTGATACCAGTCTGTCACACCCCCGCTGATAGCGGAAACACGGGGAATGTGAGCTAGACGGGATCGTCATAACACATGGTATATGATAGAGTAGCAATAAGAATATGATGACAAGCGTGTCATGACGACACCCGAACACAAATGGAGACTTGTGTCGTGTATAATCAAAGTTCACGACAGCATAGCCATGAGTACAACATAAATGATCACATAAGCATAAAGGACAACTTGTAATGTAAATTCCCACAACTCGGGAACAAGTATACAAAAGACCATGTTCAAGCTTTACAAGAGTAACAATCACAAAATGCATCCTAGGGTCTCCTCTAAAAGGCAGCACTCCTAGATCTTCAATTACCTTGTTCACCTGAAAAGAAATGCTCAAAACGGTCAACATAATTGTTAGTGAGCTTCGCAGGTTTTAAGTAATAAAAGATGTTAAGATGAAATCAGTGTGTAAGTTAATAAAAGTTACCGCGACTACACTTACGTATAGGCGGTTTTACTAGTTATAAATAGCTACAGCCAAACCTAATGTTCGGTTCCTCACGGGAATTGATGGTGTAAAGAAAGTATTCTCAAAGCATAAATAGTTTAATAAGACGTAGCAAGATCCACACAGCGCATACGTATAGTGCATAACCAAACCAGTCCTTAGGTCCCATTACCGGGATTAATGGTTATATATAAAAAGGTTTTCATAGCATAATAAGTTTAACTTGACGTAGCAAGATCCACACAGCGCATACGTGTCAAGTTAAACATGACGTAGCAAGATCCACACAGCGCATACGTATAGGTTACAACTAAACCAATCTTTAGGTCCCAATTACCGGGACTAATGGTTGTAATGGATGATCGGCTTAGAAGAACCACACAGAAGAACCACACAGAAGAACCACACAGCCGAGAGCATCCAAGGTCAATGGCATCCACAAGTAGCATAAGTCATCACATGACATCAGATGGTAGTGCATGGTAATGTAAAACCCCTAAGTAACATACATAGGGTGACATAGCACATAGTTCGAGTTCATATAGCAGCAAACAGTCAGGATCATCATGTAACCCGGTTTGAGCACATTCTTAGTATACCGGGGATGCTTATGTATAGGGTCCTCCACAGCATTCCCACCACATCCGCGATATACATAGAATGATACCTAAACCAGTTACATGACATCCATTTATCCTTAGTATCAATCAACAAGTTTAGCAAGGCAAGTTACTCATATAAGTAGCAGTCAACTTCCACTAAGGAAGGTGCCTGAAATTAAGTAAATAAGTGAGCATTCTTTTCCCCCAAGTAGAAAATATTCGAAAAGGATTTATAAGCGTAAAAAGGGGCCACGAAACTCATAGAATAGATGATAAGCACGTATGATGAAAGATTCCAACGGTAGGATGCTATGAACAGTCAAACACCTATTGACAGTTACTGACAAGCATTAATAACGAGCATAAAGCATAAGATGATATCAGTAGGCTCTGGCAGTTTCGGTTTGGTCATGGGTAGTACACACACGAGCAGACATACACATATCATTCTAGATTATTTTAAATAGTATGTGCCTGTTAATAGCGTTGACTTTAATCTTTGTGGTCAAGCTATGACACTTTATTAATGTTACTTCATCGTCGTGAGATCTCCGAAGAGAGGATCCATACGCACACACACATCATTAGTCATACAACAGGACCGGACGCTCGACTGACACTCCATTCGCACGAGTGGACTTTCAGTCGTACGAATTAGCTATTTCGTACGATTGAACCTTCATTCGTGCGACTAAGCACTCAGTCGTACCATGCAAGACTCAGTCATACGACTCAACCTCCATACGCCCGATCGGACCTTCAGTCGTACGAATCAGCTTCATTGTACGATTGAACATTCATTCGTGCGATTGGACTTTCAGTCGTACGACTCACGCACAATCGCACACCATTTCATTCGCACTGACTCAATCGCATAGACTCAATCGCATACAACACTCAGTCGCATGACTCAGTCGTACGACTCACCCAGTCGTACAGCTTAGTCGTACGATAGACTCAGACGCATGGACTCAGTCGTACGACTCACCCAGTCACACGGCTCAGTCGCATGACAGACCCAGTCGCCCTGTACAGCAGGTCGCGACTGCTGAAGTGCAGAGCAGCGTCCAGCTGCTCCGAGCACGAGTTTTACGCACCAAGAACCTCCAGAAATGTTTGCCTAACATGTCTTAGCAAGAAACACACTCGGAAACGCAACACACAAGCCCACACGACCTCATGTGCTCGGATGAACCCGAGCACCCAAAACCCTAGAAAACGCAGAAGTGAAATCGAGCAAGAAACGGGTCAAACGAGGTTATCTACCTGCTAGGAGTGAGTATTCACGATGATAACCAAGATTTGACGGTGAAATCGCGACAAGCGTGACGAATTTTGGTGCTAGGTTGGTGTAGAAATGAAGAAGAGAAAAGATCGATGAAGATGAAGATGAAGTGAAGAAAGTGCTGGGAAATGGGTATTTATACCCAGCCTAGTTTCTCAAAATGTCAAGTTTAGTCCCCGCACTTTGCCCCCGGGTTCCCAACTTTTGTTTCGGTTTAAAAACGTTATTTTATTAGTCTTGTTTTCATTAATGGTAAGACGTCGTTAATGTTATTTACAAGTTAAAATAATTTTGTTCTTGACAATTATTTTAATAAAAATGACGCGTTTAGTGTTAACGGGGCAAATCTCAGAAAAACGTCTTAAGGTAACGACAAGGCAAGCAAAGATAGCACGCATAGAAAGATAACTAAGCAAGCAAATATGGTATCCACGTAGTTGGTTTATAAAAATGAGGAATGACTGATAACAAAGGGTAAATCAAACACGCTAAGTGATGGACCTTCGGTGACGGATGTCACATGACATGCTAAGTGGAGGAATGTCTCGTAAAGGATAAGGTCAATGTCATGATTGGAAATACCATGAAGGCTCTAAGTAGGACAGGACTTAAGTAATAACAAGTGTTAGTTACCCTTAACAAGGTCTTACTAGAATTATGATCCTAGCACCCTAGGGTATAGAAACTTGTAATACTCATGATCGTTACCTCATGGTAAGATTAGCCAAACTTCTCATGCACGGCGAATTGTAATTACGTGTGCACCCGTAATGGTAATTTGCCTTGCATGATCACCCTTAGCTTCACCTACCCCAAGTTAACATCATAGTGTTATCCAGATTCATCAAGCACAAATCATGTAATGCCCTCATGTCCATGAGCCAATAGTATTCCAATAGTAGTATGTAGTAGCAAGTAAACTACAAGCACATAAGCATAATATGTCTAATGATAGCTGCCTATCCTTCATACTTTCAGGATTTCTGGCATAACCATGTTAGGGTCGGATTTAGTATCCGAGATCGACGCTACGCGTGATCACCGAAGTTCCCTTCTGTTTAGGTATCTCGACCTAATGATATGATGTTGTGCGTATACAAACGTAAAGTTCTAGTATAAAGGTATCCCAGGGAGAAAGACTAAGAGTAATAGTGTCTTCCTCAGGATGATCAAATAGCAAGCACATATGTATAGAATCAGGTATAGAGACAAGAAACAGGCATAGAGGAATATACATGTAATATTAAATCCACAGACTTAATATACTTGACCTATTTGCCTTATAGACTTGTGTATTGACCATAGTTTATCACTCATCCCAGAAATCCCCAGGTAAGCATAACTGGTCTCGCAATGAGATTTATACGATATGCTTGCCTTAGTCCCGAAGGCCTTTTGCCAGGAAATCCAGAATACAGGTGTCTATGTGTCACACAAATCATGAAAATATTTAGGTAATATCAAATGCACACAAACCCTAGTATGCATTCTATATGAAGGTTCTTAGGTTATAGTCTAGGTCGAGTGCTCCACCTAATTCTCTATAACCAAGGCTCTGATACCAATCTGTCACACCCCCGCTTATAGCGGAAACACGAGGATGTAACGGACGGGATCGTCATAACACCTGGTTAATTTATAGAGACAAAATAAATGCAAGAATCCACGTGTCATGAAGTTACCCGACACAATGGTGACTTGTGTCATGGTTAGTCAGTTCCACGACTAGCATAGTCTATTGAATTAATAAAACCAAATACAACATGAAATGCAACCAACAAAAGTTCAACATAGTATTCATGAATGAAATCAAATGATAGTCAAATACTAGTGCAAGTCTACTGAAATCCTGAGGGTCTCTACTAAGGCATCGGCTCTAGCTATCCTCTTTGACTATGATCACCTGAAAAGATATGCTCAAAAATGTCAACAATAATGTTGGTGAGCTTCGCAGGTTTGAATTATAAAAATGTAATTGATGCTGTATAGAGTTTGTTGTGGAATACTGTGCATACAGTTATAAGCAAGCAAGATCACATAACATGAGTTTCATACAACCAAACCTAATGACGTACACAAAGAAACTTGTCGGAATATATTCACCCCAGGCCCGTTCCTGGCAGTAGGGATGGTACTCATAAGTAACCATCTCGTCAAGGGTGGGGGTGTCAACCCAGTAGTACTACTAATACCTATCCGTTGGTTCCAACACCGGAATTAATGGTTGTAAGAGATCCACAAAGTAACACCATGTATGCATCAGATATATACTCACAAAACAGTATCACCTTGATTCCAAGTATGAAAATTGTATGTATGATGTACAGCATTGAAAACGGGTGAGCATACTTTTCCCCCATGTTTGTAAAAGATTGAAACAATTGTATAAGCATAAAAGGGCCACGAAACTCACCTTGAATTGAGATGTAAATGAAATGAACAAGAGCTTCAAAGAATAAAGGCAATGCACGATCAAACACGATCAACACCTATTATTAATTGTAATTAAGTCTTTAAAATGTACTCAATGCGAATAGATACATTTGGTCGGATTCGGGTCGGATTCGGGTTTGACGCATACGATTAGATATATATATATATATATATATATATATATATATATATATATATATATATATATATATATATATATATATATATATATATATATATATTTAAGTTTGATTATAACCTTAGTGATACTAAGATTTAAATTGAATTGTGGGGTTTTGACAAGTAATTAAATTTATATAAGTGAAATTACTTGTATTTTGATTTATTCAAAAGAAATATACCTTTTAAGTGTTTTAATATAGAAAAGAAATTAGGTTTAATATCTGATAATGTTTAAATATATTATGTATATATTCTTTGTAGTCTTTTGAAATAAATATTATTACGATAACGTATTAACCGATAATAATTTATTAATCTGAAATATTCGTCAAAGTATATTTTATAAGAAATAACCTATAATTACATTTGTAAATAATTTGTGAAATTATAAGATGTATAATTTCTATAATTTTCATGGTTATTTCATAATTACACACGATTTAGGGTCCATTTTTATAAAGAAATAATTATTTATAATATTTGTAAATAATATTTTATAAAAATTTTAAGGTTTTTAAATAAAATAAATTTACAGAAAATAATTATGTAATATTTAAAATAAGTAAAGTTTATAAAGCTTATTTTTATAATTTTAAGAATTTTTATATATTTTTTAGAAGCTTAAAAAGCTTTAAAAAAATAGTTTTAGGTAGCCGGGTTCGAACCCGGGACCTCCAACTCACACACCCACACGCATACCAGTGAACCAAGGCTCTCAGCCGCGATGGATTTCAGTTTTTAAATCTTAAAAATAAACTTTTAAACAATTCCCCCAATTTTCGAAGAACCCTAACTCAATTTGGATCAAATTGAACATGTAAAATGTTGTTGTTAACGAAAGCAATCATAGGGCTTTGATTACTCATGTTAAACCGAATGTATGGGTGTAATCATTTACCTGATTTGAAGTTAGATTGATGATGAACACTCGATGAACAAGCCGCGGCTATCGTAGCATTGGTTAGGTACCCAAATGATGATGGTAATCAAATTAATTGCACGGGTAGCTTCTAATGATGCTAATGATCGAAAGCCCTATGTTAATTGCAGTAAATATCGTTCGGAGTATGGACTTTGGTAGAGTTGCAGGTCGCGATGATGGTGATGATCGAATTGGTTTGTTTGTGTGTTTTCGGATGGAATTGAGAGTTGAGTTCGATCAGGAATGGATATATGGTCATATATATGCGATTATTTCGATTATAAAAGTGTTAATGCGATCGATTGTGGCTGGAAAGGGGCTGAAAGTATATTTGATTCGAGATCGCACTACCCAACTTTATTCTTTTAAATTGTTTTGTGGGTTAGGTTCGAATCTCGCATGTGGGGCGGTCGGGAGCGTTTGATTTGTTTAAAACCAAGTGGATTTGGGTGCTTGGCTTCGCCGAAGTTGTCGCCGGAATAGTGATCGGAGGTGAAGAAGGGGTTGACGGGAGGTGGGTTGGTTTTTAAAAGAATTTATATTTTACCCCCTGCGGTTTATGTTTGTTGTTATTTCATGTTAAAATTTTTAAAACAAGTTTCATTTTATACAATTTCAGCCCCTGGACTTATAAATTCAATTTTTATACATTTTTTTATAAATCATTGTTATATTATTATTGTTATTGTTATTATAATAATAATAATTATTATTATTATGATTATTATTATAATTATTATTATTATTATTATTATTATTGTTATTATTATTATTATAAATTTGTAATTATTGGAATTAATATCGTATTATTATTATTATTATGATTATTATTATAAATTCAGTATAGTTATGTAAGAATATGTAAGTACATGTAAGAACATGTAGGAGAAAAATTAGTCAACATCCATAATACGTTCAACTCTGTATCTATGAACACAGGCATTTTAGCTTTTATTATGTATAATTATTGTTAACTTAGTATTAGAATGAAAGAAAATGTGTACCAATTGTATGACTCAATCCAACTGTCTTCCTGGATATGTAAGAACATGTAAATATGGTGCTGGATTGGGTTTGGGTTGGGGGGACATAACGAAAGAGCATTGAAGTCACAAATTAATATTCTAAGGAAGAAATATGCAGCTAGAATAGTGCTCTCGGATATAAACATTCACAAGGAAAATGTGCTAGCCGACGCTTACAATCTCAAAGGTTAAAGTGTGGTGATGGGAAAATGTTATCATGAACAATGAAATAAATGGTATGTATTTGTTGTTTAATGTCATCTAATGTTAAACATGACTTGTAGTGGGCTGTAAAAATATTTTAGGACGAATGGGCTTTCAAATGTTTGAAATGCGTTTGATGTATTAGACAAAAACAATTGTTGTTGTGTATCTTTTGTGAAAATGGCAGAATGTAACAAATCATAATATGATGTGAAATGAAGTAGAAATTGAAGAAAACTGACATTGTGTACATAGCTTTGAAAAAAGGTTATTTGATGTATTAATATAAGAGGTAAGTGGATGTAACACTCAAACATACGTTCTTGTATGAATATAAGTTGTTCTAAACAATCACTTCCATAAGGTGCGTTTGGCGGTATAAATTACGACAGTATATATATACTAGCCTTAATGAACATATGTTGTGGAATGAAACACATAAATGGAATACATGAAACTTAGGCAAGGTCACATTATGAGCCTGACGTGATGTAATTGAGTGTATGAATATAAGTGTCACACCCTCATTTTCCACGTACGGGGTTTTACCGTCAGGCGTGTGACATAACCAGGATCTCAGATAAGCATCAGTTACACCAAACGACTCGATAATTACAAATCATATAAGTTGATTAATTTTAATGAAACAAACCAAATATATTTAAGTATTGCGGAAGCTAAAACAGGAAAACATTTAACAATGGTTTTGGAACACGCAAACACGCGTCCAATCCATTTTATGTAATGTACATGAAATTAAGTCTTGAAAACAGTTTGGGATGAACGCGGAATGTCATGCAGTGGATGTTGTGCTTCTAAACGTGCCATATCATTGACCTGAGAGAAAACATGCAAAAGTCAGTACAAGACTGGTGAGTTCACAGGTTTGTCAGAAAACAGTAAGTATCAGTAATAAAATTCCCGGATTTTGTAATCAAATAAGTATCAGTAATGAAATTCCCGGATTATGTAATCCAATAAGTATCAGTATTGAAATTCCCAGATTTTATAATCAAAGCATACAATGGGTAGCTAATCCATAATGATCCCTATGTGTATGAAGTCGCGACCGAGCTGACATGTAATCAATAAATAAGCAGGCCCGGCTGTGGATCACACACCACAACACTTGTAACTAGGCTAACCGTTCACCCGTTTGACGAACGTTGTGCTAGCGCGACTAGCCCGGGTGGGGTATGTCAATCCCAGTAGTACTACTAACAATCACCTCGCTAAGTCCATATTAACGGTCCGAAGGGCAAAGTATAACACCATAGTATCAAGCATATGCAGTATTACAAAAATTCAATGTAATGTAACATTTATGAAAATAGTATGTTTCTCTCCCCCAAAAGAGTATATAAGTAAAAGTGGGGCTGTAAACTCACTTGGCGTATAAGTATGTATATAAGATGATTAAATAGGATGATAATCGTCGTTCCAACAAACGCCTTCACGAGGTACCTAAACATGTATATTTACATTTTAAGATTTAGGTTATTAATATGGTTTAACGATTATACGCGAACTAGGGTTTCGATAAGTATTTGGGGTTTTTATAAGTAATAAGTTTTTAACGTAATCATTTATGTTTTGATTCAATTGAAAAGACTATTCATTTAATTATCTTGAAAGAAAACAATTTAAATATAAAGGTTGGATGTATATTTAAAAATATCATTGGATCAAAAGATTTATGATCTATTATTTGAAACAAATGATAAGTAATAAGTTAAATTAAGAACATAATACAATTGTATTATTGAACATGTAATGTTTTAATAAAATAAACAATATTTAAATCTATAAAGGTTAGTTTGATTATATCATTTTGTTTTGAAATTAATAAAAATAAATGTTAAGATATTTTAGAAAATAAATTTCAGTAAATTAATTTGGTGGTTTTAAAAATAAACAGCGTTTATAAAATAATTTTTATAATTTTTAGGTATTTTTTTGTAATTTTTAAAAGCTTAGAAAGCTATTAAAAAATAAATGAGGTGGCCCGGGGTCGAACCCGGGACCTCTCGGATGGATAATGGGCAGGGAACCGGTGAACCAAAGGCCGTGGCCGCGGTAATACCCGGCTTTTAAATCCTTTAAACACAAACACAATCGAACCCAATTCCCGTATGAACCCTAGATTTGATTTGGGTCAAATTGACCCTCGATTTGATTATGTTTACGAAAACATTCATGGGGCTTTTAATCCCCACTTAAATCGAGCGCGTGGGTGTGTTTAATTACCAGAATGGTGTCGGAGAGTGGTGTTCGAGTAGGTTGCAGGTCGCGATGATATAGTGTTTAATTCGAGAAGTTTAGTTGTGTTTCAGATGGGTTTGAATGGTGCATTCGATTAGGGACTAATATTTGGTCTTATATACGCGATTATTCCGATTAATTTACAGCATAGTGCGCGATAATGGTGGATGGTCGGCCGAAATCATGGATGGTCGGGTTTAGTGGCAATTGCACTACCAATTTTAAATTGGATGTTGGTCCACGTTTGATTCATCCATGGAAATATGTCGGGAACTTTATTTAGGTCCAAACCGCGTTCGTTTTAGGTGTTGGGGGGTCGCCGGAGTTGGCCGGAGAGTGGCCGGACGGGGAGAAGAAAAGGCGACGGCGGGGGGTGGGTTTAAAAGAAAAATTACACATTTGGTCCCTGGGGTTTTGTACTCTATCATTTTATGCAAAAACATTTTAAAATAAGTTTTAAAATTTACATTTTAACCCCCTAAGCTTTTTAATTCTTATAAAACAATTTTGTTATTATTATTATTATTATTATTATTATTATTATTATTATTATTAGTATTAGTATTAGTATTATTATTCTTAAATAATAGTAAAATGGATTAAATTGGCGATAAGCGGTGAAGGTTAGTTTAATAATATTAACCGAAAACTCGGGTTGTCACATTATCCCCTTGTTGAAGGAATTTTCGTCCCGAAAATTAGAATACAATAACACCGAACGTCAAGTTTAACAGCAACATTAGAAGGATGTTCAGCTCGCTTGGGTTTCTTAAATTTCTTAAGAAGTGGAAGTCTGGTGGTTGAATAGTTGTGGATACTTCTTCTTCATTTGGTCCTCGCGTTCCCAGCTGAATTCTGGGCCACGCTTAGAGTTCCATCTAACACGCACAATGGGAATTTTGCTACGCTTTAGTGTCTTGACTTCTCGATCCATAATCTCTACTGGTTCTTCAACGAAACGAAGCTGTTCATCGATTTCTAGTTCTTCTAATGGAACAACCAGTGATTCATCAGCAAGACACTTCCTTAGGTTTGACACGTGAAACACATTGTGTACTCCACTGAGTTGGTCTGGTAGGTTCAGTTGATAAGCCACCGGGCCAATCCGTTTGACAATATCAAACGGCCCCACGTACCTAGGGTTTAGTTCCCCCCGTTTACCAAAGCGTATTACACCTTTCCAGGGTGAGACTTTCAATAGTACTTTGTCACCAACCTGAAACTCCAATGGCTTACGACGCTTGTCAGCGTAACTCTTTTGTCGATCACGTGCTGTGCCATACGGTTACGAATTTGAACGATCTTCTCGGTCGTTTCGTGCACAAGTTCAGGTCCTGTAAGTTGGCTTTCTCCTACTTCTGCCCAACAGATAGGAGATCGGCACTTACGTCCATACAGTGCCTCAAATGGAGCTGCCTTGATCGAGGTGTGATAACTGTTATTATAGGAGAACTCAACCAATGATAAATGAGTTTCCCAGCTGCTGTCAAAATCGATCACACAGGCTCGCAACATATATTCCAATGTCTGGATCGTACGCTCACTTTGACCATCAGTCTGCGGGTGATACGTAGTACTCATATCCAGCCGCGTTCCCAATGATCGTTGTAATGATTGCTAGAAGTGAGAAGTGAACCGAGCGTCACGATCAGAAATGATAGATATTGGCACGCCATGCCGAGAGACTATTTCCCTTAAATAGATACGTGTCAGCTTCTCCATTCGATCAGTCTCTCGGATTGCCAGAAAGTGTGTGGATTTCGTTAAGCGATCTACTATAACCCAAATGGTATCGCATCCGCTGGGAGTCCTAGGTAACTTCGTGATGAAGTCCATGGAGATCTGCTCCCATTTCCACACTGGAATTTCCGGTTGTTGTAGTAAACCGGATGGTCTCTGGTATTCCACCTTAACCTTGGAACAAGTTAAGCATCTGCTTACGTATGTGGCTATCTCCGCTTTCATTTTCGGCCACCAGTAAAATTCTTTCAGGTCCTGATACATCTTGTCTGAACCTGGATGAATCGAGTAACGTGACTTATGAGCTTCATCCATTATCAGCTCTCGCAAATTCCCGTACTGTGGTACCCAGATCCGTTTCATAAAATAACGGATTCCATCAGCTTTAACCTCCAACTGTTTCTCCATGCCTCGCATGGATTCTGCTTTCAGGTTCTCCTTCTTCAAGGCCTCAGATTGAGCAGCTTTGATTTGCAGTGGCAGATCGGAGTGGATAGTCATTTGCAATGCACGCACCCGACGAGACTTTAAAGTTTCTTTGCGACTAAGGGCATCGGTTACCACATTAGCCTTACCCGGATGATACTTGATCGCACAGTCATAATCATTGAGTAACTCTAACCACCGTCGTTGCCGCATATTCAATTCTTTCTGGTCAAATATGTGCTGGAGGCTCTTATGATCTGTATAGATCGTGCACCTGGTTCCATATAAGTAGTGCCTCCAGATCTTCAAGGCAAACACTACAGCTCCTAGTTCCAGATCATGCGTGGTGTAGTTCTTCTCATGCACCTTGAGCTGTCTGGATGCATAAGCTATGACTTTGTCGCGTTGCATCAGTACACATCCCAAACCTTGGATGGATGCATCACAGTAAACAACAAAGTCATCAGTCCCTTCTGGTAAGGCTAGGATTGGTGCGCTGCAGAGTTTGTCTTTAAGCACTTGAAACGATGTTTCCTCTTTGCTGCCCCACTTGTATATTACTCCCTTACGAGTTAGGGAAGTCAAAGGTTGCGCCAATTTCGAAAATCCTTCGATGAACCTTCGATAATAGCCTGCCAAACCAAGGAATTGTCGCACCTCAGTAGGCGTCTTTGGTGCCGGCCATTCCTTGATTGCTTTAATCTTTGAAGGATCAACATGTATACCCTTTTCATTCACCACATGCCCAAGGAATTGCACTTCACGCCTCCAGAAGTCACATTTTGAGAACTTTGCGTAAAGCTGTTCATCTCTCAGCAATTCCAGTATGGTCTTCAAATGTCCCACATGATCTTCCTTATTACGGGAGTAGATTAGTATGTCATCAATGAAGACAATGACAAACTTATCCAAATAAGGCTTGCAGACACGGTTCATGAGGTCCATGAAAACTGCTGGGGCATTGGTCAGCCCAAAAGGCATTACGGTGAACTCGTAGTGCCCATAGCGTGTCCGAAACGCAGTCTTGGAGATGTCTTCCTCTCAAACCCTCAACTGATGATAACCTGATCTCAAGTCAATCTTGGAATAGTAGCTAGATCCTTGCAACTGGTTGAACAAATCATCAATGCGTGGAAGTGGATACTTATTCTTGATTGTCACCTTGTTCAGTTCGCGGTAGTCAATACACATCCTGAAGGTTCCATCTTTCTTTTTAACGAAAAGCACTGGAGCTCCCCAGGTTGAAGAGCTGGGACGTATGAATCCATTGTCTAACAATTCTTGCAATTGCTTAGACAGCTCTTGTAGTTCGTTCGGTGCCAAACGGTATGGCGCCCGAGCGATCGGAGCTGCTCCAGGTGCTAATTCAATCTGGAATTCCACCTGTCTGTGTGGAGGAAGGCCAGGTAGGTCTTCAGGAAATACCTCAGAAAGTCTCTAACAACGGGAATATCTTCAACTCGCCTTTCATCCGCCTTCGTTTCAGTAACAAGTGCCAACAAGGCAAGGTGTCCTTTTCTGAGACATTTCTGAGCCTTTAAATATGATATGATGCCGACCACCGCACCCACCTTTTCACCTTCCACTGTAAGAATTTCATCGTCCGAAATAGGTAACTTGACCAACTTCTCCTTGCAAACGATCTCAGCACTGTTCTGGGATAACCAATCCATCCCGACTACTACATCGAAGCTTCCTAGTGTGACAGGAATAAGGTCTATGCAGAAAGTGTGTCCGCATAAGCCTAGCTTACAGTTTTTAAACACTTGTGTTGCTGTTATCGTCCTACCATCGGCTATTTCTATGGAATACTTAGAACTCAAGTCAGTAGGCACCATTCCTAGTGTTTTACTAAACTTGGTGGACACATAACTCTTATCAGCACCAGAGTCAAATAGAATAGAGGCATAACATCCATTAATAGTGAATCTACCAGACACTACAGTAGGGTCATTTCGAGCCTCACCTGAACCCATGATGAAGGCTCTGCCTCTGCCACCGCCACCACCATTGTTGTTGTCTTTGGGCTTATCAGCAGCACCATTGTCACCATTCTTTTTTCGTCTCGAGCAATCCCTTTTAAAGTGTCCGGGTTGACCACATTCATAACACACAGTCTGATTGTGGTTCTGCTATTGCTGAGGTGCTTTTCCCGAGAGGTTTACCCGGCAATACTTGGCAACATGCCCAAACTTCCCGCACCTCTCACAAGTGTTCCTTATGCACTGCCCAGTATGATGGAGCTGACATTTGTTGCACTTTGGGAGATTTCCATGATAGCCGCCCGACTAGAAGATTGGGACGGATTAAACTTCTTGTGTTGTTGTTGTTGATGAGGGAAGGGTGATGATTTCTTCCCACTGGCAGGAGGTTCCCATTTTCTCTTGTTCTCATTGGAACCCGATGCAGCCCCTCGCGGGGGTAGCTTGCCCTGTGCGACGGCCTGATCCGTCAGCTTGTACACCAGTCGGATAGCCTCCTGTATGGTAGCTGGTCTTGCAGTGGTGACCATGCTCTGTATTTCTGGAACTAGCCCATCAATGTACCTCTCAACCCGTTTGTAAGCCGGGTTAATCATAGTAGGGCACAGAGTAGCCAACTCGTGAGAACGAGTTGTGTAGGCTTCGATTTCAGAACCTACCATCTTCAGATTCCAAAATTCGGTTTCCAGTTTTTGTACTTCATCTCGTGAACAGTACTCCTCTTTCAGCAGATTCTTGAATTCTTCCTATGTCGTGGCGTTTGCAGCTTCAACGCCCAACATCTGAACTTGTGTGTTCCACCAGCTCAGAGCAGCACCATCCAGTGTGCCAGCAGCATATTTTACCCTATTCCCAGCAGGGCAGTTGCAGATTTCGAACACCGACTCCAGCTTTTCGAACCAACGGAGCAGTCCCACCGCTCCTTTAGTTCCATTGAACGGGTTAGGCTTGCAGTCCATAAAGGACTTGTAGGTGCAAGTCGGTTGTCCAATAGGGTTTGCTGTGGAGGGTGTTGGTTTGCCAACGCTGCGGTAATACTATGATTGATTATTGCTGCCAATTCTGCAGGCGTCATTAAGATGTTACCTCTCCCGCGTCCACGTCCTCTTCTAGACATTCTTTAAATTACCAAATATCAAAAGCTATCAGTCGTATAAAATAAACCTTTTGTCTTGGAATGAAAAGGAAGAGAAATTCAAGGATTTAAAGAAATAGACAAGCTAGAGAATCAGTCCGAATCCGAGGGATTAACACAAATGTCATGGTTTGAATTTCGTCCAAATTCAAGGTAAGGGTGAGCATTCCTACAAGTAGAACTGATAGATAGTTTCCACATCAGTGGCTATGTTCTATGAAGACCGAGACTTTCTTGCTCAAGGTGTAGGAATGATGACTTATACTGACTACAATGTTACCACCCGACCAGACTCACCGGACTTAGCATGCACGACAAATTACAATTACGTGTGCACCCGTAATGGTAATTTGCTTTGCATGATCACCCCGGTTCCTCCTATCAGGCTAACATATCTTATCAAGTACAGTGGTCATCAATGATAGAAGTACCAAATATGTATGTATTATATCAGGGTCGATCAATCAAAGTATACGAAAGGGTCAGTAAAGTTTGGGAATCATTGACAAGCCAAGGTAATTTGACCCATTTGCCTTAGAGACCTGTGTATTGACCATAGTTTATCACTCATCCCAGAAATCCCCAGGTAAGCATAACTGGTCTCACAATGAGATTTATGCGATATGCTTGCCTTAGCCCGAGGGCCTTTTGCCAGGAAATCCAGAATACAGGTGTCTATGTGTCACATAAATCATGAATTCGAAGAACATTTAGGCGATGTCAAATGCACATAAACTCTCCCGTGACTCACAGCAACTCGGAGTCACCATCCCGGTAGCCATATGCTCACAGGGATATGTTAAAGCAAAAATTCTCAGGCAACCAATTTAGTAGGCATAGCTTAGTAATCTATGTGTGTGTAACTAATGCAAATCCAGCTATAGTCTAAAATGCAATGCAGATGAGATGCAAAGTTCATTTTAGTTCGCTATAACTAATGCTCTGATACCAATCTGTCACACCCTCATTTTCCACGTACGGGGTTTTACCGTCAGGCGTGTGACATAACCAGGATCTCAGATAAGCATCAGTTACACCAAACGACTCAATAATTACAAATCATATAAGTTGATTAATTTTAATGAAACAAACCAAATATATTTAAGTATTGCGGAAGCGAAAACAGGAAAACATTTAACAATGGTTTTGGAACACGCAAACACGCGTCCAATCCATTTTATGTAATGTACATGAAATTAAGTCTTGAAAACAGTTTGGGATGAACGCGGAATGTCATGCAGTGGATGATGTGCTTCTAAACGTGCCATATCATTGACCTGAGAGAAAACATGCAAAAGTCAGTACAAGACTGGTGAGTTCACAGGTTTGTCAGAAAACAGTAAGTATCAGTAATGAAATTCCCGATTTTGTAATCAAATAAGTATCAGTAATGAAATTCCCGGATTATGTAATCCAATAAGTATCAGTATTGAAATTCCCGGATTTTATAATCAAAGCATACAATGGGTAGCTAATCCATAATGATCCCTATGTGTATGAAGTCGCGACCGAGCTGACATGTAATCAATAAATAAGCAGGCCCGGCTGTGGATCACACACCACAACACTTGTAACTAGGCTAACCGTTCACCCGTTTGACGAACGTTGTGCTAGCGCGACTAGCCCGGGTGGGGTATGTCAATCCCAGTAGTACTACTAACAATCACCTCGCTAAGTCCATATTAACGGTCCGAAGGGCAAAGTATAACACCATAGTATCAAGCATATGCAGTATTACAAAAATTCAATGTAATGTAACGTTTATGAAAAGTATGTTTCTCTCCCCCAAAAGAGTATATAAGTAAAAGTGGGGCTGTAAACTCACTTGGCGTATAAGTATGTATATAAGATGATTAAATAGGATGATAATCGTCGTTCCAACGAACGCCTTCACGAGGTACCTAAACATGTATATTTACATTTTAAGATTTAGGTTATTAATATGGTTTAACGATTATACGCGAACTAGGGTTTCGATAAGTATTTGGGGTTTTTATAAGTAATAAGTTTTTAACGTAATCATTTATGTTTTGATTCAATTGAAAAGACTATTCATTTAATTATCTTGAAAGAAAACAATTTAAATATAAAGGTTGGATGTATATTTAAAAATATCATTGGATCAAAAGATTTATGATCTATTATTTGAAACAAATGATAAGTAATAAGTTAAATTAAGAACATAATACAATTGTATTATTGAACATGTAATGTTTTAATAAAATAAACAATATTTAAATCTATAAAGGTTAGTTTGATTATATCATTTTGTTTTGAAATTAATAAAAATAAATGTTAAGATATTTTAGAAAATAAATTCCAGTAAATTAATTTGGTGTTTTTAAAAATAAACAGCGTTTATAAAATAATTTTTATAATTTTTAGGTATTTTTTGTAATTTTTAAAAGCTTAGAAAGCTATTAAAAAAATAAATGAGGTGGCCCGGGGTCGAACCCGGGACCTCTCGGATGGATAATGGGCAGGGAACCGGTGAACCAAAGGCCGTGGCCGCGGTAATACCCGGCTTTTAAATCCTTTAAACACAAACACAATCGAACCCAATTCCCGTATGAACCCTAGATTTGATTTGGGTCAAATTGACCCTCGATTTGATTTGTTTACGAAAACATTCATGGGGCTTTTAATCCCCACTTAAAATCGAGCGCGTGGGTGTGTTTAATTACCAGAATGGTGTCGATTTGATGATTAACCCACGAAGAACAGTTCGCGACTACTTGATGTTCGATTTATGCCCAATCAGTGATTATAATTCAATTCCTTGAACAGGAAGTTTTTAATTATGCTAAGGATCAAAAACCCTCTGTTAATTGCTAGTTAGGAAGGCCGGAGAGTGGTGTTCGAGTAGGTTGCAGGTCGCGATGATATAGTGTTTAATTCGAGAAGTTTAGTTGTGTTTCAGATGGGTTTGAATGGTGCATTCGATTAGGGACTAATATATGGTCTTATATACGCGATTATTCCGATTAATTTACAGCATAGTGCGCGATAATGGTGGATGGTCGGCGAAATCGTGGATGGTCGGGTTTAGTGGCAATTGCACTACCAATTTTTAAATTGGATGTTGGTCCACGTTCGATTCATCCACGGAAATATGTCGGGAACTTTATTTAGGTCCAAACCGCGTTCGTTTTAGGTGTTGGGGGGTCGCCGGAGTTGGCCGGAGAGTGGCCGGACGGGGAGAAGAAAAGGCGACGGCGGGGGGGTGGGTTTAAAAGAAAATTTACACATTTGGTCCCTGGGGTTTTGTACTCTTATCATTTTATGCAGAAAACATTTTAAAATAAGTTTTAAAATTTACATTTTAACCCCCTAAGCTTTTTAATTCTTATAAAACAATTTTGTTATTATTATTATTATTATTATTATTATTATTATTATTATTATTATTATTATTATTATTATTATTATTATTATTCTTAAATAATAGTAAAATGGATTAAATTGGCGATAAGCGGTGAAGGTTAGTTTAATAATATTAACCGAAAACTCGGGTTGTCACAATAAGTTGTACTGGAAACTGAAATTACATGTAATATAATTGACATAACATGTAATTTTCATGTAATTACATGTACAGTACAATATAAGATTATGTGGTGGATCATGTATACTGGAAACTGAAAATACAATGTAATAACATGTAAATGGATGTACAAATAAAAGTTGTGCTATAAATGTAAGATGTACTGACATGCATACAAAACATACTGTGGGCTTCCTTTTATTGCTTTCAACCGAATTAGAGCCTTACAATCAGTAACTTTAAATGGGCAACCACGACTTGGCAGTAGGGTCGCGGGATCTGTGATATCTACACTTTTCCCTTTTGGCTTACCCCATTTGTTACATAACAATGTTCGATGAATAATGGTTCCGTTCCATCTCTTAAAACCGCCAACACGTACAACAAAACCTGATAACTCGGCGTAGCGTTGGTACATATTCATGACCTGTTGCCATGAACTAAAAATTGCACCAACGTAAGGCTTGTCATCAACAGAAACGTCAGGCACCCAAAACTTACTTCCATTTGGAGTCTGGAATATTTTACTACAATGATTTCCTGCAAATAAAATAAATTTGGACAAAAATATGTGTAACGCCCGGTTCCCGGAGACCTCACAGTTGGTCATTCACAGCAATAATTACATAAGACATTGCATATTATAAGTTTAAGCAGCGGAATTTGTTTAGCAAAACCATTCATTTCATTAGTAACACTGTTGTTAAGCAATACATTGTAGTTAATGAGTTACAAAAGATTAGTCGAATGAATTACAAAACAACAGTATCGTCAAAACATGAATGGATGTCAGTCTTGTCTCACCGAGTAGCCATCTCAGTGTGCCATCCTCAGCATCGTTTACCTACCAACTGGAAAATACATAAAAGTCAGCGATGCTGAGTGAGTTCTAGTTTTGTAATTAAAATACTTTACTTTACTATTTCAAATCATGCTATACTTTCGTACATGCCCACACATTATACGTACACGTAGATAATATTTTTATTATCTTTTATTTCATTCGTTAGCTTTTGTTCATTCATCATAATTCATTATCATCATTTATCATCTAGATCCCGTCAGGATTTACCCTCTTCATGGCACACAGCCACGATTACTGAAGTCGAATGACGAGGATCCCATTCTGTACTTTATTATGATATTTCATTCGTGAGCATACATCCTTCATACTTACAGATAATAATAATTATTATTATCCTCATCATTCATTCAATTCATACTCTTTCCATTACTCTTTCGGTCTTTACATTCTTTCTTACGAGTCTGTTGCGACAACAAGGCCGCTCACCTCAATATCGATCTTTCACGATCGTATGTTAGCCAAGTCTGTTGCAACACATAGTTGCTCACCTCAGTGGAAATCTCACGGATTGCCTGCTAACCGAGTCTGTTGCAACACAAAGTTGCTCACCTCATTGTCAATCTCAAAGATTGACCCTGTGTGCATCCTTCGGGGTAGCTAACCCGCATCACAGTTGAGCTAACACCTACCAGGGGTGTGCACCTCCATACATTTGCTTGCAAGCATTTACTTATTCATTTCATTCCATTTTCTTCATCATTAATATTTTACTTATTAAAGATTATACTCTTCGTTAAATTTTAATCATCCTTCATCATGCCATTTCATACTTAACAATATTAAAATAATAATAATAATATTGCTAATAATAATAAACTACTGATAATAATATCAGTAATAATAACAAGGTCAATCATTAATCATCATTGCATGCACAAAACATCATCATTAAATAGCCCTTGGTCAACCTCGGTCAAAACCCTAAAACCCAGATTTCCAGAAAAATCCTGTAAAATTTCTAAGTGTTTGGGCGTAAGAGCCCTGTTCAGGCTTTTCACCACTATGTAGGCTCACCAGCCTACACTTAGAAACTTTTTCACCTTAGGCGTATGAGCTGTTCAGGCGCATGAGCACTGTTGGGACATATCACCTTACACTTAGAAAATAATTCCAGGCGCAAGAGCACTATTTAGGCTCATCACCCTATACTTAGTCATTATTTCAGGCACAAGAGCACTGTTTAGGCTCATCACCCTACACTTAGTTTTTCTAAGTCAGAATTCAGGCATATGAGTACTATTCAGGCATATTACACTATACTTAGTTTCTAAGTCATACTTTCAGGCATAAGAGCACTATTTGGGCATATTACCTTATATTTTTCCTGAGGCATAAAGTTCAGGCGTATTAGCACTATTCAGACTCATTACCCTGTACTTAGTTTTCTAAGTTCTAAATTTCAGGCACATGAGCACTGTTGGAAGTATAAGCCCCAGCACTTAGGTTTCTGTCAAAATCTTGGGAATATGAGGACTGTTCAGGCTTATGAGCCTTATATAGGCGTATTAGCAGTTTGTTCTCATATTTTAAGTTGTTTCCAGTCCCAAACATCATATCACCAAATTCTAAACATTCACATACGGTTCTAAGCATGAACTTAACATATTCATAACCATACATCTTCCCAAAACATACCCGACCCACATACACATGCACATGAACATACGGGTATAATACCCAACCTTATAAAAACATACATACATGTATTTCCAGCCCCAAAAATCGTATAAAACATGTAAAAAGGGGATCTAGAAAGTCACCTTAGCTGCTTTCAAGCTTAACACTCTCAAAACCACGAATTCTTGATGTTTCTAGCACCTAAACACCAAGAACACATACCCGAAAGCATATAGGCACATAAGAACATATATCCGAGGCATTATCTAGCCAAGAACAACTTAAAAACAAGAATTCTTACCTGGAAATTCGAATCCTGCTTGACCTTCTTTCTCAACTCGAAGCTTTTTCTTCTTTCTCTCTCTAAAGTCGAATGAAAGATGTTGTGCAGGAGGTAATGGGCGGCCATGCCACCTTTTTACCAACTTTTATTGCCTTTATGTGCTTTTTAACACTTTTGGTCCCTCAACTTTGGGGTTGACTTCTATTTCTCCTTTTTCTCTCTTCTTTTATTCTTTTTTTTTTGTTCCTTTCAAAAATACGGGTGTTACAAGTCCACCCCCCTTATATAGGTTTCGTCCCTGAAACCAGTTATTCCTCAAACAGATGAGGATAATGCTGCCTCATCTCTTCCTCAGTCTCCCATATGGATTCGGATCCCTTCCTGTGCTTCCATTGTACACGCACAAGAGGAACCACTTTATTCCTTAACCTCTTCTCTTTACGATCGATGATTGCCACTGGTTGCTCCACATAATTAAGCCTTTCATCAATTTCAATGTCCTCCAGTGGTACAATCATATCCTCGTCAGCTAAGCACTTTCTCAGATGGGATACATGGAATGTGGGATGAATTCCACTTAACTCATCTGGCAATTCAAGTCGATAGGCTACCTCTCCTACTCGTGCGACGATTCGGAAAGGTCCTATATATCTCGGGCTTAACTTACCTCGTCTTCGGAATCTAATAATTCCTTTCCAAGGTGAGACCTTCAACATGACTCGGTCGCCAACCTTGAACTTTATTGGTCTTCGCCTCTTGTCAGCATACGACTTTTGTCTATCTTTCGCCGCCTTCATGAAGGCTTTGATCCTTTCCAACTTCTCAGTCGTAGCTTCGATCACCTCAATACCTCCTAACTCTTTCTGCCCAATGTCTCCCCAACACACGGGCGTCCTACATCTCCTACCGTATAGCATCTCGTAGGGTGGCACGCCAATACTGGCATGATAACTGCTGTTGTACGAGAATTCTGCTAATGGCAGGTGGTCGTCCTAACTTCCTCCAAAATCGATCACGCACGCCCGAAGCATATCCTCGAGCATTTGTATCGTCCCCTCAGACTGACCGTCCGTCTGAGGATGGTAGGCTGTACTAATGTGTAGCCTCGTTCCCATTGCATCATGGAATCTTTTCCAAAACTTCGATGTGAACATGGTGTCACGATCCGACATGATAGACACCGGCACGCCATGACGGGCTACGATCTCCTTGATGAATAGATCTGCCAATCTTTCGGATGAATACGTGTCGCGGATCGGTAGGAAGTGGGCACTCTTTGTTAGTCGGTCGACAATCACCCAAATAGTATCGCATCCCCTTGATGTGCGAGGTAGCTTAGTAATGAAGTCCATGGTGATGTGTTTCCACTTCCATTCGGGTATGTCCAACGGTTGGATTTTCCCGTATGGTTTCTGATGTTCCGCCTTCACTTGTAGGCAAGTAAGGCACTTACTCACGTACTCCACTACGTCACGTTTCATGCCCGGCCACCAGTAATCTTTCTTCATATCATGATACATTTTGGTAGCACCGGGATGGATGGAGTATCGAGTCTTATGGGCTTCGTCCATAATCTTCCCACGTAGATCCCCGTATCGAGGAATCCACATCCGCCCGAATCGGGTCCTAACACCAAGAGTGTTCTCGCCCAATTCCGTGACTAGACCTCTCATCCTTTCGGAGTTAAGACGATCTTCTTTCTAAGCCTCGTCTTGGAACTCCTTAATCTGTGTCATCACATCGGAGGTCATAATCAGCTGATAAGCCTTCACCCGGATTGGCTCGGGCCTTTCTTTTCGGCTAAGGGCGTCTGCCACCACGTTGGCCTTGCCCGGATGGTAATGGATCTCGCAATCATAATCCTTTATGAGCTCCAACCATCGCCTCTGCCTCATGTTTAGATCTTTCTGCTCAAAAAGTACTTCAAGCTTTTGTGGTCTGTGAAGATGGTGCACTTCGTCCGTATAGATAGTGCCGCCAAATCTTCAACGCAAAAACCACCGCGGCTAGTTCTAGATCGTGCGTGGGATAGTTGACTTCGTGGGTCTTCAGCTGTCGAGATGCGTAGGCTATTACCCTTCCACGTTGCATCAATACACAACCTAGCCCAGAGTAGGATGCATCCGAATATACCACTAAGTCTTCATTTCCCTCGGGCAATGTCAAGACAGGAGCTTGTGTTAGTCTCGTCTTCAACTCCTCAAAGGCAGTCTCCTGCTCTCGACCCCACACGAACTTCACGTCCTTGCGGGTCAATTTTGTCAAAGGTGAGGCTATCTTGGAGAAGTCTTGAATAAATCTTCTGTAGTAGCCCGCCAATCCCAAGAAGCTACGAATTTCGGATGGCGTCTTAGGAGACTTCCATTGTATCATGGCCTCAACCTTTGCCGGGTCTACCATGATTCCCTCTGCATTTACCACGTGACCCAGAAATTGCACCTCGCGTAGCCAGAAAGCACACTTGGAGAACTTAGCATACAGTTTCTCCCTTCTCAGAGTTTCCAACACTTCCCGAATGTGACCGGCGTGCTCTTCTTCGCTCCTTGAATAAATCAGGATATCATCGATGAACACAATCACCGATTTATCTAGCATTGGCCGGCACACTCTATTCATCAAATCCATAAAAGCAGCTGGCGCGTTGCTTAAACCAAAGGACATAACGAGAAACTCATAGTGTCCATAAAGCGTACAAAAGCTGTTTTAGGAATGTCTTGCTCCCTCACTTTCAATTGATGGTAACCAGATCGAAGATCTATCCTCGAGAACCAGCTGGCACCTTGGAGCTGATCAAACAAGTCGTCAATCCTCGGTAACGGATACTGATTCTTTATCGTCAACTTATTCAACTCACGGTAGTCGATACACATTCTCATACTACCGTCCTTTTTCTTCACAAATAAGACCGGAGCACCCCAAGGAGAGATACTCGGTCTGATGAAGCCCTTATCGAGCAATTCTCGCAGTTGCTCCATTAACTCCTTCATCTCAGTCGGAGCTAATCGATACGGTGCCTTGGCGACAGGTTGGGCACCGGGTAACAAGTCGATTTGAAATTCGATTTCGCGATCCGATGGCACACTCGATAGGTCCTCTGGAAACACATCGGGAAAGTCACTCACAACCGACAATCGGACAATTGTGCTGTTGACGTGTCCACATCCTTCACGTAGGCTAGATAAGCGCTACATCCACGTCTCATGCACTTTCCCGCCACCGCCATCGAGATTACTTTTGGAATCGTCATAACCCGATCGCCATATATTGTCACCGGACTTCCGTCAGGCGCCGTCAGTCTAATCATTTTCTTACGACATACGATATTCGCTTCATGGGTTGCTAACCAATCCATCCCTAGTACTACATCAAATCCACTAGGGGCATCACATGTAACCTAGCAGCAAACCTATGACCTTCTAATTCCATGGCATAGTCCTCTATCACATCAGTAACTCTAGTGGACTTACCAATAGCAGTTTCTACGTCAAAGGGCTCGTCAATGCATTTACTACTAACAGGCAGTTTAGCACAGAATTTGGCAGAAATAAAACTCCTACTAGCACCAGAATCAAATAACACAGAAGCAAGAGTTTGATCTACTAGAAACGTACCTGACACAACATCGGGGTCCGTCCTAGCCTCCTCCCTGGTCATGGTGAAAGCTCTGGCACTCGCCTTCTGCCCTTCAGTCCCGGCCGTCTTCCTTGCCCTGGAACTCTCCACCCTCTGCTTCTTGCAATCCCTACTCATATGGCCACTTTCCCCGCAGTTGAAACACCTCGCAGCCTTACAGTCTCTAGCCATATGACCGGATTTCCCGCACTTGAAGCAGACGTTTAACCCCCATCTACATTCACCATCATGCTCCTTCCCACACTTGTCACACCTTTTGGGTCCCGAGCTTGATGACCCCACCCTACGGTCATCCCTCCTCATCTTCTTGTTATTCGGGGTAAAACCACCACGCCCGAACCGCTTCCCATTCCAATTCCGGTCAGCACCACCGGATTTCTTTGCCTCCACCACCATCACTTCCCTCTCATCATAAATTCTTCCAGCCAAATCCACTGCCGACCTAAAGGTGCTCGGTCGGGCATCAGGTGCCTGCGTATGTCAGCTGGAAGTCCCTGAATGTACCGGTTGATCTTCCGAGACACCGGCGTCACCTGATCCGGCACCAGCCTCGCCATCTCATTAAACTTGGTAGTGTACTGTTGGTGGGTCATGGTTCCCGCCTCGAGTTATAGGAACTCCCTTTCAACCTTATCGAGTTCCCTATGAGGGCAGAATTCCTCAATTACCAGCTTCTTCAATTCTGTCCATCGCATTTTCCCGATGGCCCTGGAACCCTCCGCTTGTACGATGTTGTCCCACCAGCATAGTGCAGAGTCAGTAAAGGAGTGGGTGGCAAACTTCACCTTCTGATCCTCCCGGCACTCGCTGATCTCGAGTACTGCTTCCATCTCCCTTACCCAACGGTGGGCGGCGGCAGCATTGCCATTTCCATCAAAGGTCGGGGGCTTGCACCTTTGGAACGCCCCGTAACTGCATCCCTTGGTCGTCACCCCTACTACATCATCCTCTTCCTCATCTGATACTACTATCTCAGGATCCGGTCATTCCTCTCCTCCCTTGCTTTCCTTCCCAGTCGACCCTCTCCTGTCCTCCTTCTCCTTTCTCTCCTCATTCCTCACAGCTCGAATAACATCGGTCACTACAGATGGCATAACTGCCTGCAGGACCTGGTGTACCTCATCAGCAATCGCCTCCCTAGCTGAGGCATTCAGGCTGGCATTCTCGTTTCCTTCATTCCGATCATGAACTTCAGGGTTCTCATGGGTCGTCTCAGCAGCTTTGGCACTGCTCCTGGTCACTCGCGGCCTACCTCTACCTCTAGAAGCTTTGGAAGGTTTCTTCCCAGCCATTTCCTAAGCACTATAAGATTCAAACACTAAAACAGTCATTCAGGGTAATAGCTCAGTTTATGTCAAGTATAGTAAGTCCCTAATTACAGTGGCCAGTTGTGATTAGCCACTTACTTTACTTTTCACACCCCAAGCATTTCCTATCCTGACTACATCAGTATCTAAATCTACTAAGAACACATAAGCCATATAGCACACGCACATAATTCTGGTTGACTTTAAGAAAAGAAATACCTGATGGCACGTAGCTACTCGGGCTGACATCCCTCCTTCTGTCCCATTTTTAGTTTAAGTTTAGGTTTATTTTGAAAATATTTACCCATTTCACTTAAACTTTGGCTCTGATACCAACTTGTAAGGCCCGGTTCCCGGAGACCTCACAGTTGGTCATTCACAGCAATAATTACATAAGACATTGCATATTATAAGTTTAAGCAGCGGAATTTGTTTAGCAAAACCATTCATTTCATTAGTAACACTGTTGTTAAGCAATACATTGTAGTTCATGAGTTACAAAAGATTAGTTGAATGAATTACAAAACAACAGTATCGTCAAAACATGAATGGATGTCAGTCTTGTCTCGCCGAGTAGCCATCTCAGTGTGCCATCCTCAGCATCGTTTACCTGCCAACTGGAAAATACATAAAAGTCAGCGATGCTGAGTGAGTTCTAGTTTTGTAATTAAAATACTTTACTTTACTCTTTCAAATCATGCTATACTTTCGTACATGCCCACACATTATACGTACACGTAGATAATATTTTTATTATCTTTTATTTCATTCGTTAGCTTTCGTTCATTCATCATAATTCATTATCATTCATTTATCATCTAGATCCCGTCAGGCTTTACCCTCTTCATGGCACACAGCCACGATTACTGAGGTCGAATGACGAGGATCCCATTCTGTACTTTATTATGATATTTCATTCGTGAGCATACATCCTTCATACTTACAGATAATAATTATTATTATTATCCTCATCATTCGTTCAATTCATACTCTTTCCATTACTCTTTCGGTCTTTACATTCTTTCTTACGAGTCTCTTGCGACAACAAGGCCGCTCACCTCAATATCGATCTTTCACGATCGTATGTTAGCCAAGTCTGTTGCAACACATAGTTGCTCACCTCAGTGGCAATCTCACGGATTGCCTGCTAACCGAGTCTGTTGCAACACAAAGTTGCTCACCTCATTGTCAATCTCAAAGATTGACCCTGTGTGCATCCTTCGGGGTAGCTAACCCGCATCACAGTTGAGCTAACACCTGCCAGGGGTGTGCACCTCCATACATTTGCTTGCAAGCCTTTACTTATTTATTTCGTTCCATTTTCTTCATCATTAATATTTTACTTATTAATGATTATACTCTTCGTTAAATTTAATCATCCTTCATCATGCCATTTCATACTTAACAATATTAAAATAATAATAATAATATTGCTAATAATAATAAACTACTGATAATAATATCAGTAATAATAACAAGGGTCAATCATTAATCATCATTGCATGCACAAAACATCATCATTAAATAGCCCTTGGTCAACCTCGGTCAAAACCCTAAAACCCAGATTTCAGAAAAATCCTGTAAAATTTCTAAGTGTTTGGGCGTAAGAGCCCTGTTCAGGCTTTTCACCACTATGTAGGCTCACCAGCCTACACTTAGAAACTTTTTCACCTTAGGCGTATGAGCTGTTCAGGCGCATGAGCACTGTTGGGACATATCACCTTACACTTAGAAAATAATTCCAGGCGCAAGAGCACTATTTAGGCTATCACCCTATACCTAGTCATTATTTCAGGCACAAGAGCACTGTTTAGGCTCATCACCCTACACTTAGTTTTTCTAAGTCAGAATTCAGGCATATGAGTACTATTCAGGCATATTACCCTATACTTAGTTTCTAAGTCATACTTTCAGGCATAAGAGCACTATTTGGGCATATTACCTTATAATTTTCCTGAGGCATAAAGTTCAGGCGTATTAGCACTATTCAGACTCATTACCCTGTGCTTAGTTTTCTAAGTTCTAAATTTCAGGCACATGAGCACTGTTGGGAAGTATAAGCCCCAGCACTTAGGTTTCTGTCAAAATCTTAGGAATATGAGGACTGTTCAGGCTTATGAGCCTTATATAGGCGTATTAGCAGTCTGTTCTCATATTTTAAGTTGTTTCCAGTCCCAAACATCATATCACCAAATTCTAAACATTCACATACGGTTCTAAGCATGAACTTAACATATTCATAACCATACATCTTCCCAAAACATACCCGACCCACATACACATGCACATGAACATACGGGTATAATACCCAACCTTATAAAAACATACATACATGTATTTCCAGCCCCAAAAATCGTATAAAACATGTAAAAAGGGGATCTAGAAACTCACCTTAGCTGCTTTCAAGCTTAACACTCTCAAAACCACGAATTCTTGATGTTTCTAGCACCTAAACACCAAGAACACATACCCGAAAGCATATAGGCACATAAGAACATATATCTGAGGCATTATCT
This sequence comes from Flaveria linearis, assembly GCA_024085815.1. Classification (NCBI taxonomy): domain Eukaryota; kingdom Viridiplantae; phylum Streptophyta; class Magnoliopsida; order Asterales; family Asteraceae; genus Flaveria; species Flaveria linearis. The sequence continues at coordinate 21,017,552 of CM044010.1, forward strand.
AGCCAAGAACAACTTAAAAACACGAATTCTTACCTGGAAATTCGAATCCTGCTTGACCTTCTTTCTCAACCCAAAGCTTTTTCTTCTTTCTCTCTCTAAAGTCAATGAAAGATGTTGTGCAGGAGGTAATGGGCGGCCATGCCACCTTTTTACCAACTTTTGTTGCCTTTATGTGCTTTTTAACACTTTTGGTCCCTCAACTTTGGGGTTGACTTCCATTTCTCCTTTTTCTCTCTTCTTTTATTCTTTTTTTTTGTTCCTTTCAAAAATACGGGTGTTACAATATGTTAACAAAAATACTACACTCAATAAACACAACTTGTTTCTTAGCCTATATTACATGTCCTTACATGTTATTACATGTTCTTACTAGTTAAAAAGACTAACCCCCAATTACATGTAATTACATCCACTGCTGTTACTTTTTACATTTTTCAGTCCATTGTTAAATAAAAAACTTCATAAAAAACCAAACTCACCCACGATAGAGTGTCAAAAAATGGTATGTACATATATTATTAAAAATTAATAATACACATTTAATTACAAGAAAAATTAATGCAGCATGTTTTCCCTTACATGTGTTGCATGTTGTTACATGTTGTTGAATATAGTGTGTCAAAAGTCTAAAAAAACTTAAATATAATTAGTGTGTATAACTAAACAAAATGAAACATTTTAGACGATCATTTTACTACAAGCAGCACAGTTGACGAAGTTACAAGAGCGATGAAGAAATGGGAAGGGCTAAAGCAGTGGGGCCAGACAACATACCGATTGAAGTGTGGAAATGCCTGGGTGATGAGGGTCTCCAATGGTTAACAGACTTATTCAACACTATTTTTAAGACAGGGAAGATGCCAGACCAGTGGAGAACCAGTGTCATAGTCCCTGTATATAAGAAAAAAGGAGATGTTCAATGTTGCGAAAACTACAGGGGAATAAAGCTATTGAGTCACACGATGAAATTATGGGAAAGAGTTATCGACACGAGAATTAGACGGGAAACTCAGATAGCGATAAACCAATTTGGATTTATGCCAGGACGCTCTACAACAGAAGCCATACATGTCGTAAGGCGATTAATGGAGAAATATAGAGAAAAGAAAAGGGACCTTCATATGGTATTCATCGACCTAGAAAAGGCATATGACAGTGTTCCGCGACAACTAATCTGGGAAAGTCTACGAGTTAGAAGGGTACCAGAGAGGTATATCAAAATAATTAAGGATATGTATGACGGGCAAAAACGTGTGTGCGAGCATCGGTAGGAGACACAGACACCTTCTCAGTGGAAGTGGGACTCCACCAAGGATCTGCACTGAGCCCATTTCTTTTCACAGTAGTGTTGGATGAGATGACCAAATCTATACAACAGTCAGCCCCGTGGTGCATGCTTTTTGCGATGATATTGTATTAATATCATAATCTAAAACGATGCTTAACGACAAGCTACAGCAGTGGAGAGCAGCACTAGAGCACAGAGGATTAAGGATAAGTCGCTCTAAGACGGAATACATGCATTGCAACTTTGGTGACGAGGCGGAAGAGGACACCCAAGTCAGTATCCAGGGTATGCCGGTCCCACGAACGTCTAGGTTCAAATACCTGGGCTCGTACCTGCAGGAAGACTGAGAGATACACAGCGATGTAGCGCACCGCGTTCAAGCAGGATGGTGCAAGTGGAGAGCAACATCAGGAATTCTATGTGATAAGAGGTTTCCAGCGAAACTAAAGGGAAAACTATACAGAGTGGCAGTACGCCCAGCTATGCTATATGGAACAGACTGCTGGGCCATAAAGAAATCGCAAGAGAAACAAATAGAGGTTGCAGAAATGCGAATGCTGAGGTGGATGTGTGGAAACACAAAAATGGATCGGATAAGAAGCGAAGTGTTTTGTCAGAAGTTAGAAGTGGCTTCTATTGCAGATAAAATACGAGAGGGAAGATTAAGATGGTTTGGGCATGTCAAGAGAAGACCAATGGCTGCACCGGTTAGAGCAGTAGAGAACATTATCGTAGAGGGTAGGAAGTGTAGAGGAAGACCTAGGTTGACTTGGGAAGAGAAAATTAGGAAAGATATGGTACACTTGCACCTCTTCGGCACATGATCGAGGATAGGAGTGAGTGGAGGCATAGAATCAAAATTAAGGACTTTTAATGGGTTTTGCATCTAGGAAGGGACTTTTTGATTGCGTCTTGCAGGGCTTCCCGCTTCTGCCCTTTTTAGGGGAATCTTGCTGCTTCTATGATGTATGCTTGTTCATTTTTTTCCTTTTGGTGATATTTTTCTGTATGCTGTATGTTGTGTGCTGTATCATTTATCGTATTTTTGATTATATACTGATTCACTAGCGTTATGGCTTTTCATAGTGAGTCGGGGGTCTCTTTGGAAGCGGTCTCTCCACCTATCTTGGTAGAGGAAAGACTTGCCTACACCTACCCCTCCCAGACCCTGCTCTTGAGCGGGATATACTGGGTTTGTTTGTTTGTTTGTTTGTTTGTTTTTACTACAGCAGGTTTTTCCTTACATGACCTTACATGTATTTACTTAAAATTACAAAGTATTACATGTTGTTTGTTTCATATACTGTGAATAGTCATTACTACCCACAAACAACATCAAAATACATGTTATAGCCGTTTCTTAAAACAGGGTTATATACAGTTACCCATCTTTACTGGATTGGGTTTGGGTTGGGGGGGACATAGCGAAAGAGCATTGAAGTCACAAATTAATATTCTAAGGAAGAAATATGCAGCTAGAATAGTGCTCTCGGATATAAACGTTCACAAGGAAAATGTGCTGGCCGACGCTTACAATCTCAAAGGTTAAAGTGTGGTGATGGGAAAATGTTATCATGAACAATGAAATAAATGGTATGTATTTGTTGTTTAATGTCATCTAATGTTAAACATGACTTGTAGTGGGCTGTAAAAATATTTTGGGACGAATGGGCTTTCAAATGTTTGAAATGCGTTTGATGTATTAGACAAAAACAATTGTTGTTGTGTATCTTTTGTGAAAATGGCAGAATGTAACAAATCGTAATATAATGTGAAATGATGTAGAAATTGATAGAAAACTTAAATATAATTAGTCAAGGTCACATTATGAGCCTGACGTGATGTTATTTTAATAATTTTATTTGGTCAAATGATTATTTTGATAAATTTCCCTTAAATTGATTGTGATGAACAAAATCTATTAGTCTCCTTGAGCTACATAAGTCTATTCAGGCGAGCAAAAGGAAAAAAAAAAAATGATTCACGCTGTCATCCTCATTGCTTGTTGGTGTTTATGAAGATACCGAATGATCGTCTGTTCAATCATATTCACTATTCTCCAGACAAGATTCTTGGTGAATTCAAGAATCTTGGTTTTCTTTGCGTGAGGAACAGATCCAAAAGGACAGATTGAATACTTTCTTGTCGTGTGTTTTAGATCCTTAATAGCCCAATTTTTCTAATAATATTTGTTGTTATTTATCACATGGCATGGTACTGGTAGTGGTCCGTTTAAAAAGATACATTGGACGATTTGGAACTCATTTATAGTTTCCAGAAAAACATGACGGTTTGGGTACTGGCTCGCTTTAGACATTAAACCTTGCATATTGAGATGATGGTGGAAAGAAAAAAAATTAGGGTCACAAATTATGGTTCAAGGTAAACTCATCCATCCACAACACTAGAATGACTACTTATATCCCTCTAAGCTCAAACATGTTGGGGTTATGGAAGAACATACGCTCAACTGATTGGGAATTGGAGAGAAGGTCTATGAATCTCAGCCAAATCATTTAAGGTACAGCCGATTTTGCCACGTCAACCATACGGTTTGCTATTGAAGATTTTGAAATCTCTCACCTACTTACCAACTTTGCATGGGATAACTGTGCTACCCGAAATCAACTTCTTTGATTGAAGAGTACTCTCGAACAAAATCTTAGTTCTAGTCTCCTTATCACAAACATCGATTCTCCGACATGCATTGTGTCGCCTATTAGATGAAGCGATCAACCATCTACTTGTCAATTATAACTTTGCAAGGTTAGGTTGGTCACAACTATACTCTTCATGTCAACTTCCTATCGTTGGCAATGAATCCATTGGTAAGTCCTTACAATGGGTTTCCATCTTCGATATGCATCGAGATGCCCCTTCTTCTTATTACACTTTGGTGTTCGAGAAACAATCTTCTATTTAATAGCACGCTTATTTGTCCATACAAAATCGAGGATGAAATCAAGCCACTGGGATTCCTTTGGAACATTAGATGACTTTTATTAATTGGAGTGCTTCATGGAACTTTAATTTCATCATTTGATTGTGTTTGGTGTTGAACTTGGTGTTTGCTTATGTCTATCTTCTGCCTAAACTTTGCTGATTAATAAAATTCCATTTGCGTTTGAAAAAAAAAAAATTATTTGTCTGTCAAAATTACAGTACCAACCATACGAATATTTTTTTAATATAAAGTGAGTAATAATTAATTTAATTTTATAAATTCTAAGGAAGAACCGAAAGTTTAGATTATATTTAAAATTCTTGATGTTGGGAGTCTATAAAAATATGAACATCATAGACTTTGTTCCAATTTATCCACCTGCAATTCACACACAATTGACTAGAGGGAAATTAAGGTGAATAGCCATTTTGATTATCAAAATGTACTACCAAAAAAAAAATTGATCAATTTGACAGTTACAAATCTTTATTTAAATAGAAACCTGGCCAATATGGATACATGGACCGTTTTTGCATAAAAATTAACCACTTTTGCATCCAGTATTATTGGCGCAAAAGTTGTAGATTAGACAGACAACCAAGCACACATTTGGCATGTGACATGATTGGCCAAAACTTGATACCAATAAAACTTGATACCAATAGCTGATAGCTCTCGTTTTAACCAGATATAATCATTTGTAACGGTCAGATTTGATAATCTTGTTTTAAAAAGACGATAACTATTTGGGTAATATGTTTGCTGAAATGGCTATTCACTTGATTTTCCCATGAGTAAAAACTCTTCTAAAGTTGGCACAAGTGACATTTTATAATAGCTATTCCTACACCAGGTATTGCAAACAACACCATGATCTCTGCTTAATTTACTCAAATCCTATACAACAAAACTAAGTTTATGATAAATATACAGCATACAAACAACTCTGTATTCAGGTTAGAAGGTGTTATACTCAAGAAACAGGGTTATCACTAGTAACAACTATGTCTTTTCTACAGTTTGGGCAGGCTCCACATACCTCAATCCATGGAAACAAACAGCAGGAATGGAACCTATGCATGCAGTCCAGGTTTATAAGCTCATCACCATCCACAAAACCTTCAAGACAAATACTACACTCCCTCGATGCAGTTGACGCCATGCTACTTCCATCAATATTATCGTTAAAAATCATCATTTTTAAACCATTTAGTTCGTGTTTAGAAAGACCAGGAGGAAGCATTTTTGTCACTGATGACATTGGCAGATTGTTATATGAAAAATCATCTTGATGGATGCTGAATGAAGGCCTGCTGCTCTGTCTGCAAGTAAAACCAGATACAAATGAATTGTAAACAAAGATTTTGTAGAGCTCAAATAAAAACTCATGCCAATTTTATTTTTGTCCAAGTGTAATTCACTGCAAAGTGCGAACAAAGATAAGTATTTGCAGTGAATCTTCATTACACTACGAATCAAGAATGTATTGAAGACCAGTGTTCTATACAATAATACAAACATCCTTTTTAATCGTTCGCAGTAAGGCATTAAATAAGAATGAAGTTCTTGAGAACAAGTATAGACACTACAAGTCTACGAACGATCAAGACTTCACTATGAACATAAAGAAGAATACTACAAACTGTTTGAGATATTGACTACAACCAGCGGGCAGATTTTGTACTTGATCTTTTCTTTGTTTTTCATTGAAGTATAAATAGCTCTGATCACTTGTACTAGTTAGTTAGTCGGTTATTCCTCTTTGTATGAAAAACAAAGTTTGATTATGAATCTGACTGTGAATATTAAACCTGTTCATTTTATCCAATCCTGAATATCATTCCAGATTGTTCAGGAGATTTACAATAATGAATTTGTTCAAATCAATCCTACAAATATGACAATTATATGATCAGGAACATGATTTTTAATACCTGTTTTGTGAAATATTAACACCTCTCAATCTTTCAACAAGCCTTTCCCTTGCGAGTAACACGACTCCAGGAAGTCTATCAGTCGCAGTGGCCCCCCATCGACGAATGCTTCTAAAATCTTCCGAGTTGATGATGCTACCAGATTGTGATTGACTAACACCTTCTTCATGCTCCTATTGATCACAAAACCATCGAATTATCATCAACAAAAGCAGTTAATCACTTTATTCTATCTTATTAGAACAAATCACATTACAAAACCCTAGAAGAACGAAACTTCATCAGAATTACCGGATCCTAAACCTAGCACCGATACAGTTCTTACACAATTGTTAATTCTCTTTTGTTAACAGAATTACAAGTTTACAATCAAGTATTACTGTAAATCGCATATCAAAATCGAATTACTCGAAGAAAATCGTAATTTAAAACAAAAGGTGATAGTACCGAGAGGTGATGGCGGTGGAGGCGCGGTGGCGGAGGGTTACAGCCACCGCGATCGTGGCGGTTGTGGAGGTGGTGATGGCGACGGTCGGCGGTGGTGCGACGGTGGGAATTTGTTTCAGGGTTGATGAATTTAAGGCTGCATCGTCTACAGCGTCGTTGCGAGCACCAAAACGTATCCTCCTGAGGTGAAATAGCTTCGACATTTCATTCAATAGAATTCACCGGAAACACCTGCAGATTTGCATCAATTGTGCTGAAATCAGTGATGAAATCATTTGAATTTGAAGTTGTTGCAGAGCATTAAAAATGGTGTGAAAAGTTATTGGTTTTGGTAAAGGTGATTAAAAGGAAAGTCTTTTAACGTGGACGAAGTTTAGATTTAGTTGTTTTTGACCCAACTGCCTCGCTACCAGATAACGTGGCCGCTGATTAAGGTTCAGTGTTCTGATTTAAAACTGTGTCCTGTCATCTGTAGACGTTTCGTTTTCGTCAAACTGGTAAGTACTGACGAAATTTCATGGGGAAGGTCTGATGATCGTGTTTAAGATGGGACGTCAGGGTCAAAAGTGCGAAACGTTGTCAAAGCCGTAAGTTTGATGTGGCGTGTCGAAGATACAAGTTCAACAATGGACAAAGCTTGTCCATGAGGTCGCCAAAATGAGTAATAGACCTATCCAAATGGACTAGTTGAAGCATAACTGACCTGAATAATGAATAATTGTTGCATGTTGGGATTAATATTTCAATAAGCATGTCTTTTAGACAATAAGATAAAGTAAAGCCAAATTTTAAGGTGCTAACGCAAATATGCGATATACCACCTCATCTTGTATCTCATCTGGGGGAGTCTCAACGATTAATGAGAGTGTACAATGAAAGTCATTATACTTACAACGTCCTACTAGTTTAGGATTAGGGCTCTACTTGTGATGAGTTAATGGTAGGATGATACTAGTGCACATGTCAATAAGGGGGATGAAAATGGTTAAAAGTGAGGCAATTAAGGCCGTTGCGCGGGGCCCTAAGAATCATCTCGTGACATTTAGGCCCCAACCCATGTTATACTAAAAGAAATTGTTATTTTGGGTAATTGCTAAGAGATTTTGGGAACTGAAAACATATTAGTAGATGGTAACCATGTTGGAGCAAAGTAGTGAAGAGTGGAGGCACAATATGAATGCAACAATAGAGCTAGGAGTGTTAATCAGATTGAATAATAGATTATTTGAATTTGAAATTTCATGATCCTATCCGAAATCCATCCAATCGAAATAAGGATATCTCTATGCTATCCGAATCTATCCGAATTCAACACGGATCAGATTCGGGTAAATTCGAATTTATCTGAATAATCCGAATAAATCAGTTCCTATTTTCTCTTTTGACTAATTTTTTACTATTAACATTTTATAATTTAAAATCACCGTAAAAGATATAAAACCAGAAACTATATTTTTCTTATACACAAATTTAAAAAAATATAATAGGTAATTATATAGAACTCAAAGATTATTGATTATTGTATAATTGTTTAGGATTAAATGAGTAGTTTGTGTCAAGATTATTGAGTACTGAGTTGAAAACATAATAGTTGATTCGATAATGAGTATTGGACTCAAACATAGTTGAATATTTTATTCGAATTTATCGGATATCCAAATAATCCATATACAAAATTATGATACCTGAATAAGAAATCGAATTTGGATTAAGATGAGATCCATAATGGGTGTGTGAAATGAAATCTGGATTTTGGTTGGGTGTTCTGCTTTTCCGCACTGCTTGTTAGTAGCTTTAATTGTCAGGAGAGATCTCTATTTCCCGATCATGCTGTTGCTGGTAATTTGAAATACTCAATCTTTAGTTCTTCTTGCTAAGATTTTATGCAAAAACCTCATACCTTAGAATGAAACTCAATATATGGGTCATGTCCTTAAGTATATATGGCTTCCTAAATGGGGTATACACTAATGTCTATCATTAAGAATGTATGCGTTTAAAGTCTTCTACTCTTTGCCAGTCGTCTGTTAGGTAATTTTGAAGCTACAAGAAATATTATGACATAATGATGTGCAATGGTCCTACAAGCTGTTCTGAACATTAATACTTGTATAACTTCAGAATCTTGATCGAGGATAACGCCAAACATTAGCATTTATGTCGCATGCAAAAGTGCAGCTACATTATGAAGTGAATTTTAACTTGATCATGTAATTCTATACATATTGAGGTGTTAACTTCACAAATTAAGTTAGTGCCTTGATTTGCATATAGACTTAGGGGTTGTTTGGCAGCCTCTTAATTAGCCTCTTAATGGTTCAGATGCTGAATGGTTAATGGTTCAGACTGTTTGTTTCGCGAGCAAATGTCTGGACTGTTTGTTTCGCGAGCAAATGTCTGAATGGTTAAGACATTTGCCTCTGAATGGTTAAGCATTATACTAATGCTGAATGGTTAAGAGGTCTAATGCTGAATGGTTAAGACCTCTTATCTGAATTGGCCAGACATTTACCTTTGAATAGTTAAGCGATATACTAGCTCTTAATGGTTCAGATCTCTTAATGGTTCAGCACTTAATGGTTCAAACCTCTTATTGGTTCAGCACTTAATCATTCAGATACTACCAAACAGCCCCTTAGCCTAGTGCCTTGATTTGCATATAGACTTAGCCTTAGTATTTTTATTTCTTAGTATTACAGCTTTATGTGTACTAATGTGATTTGTCTTGCGTTTTGCGTATCGAGTAGTGCATGCTTTATGGATATACTATACTCGTTTTGTGAGCCGGGGGTCTCTCTGGAAGCAGTCTATCTATTCTTCGGGGTAGGGAAAACCTTGTCCTCATCTCACCCTCTCCAGACCCCATAATTAAGTGAGATTTTACTGGGTATGTTTGTTTGTTTCTTTGTTATCTTGCTTTCACACATATAATTAAGTTGTCTGAATTACTTCTTAAAAAACATCAAATTTCAAACAAACCATAGAAGACCAGTGCTTTTAACAAGACAAAAATGGGATTGTAGTTCTTCAAGAACTTGAAGAACCACTGCTTTTAAAACAACAAATCGGAATTGGTGGAGATCCAGAAGAGTTGGTAAAAGCTGTTTTGTATACATGTATATGTATACACCTTAATAAGAATTGTAAAACACCCTAATTATGTAATACACATGTAAGATGTTGTATGTTGTTGAAAAACTAATAAGAAAAGAAATCATACTATGAAACAGACTTTGCAGGGAAATTCAAAATTCAAAAGTTCTAGTTTAGCAAACAATAATTTTAATTTTTATTTTGGAAGTGAATGTAACTTAGGGCGAAAAGATATGAGGTTCCATTGTTACCTTTTATTAAAAGTGTTAATGGGCTGATAGAACCATCAAAGTTAAAAAAAATACAAACGTGTAATATTAAAGTCCCTTCAGCTACTTATTTAGAGTCAAATATCGACGTCTTTAGTCTTTTCTACCTTAATTTGAGCGTCTGTATAAAGAAAAACGGCCTTTGGTTTGAGAGTTTACATGAGCTATTGCTTAGATATTATTGTTAAAAAATCTTATATGCTGCTAAACTTTTTTATTTAAAACTTTGCAGGATTTTCAAGTAGATAATGTGAATGGTATGTTTAAAAGTGAAAGAAAAATCTTATATGCTGCTAAATTTTTTTATATAAGCAACTTCATATGGGATGCCGGAAAATATGATTCGTCTTTACATGTGAAAAGACGAATCATATCTTTCATTTTTCTTATAAATGACAATATATTTTGTAGGATAGGTGGTATAGTGCATATATATTGTTTTGGGAATGGTCAAACGGTTTGATTTGACTCGAGAAGCAGGGGTGATTTTGCGTGACAGAGTTTCTCAACATGATATCAAACAGACATTGAAACTACAGAATTTGTTGCAGAGTTACAAGGGTGATATGATATCAAGGAGTTGGTAATTGAATTAAAAGATACACCAATTGTAGAGTAATTATAATAAGACGATAGATACCTTGGAAAACTTGAGAGTCGCAAGTTCGCTTTCAGATTGAAACTGTTTGGGGTTCACACCCAATGTTCAATCGGATAAAACTCAGTTTCAGAAATCAAAGTATGAATTCGTGTGTGTTTCAAGATCGTGAACCAGTAGAGAAGAAGAAGAAGAAGAGTGACCAATCTTGTACGAATTCGAAATATTTCAGGGATGGGGTAACTACTTTCGGCAGTTTTTCACTGGCAAATTTTACTGTTTTGACCCCCGAGTTTCACATGTGAAATTTCGAGAAAATCAATTTTCACAGCTCGACCCCAGCCAGGGGCTCTGCCCCTTGAAACCCGCCAAGTGATGCCGCCCCTTGGAGACCGCTACCAGGGCACTGGCCCGGACCCCCGCCAAGGGGCAACGCCCCCTTGGAACCCCATTACTTATTAGGTATTCTATATCGAAGATCATTGGAATTACTTATTAGGTATTCTATATCGAAGATCATAATAATGCATTTCGCACCTCCTGACTTGATTGATGGATATGATCATATTGGTTATTAATCAATCCAATTACATTAAAATATAACACCAATGAAGAAACGATATGTTAGAGATCCAACCCACCCTTTATGTTTCTTGACTAGATAATGAATGTTTTTATCGGCCTTGATTCAAAGATTACTTTGTTTTTGGAGCTACAAGCTCGCTGATGATTAGATTATCAACCGATTGTTGTAATTCATTGATTTCAAGTATTAACTAACATGTGGCCAGGTGATAATACAGGAGGCCAAGTTTGATCCTCACCCCATGTAATTAAAGACATTGGGTGGATCGTGGGTGGCTTGCCCACCATGAGGATTTGGAGCTCAAAATATAGGGGTTGAGCGTAACACGACGCTAGTTAAGAGATAGTAGTTTGAACCTCACTTCTTGTCGCTGGGTAAATCCGTGAGCTTATTGCCTTTTGCGAATTTCTAGGGTAGGGATGCCACACGCGGTTAATGAGCCGCTAATACTCATTTTTTTATTTTAGCACCCTTTCTCAGCTGATTTCAAATAAGAAGCGATAGACAACATGATATGATCCAATGTTTTAAAAGCACAACAGTGAATCTTGAAACGCTCAACCCAAGACGTATGTTTTCCGTTCTCCATCTCCAAGGTGAAGAAGCAGTGGGGCAATGAGACAGGCAACGGCTGATTAAGGTTTGGGGGATGTTAATGTTTTTGGGTTATTAGAGTGGTTCTGATACCATATTAGATTGGCTGAAAACTTGATATTTCTCATTAATTTACCAATATATGTGGATACAAGAAGTTTCGCTAATGTCAAATAATTAGCCTATACTTATACATTATACAAAATATATACAGTCTAATAGTGATGTAACAAGTTCGAATCTTTAACCCAATGATCATAGTCATGTTCATGCCTCATCATTATAGTGATGCAGCAAGTTCAGGCTTAAAAAGAAAAATTACAAGACACGCTACTAGCAGCAATATTTCACAATTGGTCTTGAAATTTACAATTTTCACAACAAATACAGGTCACCTTAGCATATGTTTGATGAAGACAGACTTCATCATCCCTTGCAGCATAGCATGTTTCTTTTTAATCAGTCAGTCAAACAACCCTTTGGCTGTTCTTCCGAACATGTAATCAACCTGCACAATATTTGAACATGGTAATAACTTCCTTGCATACGTAAATGATTTTTTAACGCCTTATAGTATTTCAAATTAACTGCCAGTCTTGTTGGATCACACGGACCCCACTAGTTTGTTTGTTTTTCTTTTTCACCTTATTTAGAATGAAAGCAGAACGCAATGATTCAGGAGAGAATTATAATACTCATAGTGTGGTTTACCTGTTTGGATGAAAGGCCTATTTTCTCCAAATCATTGAGCTGCACCGATACAAATCCAATTGTTAATAATTGTTAACCAACAGTATTAAGCTTCTCTTCGATTATAACAATATTTACCACTATATCAACTATCTTGCTAACCCGTAGGTGAGTTGGAACGTGGATATTGGTTAAAACTAGTTCATTTTTAGTATATGATCAGAATGGGTCAGGTCAAATTGACCCACACACACCTTTTTTGTCAAAATTTAAATAACAAAATACGTTATCTATGGTTAAAAAAACAAATTTATTCAAATGATAATCTATAAAACCATGTATCTATGCATTAAAAAACAATTCTCCACTTGCAGTCAAGTTTTTTTCAGTTGCTCGATATGAGAAAAAACCAACCCAAAAATTGAGTGATTAATCAACCTCCTCATTTGGTTATGAGAGCTTGGAGAGAGTTAGCCACACATTTACAAGAAAAGATTAATTGATTTAATTTAACACAATGGAAATTAGAGAAACACTTACTGATTTCAAGGGGCTAGCATCTCTAAGCTCAAGTATGTAGCCAGCCATCTTTTCTCCAATGCCCTGAGAAAAACGCATAGCAAAGGTATCATTGTATCGATATTTGAAAGAGCAACTTGTATACTTTTGAAGCTTGTTATGGAAGTTTATTACCTTCAGCTGCTGCAGCTCCACCCTGGTTTGGAAATTGGAAACATAAAAGCCTTAAGCACAGCATATATTGAAATAAAGTAAAGGCACCAAAATTATACACAAACACATACAAATATAAATCAACTTACTTTCCTGCTGTGTTCAAGAAGTTGACGTATTCTTGGGCAAGAGTGTTCTGCAGAATGATTCCATCTTAAGTAAGTTAAAATTTGAGAACTTGAATGAAACAGCTAGCATTGAGATGATAAATATACTGCATATGCCTTACCTTCAAATTGCAACTCATAGTTTTAAATTTACTAAGTGGAGTGGTGGTATTATCATCGGCTGCAATCGAGTACTGTTGGGGGGAAATTGGATGAATGTTCACATTCACGTTGGCATTGATGGGATATAGAACTTTCCTCATACGCAGGGGTGTGGTCTCCGTCTCAACTTTCTGCTTCCTTTGTTCTGACACAAAGAAACGGCCTGGTAGTTAATATTTGAAAAGTTTAGGTGCCATATATTATCTGTAAACTGGTTGTAACATGTGAAAGGGGTATTAATACAAGTAAATGTGTCATAAGTGGGCCTAATGTGTAATCATAATACACAAAGCCTATAAAATTTTTACTTCAAAAATATATTGAATGTGTCAAGATATCTATATGACCAAGATGGCATTTCTGTGATTGTATCCAACACACTACATGCTTATCAAAAGAAATATCAAAGTTCCCTGTTTAGTCTTGAAATAACACCTGATAATGTCTGAATGGGCATACGTTTTCCAGAGCTTTTGAATTTATTATGCTTGTTTATAGAGTGAGGAGTTGATGGATCCTGTTTTTTGGTCTTGCCTTTAGACTCGAGCCATGTCCGAAGCTTTGCTTCCATGTCAACTGGAACCTTTGGAGTATTATTATGCTTTGAAGCCGAGGGTACAAAATTTGAGATGCGCCGGGATCTTGCTGCCAAACTAACTGTACGAACAGATTGTTCATACTCTCCTGGATTCTGCAAACTCATGATCATGAATGGGCTAAGTTTCACAATTTTGAAACATTCATTAATAAAAAGAAATGAAATGAAGGTCAGTTCATACCAGACAAGCTACCATGACAGCATGACTTGTCCCCCCAAGAGAATCCTGCAGAATCCTTGTCAACTTGCTGTCTCTGTAGGGAATTCGAGCGTTGTTATTGTTGAGTGCATAAATAACTTGCGACAATGCAAACAGTGATTGATTGATCTTTGTACTCTCATGAAGTCGAACACCTTCATTGCCAGTTCTCTTATTATCTTCATTTCCTGATGGAACCATGCATAAACATCAGTAAATATATAGATATTGTATATATTTGTATGTATACATATTGGTATGTCCAAATAACAACCACTAAACATTTGAGAATCAGTTTATGCACTATGTATTCACTAATGAGTACAGTCTAATATATTAGTGGTATGCACCATTGAATACACTATATTACTATAAATAGAATTAATTGACTAAGAGTGTATACATGGTGAATTTCAGTGAATAGGTTTGTTCTAAAAATTCAGCCGTTCTCATTTGAACCCACCTAGATATATGTATAAATGTATGCAACTATGCATTATTTACTTTAAAGTAATCTTTGTTTTATTTGACCAAATTCTTTAATTTTTACCACATACCATTTGAAAACCTGCTAAGTCAATGAGAAATGAGAAATAAGTTCAGATTAGAGAAAACCTGCTAAGTCAATGAGATTAAGTTTCCCAACCACATGACCATCTGAAACAGAAATAACTAGAATCCCATGGCTTCTACTAGAGACGTCATTAAGGCCTGTGCGTGCAACTTTTCGCCTCTGCAAACCGCATGAGAAAGCCTCTTGAAAATCACACATTGAATGGATTGGGACTTTAGAAAGTCCAATCAAATGAGGACGTCCATCTTTGTCATCCAGAACAGCAATTTCCTTTACATCGACATCAAACAAATCATAACATCTCTCATTGTAAATCTCATAGTATGAAATTTCTACACTTTTCCCACCCATCTTCTCACACATAGACAAAAACGTTGATGTCGCCATTGGCATAAGACCTGACACCTCGTCATTTCCCTGCATTTTGATCATACACTTATCGTACCAATAAATCTCATCATTTATTCACATTCATCATTTCAGGGTGCAATTCAGGGCTGGCATAACAGATCAGACACAATACAATAATACACGAACGCGATAAGACACGAACATGACACGATAACTAATCGTGTCATCTTTTCCAAAATCCAAACACAAAGACGAACCTGTATTAAGAGACATGATAAAAATCACATACTTTTCAGAAAAAGATTGTCAAAAGTGCATACAAATCTTAAATAATACATAATACTTACACATGACAATCCTTGACATATTTGAAACAAAAGTCCATAAAAAGTATTAATCAACCAATATCATAATTTAAACAGGTTCATTAACAGGCGGAGTCTGGAGAGACGGGAGACTCAGTTAGTGGTATTGTGGTAGACATATTTGATTGAAGTGGTTGGCTAAATGATAGAGCTTCTAAAATGAATGTGAACAGGTGTTTAACCCTAAACATGTCGATCTGTTAATGACGCGAAACCTGTTAAGCTCAAACACGAAACCTGCTAACTTCGTGTCATGTTAACAGGTCCGTGTCAGAAATTGTCAGCCCTAGGGTGCATTACTCTTTTCATAAACATAGTAAAATAACTAATGTGTTTATTAGATATGCAAGTAAAAGAGCCCAAACAAGATGGGTGATCATTTCATAATTACATCTAATTTGTTTTTTGACAAATAACCTTCAAACAATCATCTATCCAATGCCTCATATACTGCTCAAATTTCCAGGTTTTAAACTTTTAATATCATTTGACACAAACCAAGTTTTTAATAAGTAAATACAAACACATACATACCTGCATTATAAAAGTTTTTAAACTTTGAATATAATTCGACACAAACCAAGGTTTTAATAAGTAGATACAAACACATACATACCTGCATTATAAAAGTTTTTCCACTACCAGTAGCTCCATAAGCAAAGACAGTGGCATTAGATCCACTTACTACCGCAGGAACCAACGGCATCACCTCTCTATCAAATATCTCCCTCACATTCTCCTCTTCTTGCCCGTAAAACGAATCTAGCTTAAAATTCTCAATACGACTGCAAAAATTAGCCATAGATGGATATCAACATCTCATTTTAATGCAAAAGGACTGAAATTAGTGTATAAAAACATACCAGGAGTATGGATCCTTGAGATGCACAGTAATTTCTTCTGATCCAGGTGAACGAATTGATGAAATACAAGGTATAGAGTCTTTGGATCCATCGTGAGGCAAGAAGGGACGAACCCTAGCTACTACCCGAACCATTGAGATCGAAGAACCATCGGGGGAATGTTTTGTTGGAGTGCACAGATTTGAACTTGTTTGTGGAGTTGCCATTGAAGAATTAAAGCAGATGAACACTTCGTACAGATGGATCGAAAGGGTTTGATTGCGCAGTGGATTGAAATTGGGGAGAAATTGAATATGAAATCGTTTCTAGGGTTTGGAGATAAGGAGTTTGGGGGTGACCGTTGGACGGGGTTCTTAGTGTTTCGATTTTCAAATGTTTGAAAATGAGATGAAACAGAAGGAATTTATGTTGGAGATACAACGAACAAAAGGTAACGTTAAACTGTTAAAGAGCTTCTGTTACTTTTTTAGGTTTTTTATTTTTATATGCGGTATTGAAAATATTTTAATTTTAATCTATCCATATACTGTAGAAATGAATTAAAAAATGGGAACTTTTTTAAGGGTAGGTGCTGGCCTGTAGGGTTTTTTATTACTTTGTGTTCGACATAAAGGGTACCTTTTGGTAGAGGCGGGTTTTAGTATTCTTTTAGAGAGCCCTTGCAACCCGACTAGATACGGTTGTCAAACTGGATCCAGCCCGATTCAATTCGTAGGTTTGAGACCGGTTCTTGATCCTATCAGGTGAAACCGATTTCAATACGATAAAACTCGAACCAAACCGATTTCAAACATGATCCTTCCTCTCACCCAAACTTGTTTCAACCCGAACCGGTTCTTAAAAACGGTTTGACTTTTGTTGACCTAAGCCAAACCACTTTCAAATCTGGTGTCCAGTCCGATTTGTACTTCTCTAATAGATCGAACCAAACCTATTGAGAACATGTCTAAGCAAACTGATTAAATTGAATCATGATTTGGATTCAGTTGGATTTAGATAACCGAACCGAATAAACATGATTTTGTGAAACCGATAACTGCACTGCAAACCAAATTTACAATTTGAATACGGTTATAAACCAAACCAAAAAACAAATTCGTAAATCGGTTCGGTTTTTTCGGTTATGAATACGATTTAGTTTTCAGGTTTTTTTACACCCTTAATAAATTAATGTTTCTTTGAAATATTACCTCACCAACCTATATAAAATTTATGTTTGATGGGAAGTTACCTAAATAACATACATAAAGTCTGTTTGATTGAAAATTTACCTCAACGCATTTAAATTCTTGTTTCATGATAAAATTATCTAGCTAACCTAAATGAAATTCATAATTTTGAGGAAAATTACGTAAATAAGCTATAAAAAGAACTCATGATTGATGAGAGAAATATATTACTTAAAGTCAACAGACTTCACCAAGGGAATGTGGTGTGACATGCTCACATGGGTTAAAGTATTATTTTCTAAAGGCACGAGCTATTGGGACGGTCTGGTGTTATTGGGACGCTCTTTAACTTTTTTCACGGCTTGTGAAGGTCTTACGGCTCGTTAAAACTGTCAACTTCAAATTTTGCAGCTTTCGTGAGTAACGGACTGTGAACGACTATACGGGCCGTAAGAGGAAGACCGTAAACTTACGGGCCGTTAAGCGCACCCTTAACGACATGTGACTTTATTCACGGGCAGTGAGATTCCTTCTGAATAAGATTCGGTATATTATTTCCTCGATTTGGTGCATTTTTAAATTTTATAATGATGTGATGTGACGTGTTATTCCTTGAAAAAGGTAAAGAATTATTTGATTTGATTTAAGATTTCGCATAAACATTATATAAACGAACATATATTACTTGTTTTATACGGGTAGTGAGAAACGAAACAGTTAAAATATCTTCTCGCAGAGGTAATAGAAGACGTCACAATGAGTCATCTTCAAACTCACGAGATACTGTGAAAATCATTCCCGATCCAATAGATAACCATAATTGGCAGAATGGGAGGAATTGGTCTGAAAATGTTATTCAGTTTAAACGTAACGATGATGCCGAAACATGTAGGGTGTATTATATGGGTCATTCCGATATCCAGTTAGATTTTTAGCGTGAATTACTAGGGAACATGCCTTTATGTATAGAGGTATGATTTTAAGTTTTTAATTATAAATTTTATTTTATTTTTTAATTCTAACAATTAAAAAACTTGTTATTTTACAGAATGTTCGAGCGTGAACAAATAGACTGACAATATGGAGATACGAACAAATACGTAGAACATAAGAGTTGCCGGGTAGTGATCGTTGGACGATTCTCCCATTTGAGTGATTTAACTTAATATACTCGGGACCCGTTAAGGGTAACGAATATGGTGATGGGAGTGACTATTTGTATCCCGCGTTATGGGAAGTTGATACGGTAATACTGTTTTCATGTTATACAATTAAAATCATCAACTTATAACCATGAATTAAATTTTTTTGTAAGTTTACGTACCAATCACTGATGACGAAGAAAATTGGTATATTTTTAAGATTTGTATGGACTCACTACAAGTTCATATATACTCTCCATACGAATGCCGACCAAATACGTGTGATGATTCATGGTGCATTTGTCGTAATGCCCGGACGATTTTCGTACAATTCGAATCGTATTTTTTATATTTTCTGTCACGTATACAATATTGGCAGCATTTTGAACAAGAACAAATCAAAAAACTGGTTGTATCCAGTGAAACGGTGTGACCTCCTAATGCCGGTCATATTGGTCGAGATTCGGGAGTTGTAATTTGTATGTTATTGCGTAGGTTGGTTCAAAATAGATCTAGCTTTAGAGTGGCAAGAGATTAATTTACAGGACGCTTGCTATAGATTTCGAAGATTTATGACAGACGAACTGTATTCTAAACGTATAATATAGAACAGTAATGAAATATTTTATTAAAACATAAACGTTTATTAGTACACTTTATTAAAAAAGATCCAAGCCGCAACATGGTTAAAAGAAATTTCAAACTTCTTCCGATGTCGTTTTTGAGCTGTTGTCATAATATCCGTATCAATCCATAACATATTTTGATTGTTGTAAACGTCTTTGTAAATCTGGTGAAATGTTGTGACCTTCATTCTCAAGTCATACCACTTTTTGTTAAGTTCACAAGTGGTGCGATATTCTTTACGTTCGAGAATTTGATGAACACGTGTTGAAACCCGGTTCTAAAATATTGAATTTGGTGCAATGGTCCTGAATTTTCGATACAAGATCTTAATAAAATCACCTTCTCTTCATCCGTCCATGGATTTTGGTCCGGTGAAGGCGACGAGGAACTTGATGTAAAACTTGTAGCACTCATGGTTTGGATATTGTGTAAATTTGAATTGGTTGTGTGAAGTGGTTGAATTTATAGAAATAGAAAAGTATGTAACGGCTTGTAACATCCGGTTTTAATCCGGACTTGTAATCATATTATGGTTTATATTTTATAAATAGGTTGAAGTTTATGTTATATCAGTATTTAACACCGTATTTATAAATTAATCGTGAGCGAGGCTGTTAATAATAATTATAATAATAATAATAGTAATAAAATATGAAAATAATATATGTGTGTGAATAGAAAGGCGGTGAAGAGGGAGCACAAAAGCAGATTTTCATCTGCATCATCTTCATTTTCTTGTTCATCTCAAACCCAAACGCTCCCGTTTTCATCTTCGTTGAATCTTTGATCAAATCGACTAATTCGGCTCCGTTTCGGTAAGTTTTGAATGTCACGGATCAATCCTGGTATGTTATAAGCTGTGTATATGATTGAATAACACTTTTAAATCATCGATATGATCTTGTTCTTTTCTAAGTTTAAAACCGGAAAATTCGGATCCGACTTTTAGTGAAGTTTTGATAAAATAATGATCCGAAACTTTTATAAACTGTGTGTACATGTTCTGTTTTGAATATGGCATGATTCGGATGATTAAAACTCAAGTTTTGAATAAGTTTTGGATCAAAAACGTCAAGAACACAGCTGCTGATCCGTTTCAGGCGAATGGGCTCAGTCGCATGATTCAGTCGTGCGAATGAGGGTTTAATCGTGCGACTGAGTGCGAATGAAGGTTCAGTCATGCGACTAAGAACTCAGTCGCCTGGGTTAGAAGCCGAATGAAGCCGAGTGGTCACTGCGTATGAATGAGGACTCAATCGTGCGAATGAATGGTTAGTCGTACGACTGAAGGTTCAGTCGCATGGTTCAAACGCATGGGTTAGTTGCATGAGGTCTCATTCGTACGATTGACTCCGAGTGGTTGGCTCTGTCATACGAATGTGTTCATTCGTGTGGTTCATTCGTGCGAAAGAGAGGTTCATTCGCATAGGAGTTCTGTTTGAAAATAGTTTACTGAATCAAGGTTTATTGCTTTAGATATACCTTGTTAAGAAGAAGGACTAGTTACCTCGTGTACGTGGATTGTTTAATTATCATGAGGAAGTTAATAAGGTGAGTTCTAAGCCATTTTCAAATGTTTGGTTTTAACATTCGAGGTAGCATACATATGATGATAAATGATTTGAATGTTTTAGCACCAGAATTGTAATAATGATGTTTATACATTACTAACAGCTTGTGAGTTTGTTAGGGTAAAGTTGGGGATAATGAATGGTTATCTAAATATTGCTAATCATTACGTGTTTGGTAATGATTCCAATGGGTTAGATAGGGTTTTAAAAGAAATGAAAATATAATGAAACTGGTGTTAAAAGAAAGAATATGTGGTGGGTGTGTAATTGATGTGATAATATTGGCAAAGAATAAAGAAATGAGTTTGATGTAATGTAAATCTCAATAGGCCAGTTAGGGTAAGATGCCTGGGTGTAGACTGTACAGTGAAAAGAGTGATGACGATCACTGAGCTTTGTGAACATCTTATGGTGACGACCCTAGATGATTAAATTGGCATCCTGCTGGATGAGAGATAATAGTTACAGTTTCATGTGGGAAACTGACGACCAGTGGGACGAGTCCGGTGGGACAAAGTAAAGTTGATTATTTTAATATTGCCAATATAAACATGATTTTCCATGTGGTATGATGTTGTTAATGTTTTAATAATAATTTAGAACTCATCAGTTTATCTGATTTTTTTGAGTATGTTGTATGTGTGCTAGGTAAGGAAGGATCCTCTAGTAATAGAGGAAAGCAAGCTTGAGTTGGATAAGGATGCTATCCCAGGGGCAGTTGCTGGCATAGGATGTGGGTCATGTTAATAATGTAAAAAGGGATGTATAATTAAATACTATAATATGTAAAACATTTTGAAAGTTGGGTTGTTGGGTTAATATGTAATTATGTTCAGTCTTCCGCTATAAATTGAAAGCTCTGATTTGTATTTAAGATATTAATCCAACGACGTGACGTGCCTCCGGTACCCTTCCGGGTTTAGGGCGTCACAGGTTGGTATCAGAGCTGTAGTTAAAGGGATCTAGTGCTTTAAAATCTAGACTTAAACTAGAAAATAGATATGCCAGCAAGGATAGCTAGATAGAATAGTTTGTTAAAAACAAGAGAAGTGATGGGGCGAACATGAGAAGGAATAACGAGAACAGTAAAAGTGGAGTAAATAATTAATAGTACTTGGCCAACATTATTAATAATTTACTTTACTTATAGTGTCCAGGTTATATACTTACATGCGAATACTAAATAATCCTGATCTCATTTTGATAGGTTATGGCTGATAGGGAGAGTGAAAGAATACAAGGTGGAACCTCAGAAAGAAATGTTGATGAAAGCACATAGATGATTAGTATGACGAGACAGCAATTTCGTGATGCAATTACTAAAGAGATTCGTAAGGCCTTGAATGTAGCTAGACCTGATGTGAATAGGAATGTTGATAAAGCTGAAGGGTCTAGTGAGAGAAAGGGAGTTACGTATAATCAGTTTAAAGAATGTAATCCTTCGCAGTTTTCAGGGGCTTTGGATGTGGTAGCCACCTATAAATGGCTTCTTGAAATGGAAGCCGTGATTAAGTTGAGTGAGTGTAGGGAAGATCAGAAAGTGAAGTTTGCATCCCACTCGTTTGTAGGTGAGGCTCTGTATTGGCGGGATACGGTTATCCAAGCGTTAGGTGAGGAGGCTACCGATAAAATGTTATGGCATGAATTTAAAAAGTTAGTATCGGACAAGTTTTGCCCGAAAGGTGAGATGGATCGAATAGAGATGAGTTTTCTGCAGTTTCAGGCAGGTAATATGTCCCATACGGAATATACGTCTAAGTTTGAAGAGATGGCACGATTGGTGCCTCATTTAGTGGTTCCCGAAGAGAAGAAAATTTTGAGGTATACTCAGGGGTTGCCTCAGGAAGTTAGAAAGTTGGTTAGATCGTCTGCTCCGGGTAGTTATCAGTTGACGGTAAACTTAGCGGCATATATGTATCAAGAAGTTTTTGGTAGTGATGTTGTTCCTGATGAAAGTAAAAGAAAACGTGAGGAACCTGTAGCCCAGAAAAGATTTGAGAATATAAGCTTTTAGAAGAAGGGTAAATTTGGAAGGGGTCAGTTTCAAAGGAATGTTAGAAATGAGGTATCACGTTGCGGAAAATGTGGCAAGATACATGGGGGTGAATCTATGATTGGTAGTAGGACTTGTTTTAAGTGTGGAAAGTTAGGACATTATGCTAATGAATGTAGTGAAGGTCCTTGTAGATGTTATGAATATGGGGAAACGGGGCATATTCGGAGTGAATGTCCAAAGCTAGTAGTTAGAAAGCCTGAACCGGTTAGATCGATGAAAGGGTTAGGAGGAGGGTCGAGTGTGGCTAAGAGGCGAGCTTATTCTATGTCAGCCAGTGAGGCTAAAGCTTTGCCAGATGTAGTCTCAGGTACGTTTCTAGTTAATGGAATTCCAGCTAACGTGTTATTTGATTCTGGTGCGAGTGGAAGTTTTGTATCTGTTAATTTTTGCCCTATGCTTGCGTGTGAAATTCGACCATTAGAAGCAGCCTTTATAGTTGAAACTGCTAATGATAGATCTGTGATAATTATTAGTATGATTGATGGTTGCTTTATTGAATTAGAAGGATATAGATTGCCTGTTAAATTATATCCTATGGTGTTAGGTGGGTTTGATGTAGTTTTGGGTATGGATTGGTTGGCAAACCATGAAGCTCATATTGTATGCAATAAGAAGCTAATTTAGTTAAGAGCACCTGATGGGAAAAAGATTAGTGTATATGGTGATAGAGAAGAGTCAGCTGTAAAAATAGTATCTATGATAAAAACTGATAAATTAATGAGCCGCGGGTGTGCATCTTATTTAGCATATGTAATTGATTCTCAAAAGTCGGTAAGAAAGATAGAAGACATTCCTGTGGTTAGAGATTTTGTAGATGTATTTCCAGAAGAATTACCGGGTATTCCTCCAGATCGTGAAGTTGAGTTTAGAATTGATTTAGTTCCGGGTGCTAAACCAGCTGCCAAGTCGCCTTATAGATTAGCTCCATCAGAATTGAAAGAATTAATGAAGCAAATTGAGGGTTTGTTAGAAAGAGGTTTTATTAGACCCAGTTCTTCACCGTGGGGTGCTCCAGTGTTGTTCGTGAAAAAGAAAGATGGGAGTATGCGTATGTGTATCGATTACAGAGAATTAAACAAGTTAACGATAAAGAATAAGTATCCACTTCCATGAATAGATGATCTGACCAGTTACAGGGGGCTAGTTGGTTTTCTAAGATAGATCTTCGTTCTAGTTATCATCAGCTGAAAATTAAAAAGAAGATATACCAAAGACAGTGTTTCGTACACGTTATGGTCATTATGAATTTCTGGTTATGTCTTTTGGATTGACAAACGCACCTGCTGCCTTCATGGACTTGATGAATAGAGTATGTAAGCCGATGCTAGATCGATCAGTAATTGTATTCATTGATGATATACTGATCTATTTGAAGAATGAAGGAGATCATGCCTGCCATCTTTGTGAAGTGTTGGAGAAGTTGAGAAAAGAAAAGCTCTATGCAAAATTTTCTAAGTGTGAGTTTTGGCGGGAAGTATAATTTTTGGACATGTGATCAACGCAGAAGGTATTCTAGTAGATCCTACAAAGATTGAAACAGTAATGAAATGGAGTCCTCCAAAGACACCATCTGAAATCCAGTTTCTTGGGTTTGGCTGGTTATTATAGAAGATTTATTCAGGATTTTTCCAGAATTGCATCCCCGTTAACGAAGCTGACAAGAAAGAATGAAGAATATGTATGGGGACCAGAACAAGAAAATACATTTCAAGAACTGAAGCAGAAATTAACTCAATCACCAGTATTGTCATTACAAGATAGAAATGAAGATTTGGTAATTTATTCAGATGCTTCGTATCAAGGTTTAGGTTGTGTATTGATGCAGAGGGGACGGGTAATAGCTTATGCTTCCAGACAGTTGAAAGACCACGAGAAGAATTATCCAACGCATGATCTGGAATTGGCAGCAGTGGTATTTGCCTTGAAGATATAGAGACATTACTTATATGTGACAAAATGTACAATTTATACGGATCATAAGAGTTTGAAATATTTCTTCGATCAAAAAGAATTAAATATGCGTCAGCAGAGATGGTTAGAGTTAGTGAAAGATTACAATTGTGAAATACTTTACCATCCTGGTAAAGCAAATGTAGTTGCTGACGCATTGAGCAGAAAGAATGAACATCCTCCGATTCGAGTTAAGTCATATAAGTTAGTGATAACTCCAGATTTTATGCATCAGTTATGGGAAGCTCAATTAGAAGCATTAAAGGAGGGGAACGTAAAGCGAGAACGAATGAAAGGTCAAACAAAAGATTTGGTAGAAAACAGTTTTGGAGTTAAGACAAAATATGGTCGAATGTGGGTTCCGCTTATGATGAAAGAGTTGGTGCTGAATCAGTTGGTGCTGAATGAAGCCCATAAATCCAGATATTCTATTCACCCTGGTGCTACAAAGATGTATAAAGATTTGAAACAAGAATATTGGTGGCCATGTATGAAGTTTAATGTGATGCAGTATGTGAATAAGTGTTTGACATGTCTTCAGGTTAAAGCTGAGCATCAAAAGCCATACGGTAAGCTTCAACCTTTAGAAATTCCAAAATGGAAGTGGGAGGAATTGACAATGGATTTCATAACTAAGCTTCCGCGTACAGCTAAAGGTTATGATACCATTTGGGTTATAGTGGATAGATTGACACGTAGCGGGCATTTCTTACCAATCAAGGAAACGTATAATTCTGAGAAGTTAGCAGAGCTGTTTATTTGAGAAATTATTGCTCGTCATGGAGTACCATTATCAGTTGTGTCAGATAGAGATACACGTTTTACTTCAAGGTTTTGGAGAAAATTTCATGAAGATATGGGTACTTGTTTATTGCACAGCACATCTTTTCATCCAGAAACTAATGGGTTAACTGAAAGAACTATCCAAACAGTTGAGGATATGTTACGGGCCTGTGTTATAGATTTTGGGGGCAGCTGGGATAGTTATTTGCTATTAGTAGAATTCTCCTACAATAACAGTTATCATTCTACAATTGAGAGAGCTCCTTATAAGATGTTATATAGTAGAAAGTGCAAGAGTCCGATATGTTAGGGAGAAATTAGGCAGAAAGAATTGGGTAGTTTGGAAATTGTACAGGCTACAAATGAAAAACTAGATCAGATCAAAGCTCGGTTTAAAGCGGCTTAGGATCGACAAAAGTCTTATGAAGATAAAAGAAGAAGGCATATAGAATTTGAAATAGGAGATAGAGTTATGTTGAAAGTATCTCCTTGGAAGGGAATTACTAGATTCAGAAAGAAAGGAAAATTAAGTCCTCATTTTATAGGACCGTTTAGAATTATATGTAAGTTATAGTTGATCAGAGGACCTAACCTTTAGCTACTGCTAGTAGATAGAAAAGCGAAAAGATTGAGAAATAAGACTGTTGAGTTAGTTAAAGTGCAGTGGTCGAATAGAAAAGAGTCTGATTTCACATGAGAGTCAGAAGACGAGATGAGAAGAGACTATCCCCAGTTGTTTGAATAGTTGGTTTCGGGGACGAAACCTATTTAAGGGGGAGAGAGTTGTAACATCCGGTTTTAATCCGGACTTGTAATCATATTATAGTTTATATTTTATAAATAGGTTGAAGTTTATGTTATATCGGTATTTAACACCGTATTTATAAATTAATCGTGAGCGAGGCGGTTAATAATAATTATAATAATAATAATAGTAATGAAATATGAAAATAATATATGTGTGTGAATAGAAAGGCGGTGAAGAGGGAGCACAAAAGCAGATTTTCATCTGTATCATCTTCATTTTCTTGTTCATCTCAAACCCAAACTCTCCCGTTTTCATCTTCGTCGAATCTTTGATCAAATCGACTAACTCGGCTCCGTTTCGGTAAGTTTTGAATGTCACGGATCAATCCTGGTATGTTATAAGCTGTGTATATGATTGAATCTGATCCAATAACACGTTTAAATCATCGATTTGATCTTGTTCTTTTCTAAGTATAAAACCGGAAAATTCGGATCCGATTTTTAGTGAAGTTTTGATAAAATAATGATCCGAAACTTTTATAAACTGTGTGTACATGTTCTGTTTTGAATATGGCATGATTTGGATGATTAAAACTCAAGTTTTGAGTAAGTTTTGGATCAAAAACGTCAAGAACACAGCTGCTGATCCGTTTCAGGCGAATGGGCTCAGTCGCATGATTCAGTCATGCGAATGAGGGTTTAATCATGCGACTGAGTGCGAATGAAGGTTCAGTCGTGCGACTAAGAACTCAGTCGCCTGGGTTAGAAGCCGAATGAATCCGAGTGGTCACTGCGTATGAATAAGGACTCAATCGTGCGAATGAATGGTTAGTCGTACGACTGAAGGTTCAGTCGCATGGTTCAAACGCATGGGTTAGTTGCATGAGGTCTCATTCGTACGATTGACTCTGAGTGGTTGGCTCTGTCGTACGAATGTGTTCATTCGTGTGGTTCATTTGTGCGAAAGAGAGGTTCATTCACATAGGAGTTCTGTTTGAAAATAGTTTACTGAATCAAGGTCTATTGCTTTAGATATACCTTGTTAAGAAGAAGGACTAGTTACCTCGTGTACGTGGATTGTTTAATTATCGTGAGGAAGTTAATAGGTGAGTTCTAAGCCCTTTTCAAATGTTTGGTTTTAACATTCGGGCTAGCATACATATGATGATAAATGATTTGAATGTTTTAGCACCAGAATTGTAATAATGATGTTTATACATTACTAACAGCTTGTGAGGTTGTTAGGGTAAAGTTGGGGATAATGAATGGTTATCTAAATATTGCTAATCATTACGTGTTTGGTAATGATTCCAATGGGTTAGATAGGGTTTTAAAAGAAATGAAAAAATAATGAAACTGGTGTTAAAAGAAAGAATATGTGGTGGGTGTGTAACTGATGTGATAATATTGGCAAAGAATAAAGAAATGAGTTTGATGTGATGTAAATCTCAATAGGCCAGTTAGCGTAAGATTCCTGGGTGTAGACTGTACAGTGAAAAGAGTGATGACGATCACTGAGCTTTGTGAACATTTTGTGGTGACGACCCAAGATGATTAAATTGGCATCCTGCTGGATGAGAGATAATAGTTACAGTTTCATGTGGGAAACTTGTCACACCTCAACCTTGACGGTGGAAATCGAGGTGTGAGGGTTAAGATCGTTCACAACCACATGTGAGCTATTAATAACCCAAATATTTATTTACAACCACATAACGCTATTAATAACCCAAATATTTATTTATCATAAGTGCCAATTGTACCATTACAAACATAAGTCTCAAAAAGGTAAATAACATAACATAAGTTGTAACAATCCAATTTATTTCGTTTATTTAACTAGGTCCATTCTAGATGTGAAAGCACTTCAAGATATTAATCAAACTTGAGCATTTCCTGAAACATGTTAAAAATAAAAGGTCAACAATAATGTTGGTGAGATTTCCATAGTTTCAATACATATGTATATATAAAAGATGGCAATTCATGTTGTAAATTAGAGAACAAAGTAACTAGGGATGTAAGACAGAATGCACAATGAAACCTTGACAAAATTTTACAAGTCTCAAACGTTAAAAGTATATACGATTAGCTAAGTGTACTTGGATCAACCAAGCAGGCTTGTCAGGCCCATAGATCTATGACGTCGCCAGGCTAGCAATAGTTAATGATTGTACATATATTCGACATTACATGGTAGCTACAAGGTCCAACTAACAACAAAACACAAGTAAATTGCCATAAATTTACAAGAATCAAACGTGTTTACAAGTGCAATATTTATAATATAACATGTTTCACCCAAAAGGGTGAAAATAATAAAATTGGTATAGAAATACTCACATGATGATTAAATATATTATTGATGATTAATAAGAAATATAATAATCGTCGTTCCAACGTAAACTGTCACAAGGCACCTAAATAGACATAATTACAAGGTCTAAGTTTTATCGTAATGAGTTTAATGAACCAATAAGGACTAGGGTTCTAAGTCGGATTTGGGCTTGTCAAGTAATTATATTTAAACAAATGAAATAAACTTATATTTCCTTAAAATTTATATTCTATTCAAAGTTATGAAAAGAACAATTATAATAATAATAAAAAAATTTATATAAAAAGTTTTAAATAAATTTTTATAACTAACATTTGTTACTATATAAATGAATTTAATTGGAAAGGAATATTTGAAACAATAATAATTTTCTAATTATTATTTTCAATTCATTTAATTAAAAATTATGCAAACAAGGTTTGCTAAAATGTTTTATAAATCAATAACATTTTTATTTAAACTTAGAAAGATTACATAAAATATTTGGAATTTTTAGAAATAATATAGTGTCTCAAAAATTTAATAAGTTTTTAAATCTCTTTTTTTTTGTAAATAAATATATGTAGTTATAACATTTGTACAAAATTTTATAATAAAAAACATCATAGTTTTTACAAGAATAATTTTACAGAAAATATTTAAATAAGTATCTAAAATAAAGAAAGTTTATAAACTTGTTTCTATAATTTTTAGAAATTTTTCTATAATTTTTTATAAGCCAAAAGCCTTAAAAAAATTATGTGAGGTTGCCCGGGTTCGAACCCGGGACCTCGAGTGTGAAATGTGAGTGCAGAACCAGTAAGGTGCTGTTTGTTTTTTCTGCAGGAAAACGTCTGCAGTCTGCGGACCACATCTGCAGACATCTGCAGCAGAAGAGGTGGACCAAATGTCTGCAGTCTGCAAGAAAAAGACTGTTTGTTTTGTTTAACATCTGCAGAATGCTGAAATATTCTGTAATTAAACTAAATTTATTTTTTAAACTTTAAAAACAACTAATACATTAATATATAAATAAAAGTCATAGAAATACATTAAAATATAAATAAAAGTCATACAACACTACAATAATATTCATAAAATCATACGATTACATTTATAAATCGTTTATTCGACATTCTGCATTAACTGCTCAGCAATTTCATCTCTTAATTGAGTCATATATTCTCTATCGGATGCGGTACCATGTTCTTCAACATCATTTTCCTCAGCATCAACGTGCATATCACAATTTTCAAAGGACACATCGGGTTGATCGTATTGTGTAAAAAAATCATCGCTAAGACCCTCTTTCCTTATAAAATTATGCAACGCGAAACATGCAATGGTAATGTTCCTTTGTGTAACCAACGGAAATGGTGCCATCCTCTTTAATATAGGGAACCGTGCTTTCAAAACACCAAACGAACGCTCAATAACGTTTCGTAGTTTTGCATGTGCATGGTTAAATTTTTCTTTAACGGTCAATGCACGATTTCTACGAAAATCTCCAAGCCAATACCTTACATTACGATATGGAGCCATAAATCCTCGTATGTGTGCATAAGCGGCATCACAAAGATAATATTTATCTGTAAAGATATATAAATAATTAGGAATTTAAAGCACGAAATATTTAAAAACAAATTATATACCTGATGGTGGTAACGGGAATGGAGCATTTGTATCTGATAAGGCCTCTGATAATATTCTGGAATCATGTGCTACCCCTTCCCAACCCGCCACAATGAATGTAAAAATCATGTTGAAGTCACAAATTGCTAATACGTTTTGATAACACTCTCCTTTTCCCCTTCCTCTATATAAATCTTGTTTACTAGCAGGGACAACAGCATGTATCAAAGTACCATCAAGTGCACCAACCGCTCCCTTAAAAATTCGTCGAAGTCTTTTGTTATGTCCCGGAATGTATGGATTTGGATTGAAAGAAGTTGGTACTATCATATCTTTGAGGTTCTGGCCCTTTTGTTTGGAATAGGTTTGGGGGCCGGATCCTCGGTACGCTCGGGGGTATCCTCCGGAATAGGCTCGGAATTGTGTTGTTCAAAATCAAAAGAGCCGGCATCATCTTCTATGTCATGAGTAATTGTATTTGTAATCATAAGTGGTTTGACACGTTGAGCAGAAGATGATCCAGCAACTGAAGTTGTTTGAGTTGAAGTCCACTTGCCATTTCCAGTGGCAGTATTACCATCAAATAATTCTGCACAAAGTTCTGGAAAAGGCAATGGAGTCGTTTTCAAAGATCCAGCCTTCGGATGCCCCTAAACCCAAAATATAAAATATTATTATAAGTATATGTATATTATAAGTATATGTTTATATATACATATATGTTTATATGTGAACATACCTTCTTAAATTCTTCCCACTCCTCGTTTGTTAGGGAAAAACTATTGGTTTGAGGATTATATATATTGCCTGTTTTGTTTTTCAAATACACAAATCCGACGTACTTGGCTTTCAGATTGTCATAGGCGTTCTTCATTTGTTTTTGATTTAATTCAAGGCCAAACTTTTCTTTAAGAACTTTTCCTAATCTATTCCAAGAGTCTTTTTGCATGCTCAAACCTTTCCTACCCACCTTATTTATTTCTTCAATGCAAGTTTCTAGCAAACATTGAATTTGCTCGTTTGACCATTGATGTTTCTCGCCCATTTCTATTAAACAATAAACACATAAACATAACAATTCTCAAACATAACAATTCTCAAACATAACAATTCTCAAACATAACAATTCTCAAACATAAACACAATTTATTGAATCAAACTTGAATTTGCTTGTTTATACTTAAAAAGTATATTGCTACACCAGTTTTATTAGATCCGTAAGAAAACACATAAACATAACAATTCTCAATTTCTCACATATTAAAACTATAAGCAATATGCAGAACAAGAAAACTAGAATAATTGAACAACTATAATTGAACAGCATTAATCATAAAACCATCAGCATGCATAGCTATAACAATTCTCATTAATCATAAAACCATCAGCATGCATAGCTATAACAACTATAATTGAACAGCATTAATCATAAAACTATAACAATTCTCATTAATCCATCAGCATGCATAGCTATCTAATTGAATCAAAACCATAAAACCAATAATTGAACAACAATAATTGAACAGCATTAATCAAGAAAACTACTCATAAAACCAAATCATAAAACCATCAGCTATCTAACAGCAATAATTGAATCAAAACCAGATCATTAATCCATCAGCTATCTAACAGCAATAATTGAATCAAAACCAGCTGATTAATCAAAAACTACTCATAAAACCAAATCAATTATATTCAAAATCAAAACCGCTCAACTCCATTCAAGATTCAAAATCAAAATCAATTATATTCGACCCCCACCCGTAGCAAACAGTAAACTCTAATCAAGTAACTCGAATTCCAATATACTGCCATTGAAGTAACTATGAATAGTCTTCAAGTGATTTCAATTCAGACCCAAAATTTACAATCAATTTGTAAATTCTCTTCTAATAGTTATTCTGATTGGTATAATCTCTTACCCAATTCAGCAAAAAACCTAATTGAACAAGATTTTGATCTAAAACAAGCTATGAAATGCTATAAATTAGTCAACTTCAGATCACAACTCAAATGATAACCGAATTACAGCAAAAGAACACACACAGAGTTCATGAAAAATGCACGATAATCACACAGAAAACTGAAGAGACATACGTTGAGATAAGCTCAATGAGATAGCGGAATCAGGAGAGTATACAGCGGAGAAGACATAAATAGCAGAGAAGACGATTCCGATCAACACAGTACCGTACACTGTCAAGACGATTCCGATAAATAGCAGAAAAGATACTCACCTGAGGCTTGCCGGTCGAAGGTCGAAGGTCGAACGGGATCTGCGAAGGTCGAAGGTCGAACGGGATCTGCGAAGGTCGAAGGTCGAACGGGGATCTGCGAAGGCGAAGGTCGAACGGGGATCTGCGAAGGTCGAAGGTCGAAGGCTGGAGCGGCGACGGCGGTGAAGGCTGGAGCGGCGACGGCGGTGAAGGCTGTGAAGGTTGGGGTTGTGGGGTTGTGGAAGCGGTGAAGGTTGGGGTTGTGGGGTTGTGGAAGAGACGTGAAGAGGTTTGAAGACTTATGTCCAGGTCTTCTCCAAAAAGAGGACGGGAAGACATTTTTAAGTGAAATGTCTTCGGAAAAACAAACAGTCTGCAAGCCCAAATGTCTGCGCGTCCTCT
This sequence comes from Flaveria linearis, assembly GCA_024085815.1. Lineage (NCBI taxonomy): Eukaryota > Viridiplantae > Streptophyta > Magnoliopsida > Asterales > Asteraceae > Flaveria > Flaveria linearis. The sequence goes on from CM044010.1 coordinate 21,050,558, forward strand.
TCTTGGTGAAGACAAAAGAGGCTGAGAAGAGGTTTTGGGAAAAAACAAACAGCCCCTAAACCAAGGTCGTGGCTGCTGTTTAACTTGGTTTTTAAATATTAAAAGCAATTGATACAAACCACCCCCAAATCCTTTAGAACCCTAGAATTTAACCGGACCAAATTGAGCATAAATTCGATGTTGTTAACGAATCTATTCATGGGGCTTTTGTTCCCCATGATAAAACGATCATGTAGCAATGTTCAATTGCCCGGTTGAAGATAGATTCGATGATGAAAAAGGTAGGAGAACAGGTCGCGAACTTCCGGTGATCAATCGATGATCAAACGTTGATGATAATCAAATTAAACTTGAAGATGGCTTCGGTTGTTGTTCTTGATGCAAAGCCCTTTATAAATTGTGGTTTAAAATGATCGAAAGTTGAGTATCGATTAAGAGTGCAGGTCGCGGCTTGGAAGGAATGAAGTGGGGTGTCTTGTGTTTGTTTCAAGTACAAATTAAGGGTTGTACAGATTAGTGGTAGATAAACGTTCAATTCGGTGAAATTAATTGCATTATTATTGATGTTTAAGGCTTGAACGTTTCTATGATTGAAAGCTTCGGTTACCCATTCGATTGGGTTAGTAACCGATTGTTTAATCGCATTTAATTGATGCCTACAGGTTCGAAACGAGTTCTGAATGGGTTTGGGATGTGTTTTGGGTCAAAACCGCGGCCAACAGGGCCGTTTTCGGCCTTGCCGGAGTTCGGCCGGAACTTGGCCGGAGAGATGACTGGAAAAACGGGGGAAGGGAGGGTTGGTTTGGGTTTGATTTCGAAATTTACACAAATGGTCCCTGCTGTTTGGTCCTTTATTATTTTATGCTAAAAACTCTCTTTTAAGGTTTATAAATTGACAAAACTAACCCCCTAACTTTTAAGTTTCAAATCTTTTAAGTTTTATAAATTTTTATAATTTGTTATTAGTATTATTATTATTATTATTATTATTATTATTATTATTTATTATTATTATTATTATTATATTATTATTATTATTATCATAGTTATTATAGTTGTTATTTATCTTATAATCTATTAGAAATGTTATTATGTTCAATTTAATAGTTTAAGTTATTAACTTTTAAATAAAAGAATTAATTAATGAAAACAAAGACTCAAACATAAATAAACGACAAATTCCTTAAATGACAACAATGGTACTTACAAGATTAATCAAAGTTAATTTTCAGTTAACAAAAATTCAGGATGTTACAGTTTCCCCAACTTAGAAGGATTTCGTCCCGAAATTAAAAATGAACTAAGCGAACAAATGCGGGTATCTCTCCTTCATATGATCCTCACGCTCCCAAGTGAACTCAGCTCCACACTTGTTTTCCGAATGAACCTTGACGATTGGAGTAGTTGTGGTTCTCGTCTTCTTCATAATACGATCCATGATTTCAACAGGTTTCTCAACAAAATGCAATGACTCGCCGATCTGAATGTCTTCCAGTGGAACATGCAGACTCTCGTCGGCCAAACACTTTCTCAAATTTGAGATATGGAACACAGGATGAACTCCACTAAGGTCGGAAGGTAGTTCCAGTTTATGAGCCACTTTCCCAATCCTTTTCAGGATTTTGAAAGGTCCTACAAACCTTGGAGCCAGTTTGCCCTTCTTTCCAAAGCGAACAACACCTTTCCACGGTGAAACCATAAGAAGAACCATATCACCAACTTGAAACTCCAACGGCTTACGATGCTTATCGGCATAACTCTTTTGTCGACTTCTTGCCACTTCAAGGTTCTTGCGGATTGTAGAGACTTTATCGGTCGTTTCTTGTATAAGCTCAGGACCAGTGATAAAATTTTCACCAATGTCGGTCCAACAGATCGGTGATCGGCATTTACGACCATACAAAGCCTCGAATGGTGCCATCTTGATACTTGAGTGATAGCTATTGTTATACGAAAATTCCGCGAGCGGTAAATGCGTATCCCAATCTCCACCAAAATCAAGGACACATAGTCGTAGCAAATCCTCGAGAGTTTGGATTGTTCGTTCTGTTTGACCATCAGTTTGAGGATGGTAAGCCGTACTTAAATCCAATTGATTACCCAAGAGTTCTTGCATAGACGACCAAAAGTGCGAAGTGAAACGAGCGTCTCGGTCGGATATGATGTGCAACGGCATGCCATGACGACTCACAATTTCGTCAATGTAGATGCGAGCTAGTCTTGAAACTTTGTAAGTGTCTCGTATTGGTATGAAATGTGCCGTTTTGGTCAAACGGTCAACAATCACCCATATACTATCATGACCACGAGGAGTACGAGGTAACTTGGTTATGAAATCCATGGATATATGTTCCCATTTCCACATAGGGATTTCGGGTTGTTCAAGTAAACCACTTGGTCGTTGATGCTCGGCTTTGACTCTTGCACACGTGAGACACTTGGAAACATAAGACGCGATATCTTTCTTCATTCTAGACCACCAATATTGACTACGCAAGTCCATGTACATCTTATCGGAGCCAAGATGAATAGAATATCGGGTTTGATGAGCTTTGTTCATAATGAAGTGACGAAGATTATCCCGATTAGGAATCCAAATCCGATTCAAGAAGTACCACAAGCCGTTTGGTTTTGTCTCCAGTTGTGACCAAACGTTAGACATCAAATCTTCATCTTTTCCTTCATCGGTTAGTGCCGCTTGCTGAGCCTTGCGAATGCATACCTCGAGATCACTATCAATCCTTATATTTTGGAGCATGATAGTAGCCTCGTTAACATCCACATGAACCTCGGTATCAAATTCCCTTAACGTGTGATGTGCTTCAAATTATACATATAAAACATATCAATTGCACATCAATTATTCTATAAACTCTTACTGAAAATGATGATTTGATACCTAGATCGTTCATATTGTGTTTTCAGGTGTTGTGAAGGGCAAGATGGACAAAAGGAGCATATTTGACAAGAAATTGAAAAAATCCAAGCTTAAAGTTCCAAGCATGGGGTCGTGCTTCATTTAGCACGCCCCATGCCTTGCCTAAAACACACCCCCGTGCTAATTTGACACACCCCCGTGATTGGACATCTGACAGGAGAAAAAGTACTGTTCCCCAAAAGCAGTCACGGGGCCGTGCCCCAATAGTCACGGGGACGTGCTTGGCCCTTTCACGGGGCCGTGCCCCATTTGTCACGGGGCCGTGCCCGACAACTCCTGCACGTACAAGCCGACCAACTTTCGTAAGCATTGTACTATCACGGGGCCGTGCTTAAACACTCCAGAAAGCCTATAAATAGGACTTTATTTGCAACTCTGAGAGAAGCTTTTGGGAGGTGAAGTGCTGGTGTTCCCTCTCGCGAACCCAGCCTTTGGAGGTCCTTAGAAGGTTTTGGAGGTCCATTCAACACTTAGAAGAAGCTCAGGATCATTTAACATCATCCATAGTGAATCATCGGTTTGATTGTTCTAATTTATCGATGATTTCATTACTATCTTCTATCTTTGTTGTTAGGTTCAAGCTCATTATGAGCTAAACTTCATTTGTTATCCTATTTAATTAAACTTATGTAATTTGTGATGAACTAATGGTGTGACAAATATTGTGTTAATGTTATGGTGGTCTTGGGAAAACTTTCGATGGGTAGCACCTACATTTGAACGGGGGTTATAAGTTTATGGTTTGTAATTGTGATTGTCATACACGGTTGAAAAACGTATGATCAACTTTTATTTATAACAAACTATGACTAATTAACTAGAGATGGTTATTAGAAATCATAAGACCTTAACTTTCTGATCATTTACGGGTTCCCTTTTATTAGTCTGAGAAATCTACAGTAATTGTTATGATTTTCTAAAATTAATGGTATGTTGGAAAAGAACTTGATCAACTCTCTTCTTACATTAAGTTATGTTTTCAGAAATCGTATGTCAAAAAGGACACAAAAGATTTACCTACATTACTAGGGCTTTGACCTAAGTAGTAAATCTCAACCTGACGTGGTCCTAGTCACTACGGAGCGGATAGACGAGAAATCACGCCAGCTCATCTTTATAAACATTAACATAATTACTTTAGTCAATATCTTTAATCACACCATCAATTCATCACAGTTGCATAAGTGTAATCTAAATTAGGATAACAGCCTTACTTCACTAAAAGAATCACCAAAAGTCTCAATCTATCTTTATCTATCTTTATCTATCTTTATTTATTGTTATTTTGTTTAACTTATCATTTTCTAAATCAAAACTGATAGTCAATTATGAGGGTTGTTGAGTAGGCTTAGTGTGTCCACGGATTGATACTCGGTTCTTACCAACACTATATTACCTCACGATAGGTACACTTGCCTTTTGTGTGTGTAGTTAGTATTAGTAATAACCATTTAAAACTGAATCTGTGCGAATATCATTTATCAAAATATATATACTATCCGCACGCACCAAGTTTTTGGCGTCGTTGCCGGGGACACATGATAGTTTGAAAGACAATCCAAATTTTTGACTATTTTGTTTTATTTAAAAAAAATTATTTCAAAAAAAATTATTTCAAAAAAAAATTGAAAATATATAAAAAAAATGAAGAAAAAGTCTATCCACATAAAGCTATCAAAGTTGAAAACAATGAGGGATGAAGCTTCAAAGTCAATGGTAATCGGTTATTGGCCAAATTGATATACCAAATAATACTTTCTTGGAGGTGAAAAACCTCCACCTCATTAAAAACTAAGTGTGGGGAAGGGTCTAGCCAAGGACCCGTAACCAAAACATGGCTATATGTTACTTTCAGTCTGTTTCTTTTTATTTTGTGTACTTAGAACTTTAACTTTATGCTTAAATAAATTGGTGATGTTTTAGATTAATCCCGATGTTTTCTTTTAAGCTTTTTCAAGGCGGCTGTGGAAAAACGATCGCACGCATTCGACTCATCATTTTTAGGGGAGTATCTCATTACCATTCCTTGTTTTATATTATTGATCACATTGGGGACAATGTGAATTTTAAGTGTGGGGATGGGATTAATTGAAATACACATTTGATACTTTGCTAAACATAAGTCCAAAATGAAAATTTTTAAAATCACTTAACCATTAATTTTTGTGACACGAAACCAAAATTTAAACAATTTTTGATAAACCAAATTATAAATATACGTTTTCGGGAAATAAATAAGTAAATAAGAAGAATCCAAATAAAAATTGAAAACGTATTTTTTGTGATATCCTTAAAAGCAATAATCCAGTAAAAATATTCAATCATGTAAAATGAAACACTTTTACCCAATTCTATCCGTTTATGAGTTTATTTTTGAGCCTTAAAACAGCTCTTGAAAATCTTTGCAATTTTACTTTCATTCTGGATTCAATTGAGGGTGCCTTATGATACGTGTGATTAGAACTTGCTTTGGGTATACATTTCAAGACCTTAATTAGTATTTTCTGCATGAAAATGAGTTAGGCACTAGGAAACCTTAACCATTCAAGCCCCAACCCTTTTCTTTTAATTTTCCTTACCCAAACGTCAACCCTAGTTAGCCCCGTTGAGCTTAAACGTTTTTATTTTGATCACCCGAATCACCAAGTCACTTAACCAAAAAGCCTTCACCAAAACCCGTTTTTCGTTAAAGACACGATTTTGGTTTATAAAAAAAAGAGAAAAAGAAAAAGAAAAATTTGGTCTTTTACCAGCAGACCTAAAAGAACTGGAATGCATTCTTTTGATTATAATTTTCTTTGTTGCCTTCATCACGCAAAACCGAGACTTCCCCCGGAAATCCGCGAACAAATTTTCAACCTCACGTACGACGCAAGAAAGAAATGGCAAAAAAAGGAACAAGTTCCGCCATTTTGTGGAATTTCAAAAAGCGCTATAAAGAGACGGGCAAAAAGATACGAAAGGTGCCCGAATTGTGGAAATTGGTCACACGATGGAAAATGCAAAAAGAACCAAACTGAGTCTCAATACGAATACACGGAACTGATCCAAATGGGTGCTATTAGGCTTCAAGCCGAACGATCCTTACAAAAGGATAGTTTTGTGTATCTTCGAGTAAAGGATGAAGTAAGGTTTCTGAAAGCAAAATACGGTCTTGACAATCTGACCTTAAACGAGTCCTCAAGTTAGCATATCCCTTCTAGCTTGAAGTATTGTATAGGGAACTTTTTGCTGCTTTCCTTGTAGTTTATGTTAGAAAAATAAGCCAAGACCGTCGTCTTTAGCATTTAGCCACTTTGTCCAAATATTCCATACCCGAGCCCGAGCCAAGTTACAACTCATCGAAGACCTAATGATTTATGCAAATAAATATCTAAGTATGTGGAGAATTGATCCCTTAACAAGCATATGATTTCACACGTATTCATACTAGGCAATTGAGCGTATTAGTCATACTTCATCTTATGTATGATTCCATATATTTAGCCGAGTGTGAGTGCATCTTGTGAGAAGTGTGGATTTTTACATGATTATATCTTTACTAACAATCCTATTGCTTGCTAGGATATCATTCTATACATGCTTAAAATGTTTACATTTGGATGAAATAATTTTTACTTGCATATTTCCCGAAAGACATATTTATCTTTTGATTTATTTGGATTTTGGTGGAATTGTCATTTGAGTGATTTTGCTTGAGGACAAGCAAAGTTTAAGTGTGGGGATATTTGATGTGCTTCAAATTATACATATAAAACATATCAATTGCACATCAATTATTCTATAAACTCTTACTGAAAATGATGATTTGATACCTAAATCGTTCATATTGTGTTTTCAGGTGTTGTGAAGGGCAAGATGGACAAAAGGAGCATATTTGACAAGAAATTGAAGAAATCCAAGCTTAAAGTTCCAAGCATGGGGTCGTGCCTCATTTAGCACGCCCCCATGCCTTGCCTAAAACACACCCCCGTGCTAATTTGACACACCCCCGTGATTGGACATCTGACAGGACAAAAAGTATTGTTCCCCAAAAGCAGTCACGGGGCCGTGCTTGGCCCTTTCACGGGGCCGTGCCCCATTTATCACGGGGTCGTGCCCGACAACTCCTGCACGTACGAGCCGACCAACTTTCATAAGCATTGTACTATCACGGGGCCGTGCCTTTTAGGCACGGGGCCGTGCTTAAACACTCCAGAAAGCCTATAAATAGGACTTCATTTGCAACTTTGAGAGAAGCTTTTGGGAGGTGAAGTGCTGGTGTTCCCTCTCGGGAACCCAGCGTTTGGAGGTCCTTAGAAGGTTTTGGAGGTCCATTCAACACTTAGAAGAAGCTCAGGATCGTTTAACATCATCCATAGTGAATCATCGGTTTGATTGTTCTAATTTATCGATGATTTCATTACTATCTTCTATCTTTGTTGTTAGGTTCAAGCTCATTATGAGCTAAACTTCATTTGTTATCCTATTTAATGAAACTTATGTAATTTATGATGAACTAATGGTGTGACAAATATTGTGTTAATGGTATGGTGGTCTTGGAAAAACTTTTGATGGGTAGCACCTACATTTGAACGGGGGGTTATAAGTTTATGGTTAGTAATTGTGATTGTCATACACGGTTGAAAAACGTATGATCAACTTTTATTCATAATAAACTATGGCTAATTAACTAGAGATGGTTATTAGAAATCATAAGACCTTAACTTTCTGATCATTTACGGGTTCCCTTTTATTAGTCTGAGAAATCTACAGTAATTGTTATGATTTTCTAAAATTAATGGTATGTTGGAAAAGAACTAGATCAACTCTCTTCTTACATTAAGTTATGTTTTCAGAAATCGTATGTCAAGAAGGACACAAAAGATTTACCTACATTACTAGGGCTTTGACCTAAGTAGTAAATCTCAACCTGACGTGGTCCTAGTCACTACGGAGCGGATAGACGAGAAATCGCGCCAGCTCATCTTTATAAACATTAACATAATTACTTTAATCAATATCTTTAATCACACCTCCATTTCATCATAGTTGCATAAGTGTAATCTAAATTAGGATAACAGCCTTACTTCACTGAAAGAATCACCAAAGTCTCAATCTATCTTGATCTATCTTTATTTATTGTTATTTTGTTTAACTTATCATTTTCTAAATCAAAACTGATAGTCAATTATGAGGGTTGTTGAGTAGGCTTAGTGTGTCCACGGATTGATACTCGGTTCTTACCAACACTATATTACCTCACGATAGGTACACTTGTCTTTTGTGTGTGTAGTTAGTATTAGTAATAACCATTTAAAACTGAATCTGTGCGAAAATCATTTATCAAAATATATATACTATCCGCACGCACCAACATGTCAAACCATTGCCTTCGATCTCGGATTTCTTGAAGTGAGACAACTTTGTTGTGGACCTTGCGACTTAGCACGTCGGCTACAACATTCGCCTTTCCAGGATGGTAGCGAATGTCACAGTCGTAGTCGCTGATCAACTCGATCTAACGTCTTTGTCTCATGTTGAGATCCTTTTGGTTGAACACGTGTTGGAGACTCTTATGATCGGTGTAGACTATGCATTGTGTCCCATAAAGATAGTGTCGCCAGATCTTCAAAGCGAAAACCACGGCACCAAGTTCAAGATCATGAGTTGTGTAGTTCACTTCATGAACCTTCAATTGCCTCGACGCGTATGCTATGACTTTGCCTCGTTGCATGAGGACATAACCAAGACCTTGATTTGAAGCATCGCAATACACGATAAAGTCATCGTTTCCATCGGGAAGTGTGAGAATAGGAGCGTTACACAACTTGCGTTTTAATGTCTCGAAAGCCTCTTCTTGTTCGGGTCCCCATTCAAAGAGTCGATTCTTTTGGGTTAGCGCCATTAATGGTTTAGCAATCTTCGAGAAATTTTCTATGAACCTACGGAAGTATCCCGCTAAGCCCAGAAAAGAACAAACTTTGGTTGGGGTTGTGGGAACATACCAATTCTTCACGGCTTTAATTTTAGCAGGATCGACGTGGATTCCTTGGCTATTCACCACATGCCCTAAGAATTGAACCTCTTCTAACCAGAATTCACACTTGGAAAACTTGGAGTATAATTGTTCCTTCTTCAAAAGTCCAAGAACTTATCACAAGTGCGTCTCGTGATCGATTTTCGTCTTGGAATAAATGAGAATGTCATCAATGAACACGAGCACAAACTTATCCAAATACGGTTTACATAATCGATTCATGAGATCCATGAACACGGCAGGTGCATTAGTCAAGCCAAAAGGCATAACCATGAACTCGTAGTGTCCATATCAAGTATGAAAAACGGTCTTTGGAATGTCATCATCGTGAACACGTAGTTGATGATACCCAGAACGCAGATCGATCTTTGAGAATTGAGTTGCTCCTTGAAGTTGGTCGAAGAGATCATCGATTCGAGGGAGAGGGTATCGGTTTTTGATAGTAAGCTTGTTGAGTTCTCGGTAGTCGATGCACATACGGAATGAACCATCCTTCTTCTTCACAAACAGTACAGGTGCACCCCACGGTGACGAACTAGGGCGAATGAAACCCTTATCGGACAACTCTTGCAGTTGACTAGCTAGTTCTTGCATTTCAGATGGTGCAAGACGATAAAGTGATTTAGCCACAGGGTTTGCACCAGGGATTAAGTCAATCTTGAACTCAACTTCTCGCACAGGAGGTAGTCCCTTAAGATCCTTGGGAAAAACCTCGGGAAAGTCCCGCACGACAGGAATGTCTTTCAATTCCTTACCCTTGGCTTTCGTATTAACTACATATGCTATGAAAGCCATGTAGTTTTTACTTAAGCACTTGCGGGCCTTGATGCAAGACATAAGTTTGAGTCCTTGGGATGATTTCTCTCCAAAGACTTTCAAAGTATCACCAGTCGGTAAAGGAATTCGAATGCACTTCTCGAAACATAGAATTTCCGCACGATGTTTGGCTAACCAATCCATGCCAATGATAACATCAAAGCTTCCCAATTGCATAGGAATAAGGTCGACGAAGAACTCGTGTTCGTTAAGGCTTAATGTGCAATCACGTATTACGACGTCAACGACAATAGATTTTCCATCGGTGACCTCGACCGTGAAGGATCTTTCTAGATTAACACGCCGTTTAGAAAGTATAGGCTCGAATTCCAACGACATGAAACTCTTATCCGCACCCGAATCAAACAATATAGATGCATAATGACTATTTACAAGATACATACCTGTTTGGTGATAACCTATTATTGGCATGATGAACAAATATAGGAATCTTTATAAGACAAGAAACGATTTAAAAGGAGTTCAACGACATACCATTCACCACGTCGTTGTTGGCGTGAGCTTGATTGATGTTGATGTTGAAAGCCCTTCCACGAGCCGGTGGCACAGTTCCCGCATTGCGAGGATATTGCGGACGAATGTGACCAGGCTCGCCATAGTTATAGCAGGTTCGGTTGGTAAGCATCGCAGTGTTGTTTGGCGCTCGAAGACAAGTAGCCACCAAGTGTCCATACTTTCCACACAACGAGTAGACTCGGCATGGAGTGTTGCTCGCGTGATGGTACTTGCATGTGTTACACATAGGGTATGGACCAACATAAGCTCTAGCCATGGGAGCTTGATTTGCAACCACCATTTGTTTTTGTGGTGCATTTAGGGCGGTCACAGGGTAGTTGCGTCTTGGTGTGAACTTACGCTTCTTGTTTTGGAAAGATGACTCGACTTTTACCTCCTTTGTTGCCTCGGGTATCACCTTCGTGGTAGACTTGGAACCCTTTGCCGACATAGTGCTAGCTCTTATATGATTCTCGGTGAGCTGTGCAGTGATGGTAATAGCCTCCTCCAAAGTTGTGGGCCTACTACCCACCACGGCATCTTGAATTTGAGGTGGCACCCCTTTGATAAATTTCTCAATGTTACGGGGCACGGTGTCCACCATATGTGGTAGGAGCATACTCAACTCATGATGTCGGGTGGAATAAGCCAAGTGATTCCCACCATCTTGTTTGAGGTTCCAGAACTCCTCCTCCAACTTTTGCAACTCGCTCCTCGGGCAGAACTTTTGGATCATGATATCCTTAAATTCTTCCCAGGACAACGCCAATGCAACCTCAGTTCCACGGTTTCTCTTTTCACTATTCTACCATGTTAGTGCCCATTGTTGAAGGACACTTGCAGCATAGCGAACTTTGAACTCATCGGGGCACTCGCTAATAATAAAGGTGTTCTCCATACTTTCAAACCACTCGAGAAGTCCAGTGGCTCCTTCTTTTCCACTAAAACTAGTGGGTTTGCACGAGTTGAAGTGTTTGAAAGTGCAGGTGCGAGTGTTCCCTTGTTGATTGTTGCTATTCTCTCCATGAGCACCGCTATTGTTCCCATTAGTGTTGTTATTGCTATTAACCATTAGGGTGCTATTAAGTTCAGCAACCATAGTAGGGAGTACAGCAGCCATTTGTCAGGCGATCATTGCTGCAAGCTTGCGGTCAGAACTTCCACGCTTTCCATGATGACGAGACATGCTGGATATACAAAAATGAGTTAGTTACGGGAATGGGATAACAAAGAATAGTAGTTTAGACAAAGGAAAGCTAAGGGTTGTAAGGTACACAGAATGATTCCATTTGGTAACGCATTACAATTTGGAAACGTTGACACGTCAAGGTGAATTGACCCATTTGCCTTAGAAGCTTGTATATAGCGACCATAGTTTATCACTCATCCCAGAAATCCCCAGGTAAGCATAAATAGTCCTGTAGGATTTATGTGAAATGCTTACCTTAGCCCGGAGGCCTTTTGCCAGGAAATCCAGAATACAGGTGTCTATGTGTCACACAATATTTCTTAAGTTCATGAAATCAAAACCTTGATGAGATTTATATAGATTAGACATAACGTCTAAAGATCCAAATCATAAGCATAAGTAGAAGATTCCACGTGTCGTCGAGAATAAGATTAAGAGGTTTCATGTTCGGGGAGAGTCAAAGAGTCAAATATAAGTTTTGGGAGACATGTAGTAATGTTGAGGCAATCCTATGCTAAGGCATCAAATTGCATATAAGGAGACATAGCATTATGTAGCATGCAAACCATATAATTTACAAGATAGAAATATAATTCTATAAGGTTCATGCATATGCTATAGTCTAGGTCACCATTTCTAATAACCTAAATCTCTATAGTTATGGGCTCTGATATCAATCTGTCACACCCCAACCTTGACAGCGGAAATGTCGAGGTGTGAGGGTTAAGATCGTTCACAGCCACATAACGCTATTAATAACCCAAATATTTATTAATCATAAGTGCCAATTGTACCATTACAAACATAAGTCTCAAAAAGGTAAATAACATAACATAAGTTGTAACAATCCAATTTATTTCGTTTATTTAACTAGGTTCATTCCTAGATGTGAAAGCACTTCAAGATATCAATCAAACTTGAGCATTTCCTGAAATATGTTAAAATAAAAGGTCCCAACAATAATGTTGGTGAGATTTCCATAGTTTCAATACACATGTATATATAAAAGATGGCAATTCATGTTGTAAATTAGAGAATAAAGTAACTAGGGATGTAAGACAGAATGCACAATCAAACCTTGACAAAATTTTACAAGTCTCAAACGTTAAAAGTATATACGATTAGCTAAGTGTACTTGGATCAACCAAGCAGGCTTGTCAGGCCCATAGATCTATGACGTCATCAGGCTAGCAATAGTTAATTATTGTACATATATTCGACATTACATGGTAGCTACAAGGTCCAACTAACCACAACACACATGTAAATTACCATAAGTTTACAAGAATCAAACGTGTTTACAAGTGCAATATTTATAATGTAACATGTTTCACCCAAAAGTGTGAAAATAATAAAATGGGTATAGAAATACTCACATGATGATTAAATATATTATTGATGATTAATAAGAAATATAATAATCGTCGTTCCAATTTAACTGTCACAAGGCACCTAAATAGACATAATTACAAGATCTAAGTTTTATCGTAATGAGATTAACGAACCAACGAGGACTAGGGTTCTAAGTCGGATTTTGGCTTGTCAAATAATTATATTTAAACAAATGAAATAAACTTATATTTCCTTAAAATTTATATTCTATTCAAAGTTATGAAAAGAACAATTATAATAATAAAAAAATTTATATAAAAAGTTTTAAATAAATTTTTATAACTAACATTTGTTACTATATAAATGAATTTAATTGGAAATGAATATTTGGAACAATAATAATTTTCTAATTATTATTTTCAATTCATTTAATTAAAAATTATGCAAACAAGCTTTGTTAAAATGTTTTATAAATCAATTACATTTTTATTTAAACTTAGAAAGATTACATAAATATTTGGAATTTTTAGAAATAACATAGTGTCTCAAAAATTTAATAAGTTTTTAAATCTTTTTTTTTGTAAATAAATATATGTAGTTATAACATTTGTACTAAATTTTATAATAAAAACATCATAGTTTTTACAAGAATAATTTTACAGAAAATATTTAAATAAGTATCTAAAATAAAGAAAGTTTATAAACTTGTTTCTATAATTTTTAGAAATTTTTCTATAATTTTTTATAAGCCAAAAGCCTTAAAAAAATTATGTGAGGTTGCCCGGGTTCGAACCCGGGACCTCGAGTGTGAAATGTGAGTGAAGAACCAGTAAACCAAGGCCGTAGCCGCGATTTAACTTGGTTTTTAAATATTAAAAGCAATTGATACAAACCACCCCCAAATCCCTTAGAACCCTAGAATTTAGCCGGACCAAATTGAGCATAAATTCGATGTTGTTAACGAATCTATTCATGGGGCTTTTTTTCCCCATGATAAAACGATCATGTAGCAAGGTTCAATTACCCGGTTAAAGATAAATTCGATGATGAAAAAGGTAGGAGAACAGGTCGCGAACTTCTGGTGATCAATCGATGATCGATCGTTGATGATAATCAAATTAAACTTGAAGATGGCTTCGGTTGTTGTTCTTGATGCAAAACCCTTTATAAATTGTGGTTTAAAATGATCGAAAGTTGAGTATCGATTAAGAGTGCAGGTCGCGGCTTGGAAGGAATGAAGTGGGGTGTCTTGTGTTTGTTTCAAGTACAAATTAAGGGTTGTACAGATTAGTGGTAGATAAACGTTCAATTCGGTGAAATTAATTGCATTATTATTGATGTTTAAGGCTCGAATGTTTCTATGATTGAAAGCTTCGGTTACCCATTCGATTGGGTTAGTAACCGATTGTTTAATCGCGTTTAATTGGTGCCTACACGTTCGAAACGAGTTCTGAATGGGTTTGGGATGTGTTTTGGGTCAAAACCGCGGCCAATAGGGCCGTTTTCGGCCTTGCCGGAGTTCGGCCGGAACTTGGCCGGAGAGATGGCTGGAAAGACGGGGGAAGGGAGGGTTGGTTTGGGTTTGATTTCGAAATTTACACAAATGGTCCCTGCTGTTTGGTCCTTTATTATTTTATGCTAAAAACTCTCTTTTATGGTTTATAAATTGACAAAACTAAGGGGCTGTTTGATTGTGCTGACTGAGTAAGATCTGACTGAGTCAAAAGCTGACCCAGTAAGAAGTTCTGACTGAGTCTGCATCTGACTGAAACTTGGCTGTTTGATTATGTATCTGACTGACTCTGCTGAATGAAAACAATAATCATATTACCCGTTGTTACTCATTATTTTACTCATTATTTTATTATTATAAAGCATATGTTTAAATAAACAAAAAGTATAAAATAATATTTTTTAAATAAAAACCTATTCATATTACCAGTTCCTTTACCAATCTGCACCCAAACCCCCAAACCATCTACCCCAAACCATCGACCCCCAAACCCCCAAACCATCGACCCTTCAATCGGCACTTCAATCGACCCCCAAACCACCGCCGGTTAGCCGAGGGTTGCGCAGGTGGGTCGACCGAGGGTTGCGCAGGTGGGTCGACCGAGGGGTTGCGCAGGTGAGGTTCGCGAAGGTGGGTCGCGCAGGTGGGTCGACCGAGAGGATGACCGAGTCAGGTGTGGTTGACCGAGGGTTGCACAGGTGGGTCGACCGAGGGGTTGCGCAGGTGAGGTTCTCGAAGGTGGGTCGCGCAGGTGGGTCGCGCAGGTGGGTCGCGCAGGTGGGTCGACCGAGGGGATGACCGAGTCAGCGATCTCCAAGGGGATGACCGAGTCAGTGGGATTTTCCGGGTCAGCCGACTCGGTCAGCCACAACAAACGCACTGACTGGCTGACCGAGTCAGCCGGTCAGTGGTCAGAGGCTTGGTAAGAGCTATCAAACAACCCCTAACCCCCTAACTTTTAAGTTTCAAATCATTTTAAGTTTTATAAATTTTTATAATTTGTTATTATTATTATTATTATTATTATTATTATTATTATTATTATTATTATTATTATTATTATTATTATTATTATTATTATTATTATTATTATCATCATCATAGTTATTATAGTTGTTATTTATCTTATAATCTATTAGAAATGTTATTATGTTCAATGTTATAGTTTAAGTTATTAACTTTTAAATAAAATAATTAATTAATGAAAACAAAGACTCAAACATAAATAAACTACAAATTCCTTAAATGACAACGATGGTACTTACAAGATTAATCAAAGTTAATTTTCAGTTAACAAAAATTCAGGATGTTACAAAACTGACGTCCGGTGGGACAAAGTAAAGTTGATTATTTTAATATTGCCAATATAAACATGATTTTCCATGTGGTATGATGTTGTTAATGTTTTAATAATAATTTAGAACTCACCAGTTTATCTGATTTTTTTTGAGCAAGTTGTATGTGTGCTAGGTAAGGAAGGATTCTCTAGTAATAGAGGAAAGCAAGCTTGAGTTGGATAAGGATGCTATCCCAGGGCAGTTGCTGGCATAGGATGTGGGTCATGTTAATAATGTAAAAAGGGATGTATAATTAAATACTATAATATGTAAAACATTTTGAAAGTTGGGTTGTTGGGTTAATATGTAATTATGTTCAGTCTTCCGCAGTAAATTGAAAGCTCTGATTTGTATTTAAGATATTAATCCAACGACGTGACGTGCCTCCGGTACCCTTCTGGGTTTAGGGCGTCACACGGCTCGTGAGATCCTTCACGAGCCGTATACAGAAATACAGACGGGTCGTGAAGGGCCTAACGGTCGTGAAGGGCATAATGTTTGTTTTTTTAAAAACTAAAAATGTAACGACTGTGAAGGGTCTCATGGCCCGTAAGTTTGGATGCTAACGGCCCGTGAGATACTTCACGGTCGTTACTGTTAATTATATATAGGCCCTAATGGCCCATTTCTTCATTTACGCCCCTGTTACTCACATACGATCTTCTCTGTCACGACCCTCTGATTTTCTTCGTTTTTAGACCCCGACTACTTACTATGGTACGTATTCAAATTTCGTATTTCATTTTTAATTTTTATCATTTAAATATGTTAAAATTTATATTAAAAATGAAAAAAATTCTGAAAAAGTTAGGGGTTACGGCTCGTGAAGCCCGTTCACGGCTCGTAACCTTTTTCGCATTCAAAGGGTTACGGGCCATGAACACTCTTCACGGGTCGTAACCCCTTTGAATTTCAAAGGTTACGGTCCGTGAAACAACATCACGGGCCGTAACCTTGTGAAGGTTTACTGGTCATGACACATGGTCACGAGTCATTTTCTTTGTAATATTTTTATGTTTTTAATTTTTTTTGCAGATCATACCGCCACGCAAGCTTTCACGCCCAGAGACCGAGCCCGAGGGTCAGGGTGACTTCCTGGACCCGCATCCTCATCTTCGTTTTCCTCGAGAGACACAGCCACGGTTTCGGCTGTGAAAGCTGATAAGACGGTCCTTGAAGGTAACCCGCACCATTGACTGGGACGTGCTGACGGAGATTGAAGATTTAGCACGTGCCCAGGAGATCGTTAGGCTCGAGGGAGAGACGCCCTGAAGACGTATGTTTGATTTGAGGTCTAGGAGGGGCTACAGAGAGCTGACCTTGGGGTTTTTGTCCACCTTCATATTCACTTCCGCAACTGAGGATGAGGACCCCCGGGTGCACAGAGTCGTTTGTTTTTTGCTGGGGGGCAGGAGGCTTGAGTTCACCCTTATTGAGTAGGCGGTGGTTCTTAGGTTTTACACTCAGGAGGAGACGCAAGATGGGTGTTTTTATTCTGACGAGATCCAGTCAGAGGTGGCTCCTTTGGTCTGGTGGTGGCCGACGATATCCGACCAGCCGTGGGAAGCCGCCATTAGGGCGAGCTCCATTAGAGATCCATTGCACCGGTATCTTCACCGGTGCATTGTCGGAACCATTGCCGACCGAGATCAGAGTATGGAGCAGGTTTTGCTCCTTGATTTTTTTTTTGAGAGCATTGCTTTCACCCCGACGGGTGAATTTTGCGCACTGCATGGCCACCTATTTTTTCAGTATCATTCAGGCTAGGTAAAAACTATTTATATTAATTTCTTAATAAATAATTATAATCTATTATTATTATATTATAATTTAATTGTTTTGCAGATTGATAGCCCCATTGTTTGCGGGTCTTACATCACCATTATTGCCTCGCGCTTAAGGTTGTTTACGAACGACCTAATTACGAGGCAGACGACGGACGTGCCGCTTAGGATTTTGGGGCGACAGACCGTCATGGTTATGGTGATTGTTGTCAAGTTTGGCGACGACCTCCGATGGTCCACTGACGGTGGTTGGACCATCTGGCAGCCTATGGCGGACGCTGGTGCGCAAGAGGAGCAGCCGCAGCCGCAGGCCAGAGCACCAGGCCCACCGTCAGCCGTAGCCGCAGGCCAGAGCCCTCCGACGGGGGAGTTTATGGCTGAGTCACTCCATTTATGGCGCGAGATACATGCCATGCTTGTATGGATGGTGGATCTATGCAACATGTGGGCTGCTCGGGAGGATATCGACCTCCCCCCCCCTTCTCGGTCGGAGT
Organism: Flaveria linearis; assembly: GCA_024085815.1. Classification (NCBI taxonomy): domain Eukaryota; kingdom Viridiplantae; phylum Streptophyta; class Magnoliopsida; order Asterales; family Asteraceae; genus Flaveria; species Flaveria linearis. The sequence goes on from CM044010.1 coordinate 21,068,496, forward strand.
TGGTTCCTTTTGTGTGGCGGCCTGGGGGTGATGAGGAGGAGGCTGCTGGTGGTGAGGAGGAGGACCAGCCACCGCCAGAATAGATAGTAGGCCTGTATATTTATTTTCATGTAAAAAACTTTATATATTTTGATGATGTATGTAAATATTATTATCTCAAATCAGTTACATTTAAATGTTTATTAGTTTGGCGACGTATTTATATATTTAGAGATTCTTGATAAATTACATAAAAAATTAATAAATTGCATTTAAAAAATGTATAATTACATAAAAAAATTACTAAATTACATTAAAAAAATATAACAATTATATTATATCTATTTGTTCAACCGTGTCTGTGGGCCGTAGTTTGAGATATTTTTGAACTCGCGTTCCGTATATAACCTCCCAATCATTAGCATTTTCTGTTTTGTAATTGATCCAATATCCGCTCGAAAGAGACATTGGATAGTCACCTACTAATCGAATCCTAATAAAATGGCTACTCTGAACATAAGCAACCGCAATCATATGGTGTTCACTGATATCACGAGCAGATAACCAGAGCGGGAAAAAAGTAGCAAGTTACCGATAGATATAAATATTAAAACACTTGAAACCTGTTAGCAATCAAGATTGCGGCAGATGACACTGTCATCCAGTTTTTCTTAGAGTTGCACCTAACCCGTTCCAGTTTATTGATTCCCTTATTTGCACTATATCGTGAAACATCGCAGCGTACCTATGTTCGTTTCCATCCAACTTAGCTATAAGTTTCGTACGAATAAAACGCTAGTGATTTTCACCACATCCCAATGCGAGTGCTACAGCACGAAAACCACAGTTGTCGTCGGTTAAAACATCATCCGCACCTGAATATATGGGTAAAAGAAGGATGTAATTCAATCACTAAATAGGAAACAATCGTTTTTTTCTTCGTCACCCGAGATATATGAAAACCTGGATGTCTGTTGGGATAATCCGTCTTTGCCTCTTACTTTAAAGGACATTAATTGAGTGCGCTGTAAATATCCTTGCTTTGACTTCACCACAAAACTTAATATGTTGGCGGAACTTCAAAAATTTTTCTATCTTGAACATATGAACTATGTCTAGGGGGTCTAATATTGTGTCTTTTTGCTTATCTTTTTTTGGACGACCCAGTGTATGTGTTTAGACTTTAAAAGGATTTTTTATCAGTTTTTGAAAAATAAATGTATGATTTGAAAATTTTAATCAAATATATTGTCACGTTTCAGGTTGGACAATTAAATGTTTTGTCACCATGTTCATCTCTTTATGTACATCTGCTTAATTCTCTCGTACAATATAAGCGGGTGAAAAATTAAGCTTCCTTCAAAAAACATCAATGGCATCGGGCGGGATACATTGAACTATAAAATAACAGATTAAATTAAATATACAAAAAGTTTTCATGATAAAATTTAAAATGTAAAAGAACATCCACCTATTTGAAAGTAATTGTTTAATTTACAAGCACACGGAAGACCACAGCTGGTAAAAAGACGGCAGCCACACGATTCTTTGGATGTCAGAAGATGATGAATCATGTTTATCTCACCAACTAAGAGATCTAAAGCTGTAATAGAAACCTTACATCGCAGCAATTGAAGCACTTCATGATTATGCTGCACAATAAGCATGATTTTGTTTTTGGTAAAACTTTTTTTATAGTAATTTCCTGTGTAATTAAAATATTGTTGACAAAATGAATAAATCTATCCAGTGTGTTGTTGGTTGTTTTGAGTTAACTTTTCAACAAAGAATGCCGGCTCTCAACTCGGTTCGTTATGTGCTGACCGAAGTTATAAATACTATTTATCCACGCCGACACAAATCTCTCTTTGTAGGGGTTCAACCAGTTATTTTTGAGATACAACTATACTCCTGTTTAAAAAAAATTACTTATATATATATATATATATATATATATAACACTAGAAAACTTACTTGAATGCTTGCTCACTAATCTGCGATAAATGTGATCGTAATTATAAGCGTATATGTCCGTCATGACAGAGTTAATAAGTATCGACCACACATGCTCAAAAGCACCACACTCTTCATTTGAAAAACTCGCATTGCAATGTTTAGCAATATTCTCCGAAATAGCCATCTGCAAAGTAATCGAACAGTTTTGACGTTTTCATCAGAGTGAGGTCTCGGTCAGTTAGTATAACACGGAGCTCCATACATTTTTCTTCCAATGTTTCTTTAAGTTTCTCTAACACCAATCTGAATTGGACCTCATGCTCATAATCAATGAATGCGTGAGCAACAGAAAAAGATTTCACGGTGGATGTCACACCAACCATTTGAATAAACGATATTTTATACAAGTTAGTTTTGTATGTGGTATCTCTCATCAACACGTTTTAGTAGGTACGCCATAAAGTGTGAGATATGGGATGTATAAAAAACCCCGTCTATGGTTTTTGTCGATTCATCTATGTGAAGGGTGTAAATATATTTATGTTGTTGTAGTATAGGAAAAAAACCTGCATTGGAGAAACCCCAATGCTGGTAGACTTTTTAATTTTTGACCGAACATGTTATATGGTTCTTAACGCAGACAGATTATTGAGATTTTGTTCCCTCAGCGTGCCTAGAATGTTTCGAGGGTCAATATTTTGCTCGGTCAGATTCTTTACAGTAGAAAGCTCCTTTTCGATGAGTCTCATTGCGTATGCATATCCTTTCAGGTGTTCAACAGGTTTATGGTTATGAGTATCGTCCACAACAACTATTATCCATACATCCCTCTTCATCTCGTACTTACCTTGCAATTCAAACTGACAATTTGTTTTTTTTGTGCCACTATTTCTAATAGTGGGTGATCCCTTATATACACCACCCGATCACATTTCAACCATATTTTAACCACCACACTATTCGAGTTTCTTTTTGAACGTTTGGTGACAATAACAACCTCATTTTCTCGCCCTACGTCACTTGCTCAATCAACTAATTTTTCACGAGATGAAAAAACCTACAAATTTTAATATTTATAATTAGTTATTAGTAAATGAAAGTAAAAATTAAATATGATATATGTTATAACCTGATTCGTGTCGTATAAACCTCTTTTACCGGAACCAGAACCGTCATTATCACCGCTGCTATCGCCACCGTTATCACCGCTGCTATCGCCACCGTTATCACCCCCGTCATCGCCGTCGTCATCCCCACCGTAATTCGACGCGTACAGTCCTAAATAGTTTGAAGTACCCTCATCGTAATAACCGTAACTCTAGTCGTCGTAATAGTTAGATTCTGACCCGAATAAATAGTTGTTATCCCAGATAGATATTGTAATGTTAAATCTTTCAAATTTACCGTAAAAATGATTTTATTAAAATAATTTATAAACTAACGTTTATATAGTATTTTATATAGAATATTGCATCCCGTCATATAATTAACACGAATATCGAGGAATATTACATCATATTAATTAATGTAATAAATACAAAATAACACGAAAATCGAGTAATAATATATCTCTTCAAATAATTAACATTGAAAAATAATGTCCGTGAAAGACTTTACGGGTCGTGTGCCAATAAAGTAACGGGTCGTGACTGAGTTAATGGGCCGTGACCGTGATAGACCGTAACAGACACGGGCCGTTAATATTATGAATGACTGATTTGATTAACCAACAGTGCTTACGACCCGTGAAAGCACTCACTTAACAATAAAGTGTAAAATACAATCTTTGAGTTATTTAAGAAATATTTATTGTACTTTCAGAATGTTTTGTTTGAAAATTAATAATTTGGAGTTAAGAAAATTTGATTATATAAAAATCATTACATAGATTTATTTTAAATGAAAAATATATAATTATTTAAAACTTTAATCTTGTATAAAGAATTAAAGACCTAAGTTGTTAATACAATGCAACTTAAACTAAATAAAATGAGCAAAGTTTCTTGTTAATAGCTGACCAAGCTTCTACTTAAAAACTACTAACACATATCAATAGTAGGAATTTGATAAGATCGGTTCAGACAACTTAGTTGCAAACTCCTAATAGAGATCAATGGTAGGAACTTTCCATTGTTCAGATGTTAGTATTCTTAATTGCTAGTGCTAAGAGTTGGAGTTGTTTGGTTGGGTCTTAATGATCCCATTCAGACTTTTATGTCTGATTTGGTTAAACGTGGGTGTTTAGTTCGGTTATATCTGATTGAGAAACATGTTTGACTAACCACTTATTAGATCAGACATGAGTTTATATCTGACCAAAGGAAGACAGCAGCAGCACTTGTTCCCCTCCCCTTCATCGCCGGCCATCACCAACAGCAGCGTTCAGATGGTAGTGACAGACCGTCGGCAGCGGCGCCCCACCAGAAGGTGCCACCACCAGCCTCGATTACCAACAACAGCGGCCACCATCAGCACTGGCAGCGCACCACCAGCAGCCGCCACCAACAGCAGCGCGCACGTGGAGTCGATCGTTCACGGTGGTGGTTCAAGATTGGTTCACGGTGGGTCTGGCCTGCAACGACGAGGGCAGCCACTGCCACTGCAACAGTGGTTTGCTATGGTTCACGGTGGTGGTTCGTGATTGCGGATCTCACCCGAGTTTGATCAGAGTCGGTGGTTCACGGTGATGGTTTATGTGAAGAAGAAGGGTGGAGGTGGTGGTGATCGCCGGCGGTTGGGTAGGGAGGAGATGACGGGTGGTGGTTAGGGTTTTCTTGGATTTGTAAGGTGAATGTGGGGAAGATAAAGGGGTGGTAGGGTGGAAATAAAGTTTTTCTTTTTACAACCAAACACATTTATTGGTTTAGAGACTTCTTACTGGTTCAGACCCTCTTATTAATTCAGCACTTATTTAATCAGATGTTACCAAACAGCCCCTTGCTGCGACTAATTAAGTTTGTACTATGCTGAGGACTTTATAAATACAAGCCTCCACTTAAAGAATAAGTGATTTTTTAGAAACCTTAGAAAGAGTCGTCAATCTATTAGTAATTACATTTGAAGGTTGTTTCAAGGGTCGATAATTGTAGTCTAGGATCGTTTCTTGTTTAAAGAGATCACACCCAAGAGGGCGGTTGTAAGACTTAGGATAATTTACTTAATACTGAATTGGAGATATCATCTTATTTGGTATGCCCATCTAATCGTTTCATCTTTATGGTTCTATGATGATGAATGATGTTACACGATTTCAAATAATTCTTCCATTATTATGATTTATTCTACGCATATCTGTTCTGTTACACTCACAAATCACCCATGCATACGATTAAAGAATGAATTTATCATTTAAATAGGTGCAATTGATCACCTGACATGATTTCAAGTTCATTGTTTATTATGTTTCGGATTTAGAGCGAGCATTTTGTTTTCTTTGTTGAACTCATTACTTATATATACTTATATTTGGTATTCATCTTTGTTTTATTCTTCCAATACATATCTTACTTTTTTATGATAGATAATTAAGATTATCAAGGAGATGTGAGTTTAATAACCATCCTAGAACTGAATTTGAACTATACACTTCAAATATTATTAAAATCTAATTTTGTTTACCAAGATCATTCACAGTTTATTCTTTATACATGTGTAAGTGTGTTTTCTATATTATAAAAAATGATTATAAATGGTTATGAGTGAAAAATAAAATATTACTATTCATCTGTATCTTCAGCGGGATACACTGGTATGTTTGCTTGTTTGTTTGTTTATTTAATTCTTATAATTTTTTAATATTTTTGAAAATAATTATGAGTGAAGAAGAGATAAAATAAAATGACAAATGTATAAAAAAAATATTATGGCACTGAAATGACGAAAGAAAAAAAAGTAATTTTTAATATAAGTATAAAGATAAGGTCGTGTAATTATTGAGTATCAGTGATACCCACACATCGAGTATACCAATTAGTTTGTTAAAAAAAATACCCGTTGAGTCGTTGAGATTTCCAATTACTTTTCTTTATCAAAACCATTCTAAATTTAAATACTTTTATGTTATAAACTATGGGAGAGGATATGCTACAAAGGCTATATATTCTAAAAAGGGTGAGAAGTAATTCTGGCCATTGGATCAACTCATTGAAATAGATCAATGTTTCAAAAAACGCGGTGGCAAACATGTAAATAAGTGGAAAACTGCTAACAGGTGGAGTGGCAAAAAAGTAATTTGACACAATTGTTGTTTGACACAATGGTTGTTTGACACAATGGTTGTTTGACACAATTGTTGTTTGACACAATGATTGTTTGAAACAATGGTAGTTTGACACAATGGTAGTTTGATACAATCGTAGTTTGACATAATGATAGTTTGACACAATGTTAATTTGAAACAATAGTAATTTGGTATGTTGGCATGTTGTTATATTTTGCTATGTGTTGGCATGTTAATATTTGTTACTATATGTTGCTTTACGTTACACAATAGTATTTTGGTAACTTGTTTTTATCGTCAAAATCAAACGTAAACAAAACTTTTCAAATATGACACAATGAGTCTTATGACACAATGAATATAATGACACAATGAATATAATGACACAATTAATCTTATGACATAATGAATCCTATTATTGAATAGGCATAGAATCAACTGTTGAGGTGCTTGAAGCTTGTTTATCCTTAATGCTTTGAAGATATAAACTGCAATTGCGTATAATGTGACCAGGTTGTTTGCAAAACCCACAATTTCTCAACTTTTTTCCTGCTTGTTCGATAGCTAACTCATGAGCTGACTTCATTCTTTTCGGCCTACCTTTTGTCTTTTGCTTAACAGGTACACGAAATTTTGTTTCATTTCGTTCGCTCCCTCCAGTTAACTCTACAAACCTATCTCTCCTGCTTGGAGGTGGGGCGACCATTTGAACTTCATCAGCCTTAGACTTGTAACTATTCAAATAATCAAGATAAAAACACAACTCGTCTTTGTTCGTAACCAATTTATTAACAATATTTGTTTTATTCAGACACAATGACAATACAAAAGACACAATGACGAACAAAAAGACACAATGATGATATCTAAGACACAATGATGATGTCAATCAATAACAAAATTCATATAACAAACACAACAGCACAAAAGACACAACATATAGAGACTCACCTGATATTTATAAAATATGTTCAACAACGTATTGATAATGTCCAGAGTAATCTAACAGTATAGACACAATAACTGTTTTATTCAGACATAATGACAATACAAAAGACACAATGACGAACAAAAAGAAACAATGATGATACCTATGACACAATTATGATACCGATGACACAATGATGATGTCAATCAATAATAAAATTCACAGAAATCAGACAGTATAGACACAATGATGATCCAAACGACAAAATTACGGTTCGAAAATTAACATACTATTTCAATTACAGTATATAAGCATCTTCATACGTACTAAACTGATGATCAATCGTCGACATCGGCGAAGTAATTGATGTAAAGCAATCTTCAATAGATGAATTCGATCGTTTAAATCTTCAACGATTGAAATTGATGTAAGCTGAAACTTCGTACGTTTAAATCTTCAACGATTGAAATTGATATAAGATGAATTCGATCGTTTGAAAACCTCAATCGTACAGAAAAGGCCAATATATCACACATCTTCATCTTAATAAATTAAACTTCTTAAAATACCACTCATTCCATTTTTAAAAATATATCACATGTCACTCACCGATTACTTATCACACTTTTTATATAATATTCCCTTTGTATTTGAAGTTTTCTCATAAACTATAACTAATGCTCTAATTAGGAATTTAGGAGTGTAATTTGGCATTACATCAAGAACCCAAAAGGGACCCACCAAGCAAGTTGCCCATATGCAGCAACACACAACAGATGGATGGCATAAGGAAGGTGGACCCCAAATGGCTCATGTTTGGTCAAATTGACTCACCCTCATGTTACTTTAGAACCCCTTTTAACCACCACCATTCCCATGAATAGATATATTACAACATTTGGGCCCCACCAACCCATGATCTTTCTTTTTTCATCATCCATGCCCCCTCGTAGGATGCAAGAGCCAATCACATATTCATATTTCAGCACCCCCAAACTCACTTACCAATAACCTCCCCTCTCTTTTCAATAATTTACAGTTGTTGCCACCATTCATTTTATTATATAGAAAGATAATATATCAAGTGAGAACAGAATACTTTATTGTCAAACACCTAAAGTTACAACTACACTTGATCGTAAATTCTATTTAAATATATTGTTTTAGTTTGTTTATATCAAGAATATATAATATAGGATTGTCTTAAACGCACCTTACCCCTCGTTTTCACTGAAAGCTAGTATCCATTCTTTTTTTCTAATCAGTCACGCAACCTTTTTATATTTTAGTTGTAGAGGGTGCATTAAACTTAAGAGGAATACATATATTCTCACCCTATAGTTAAATACATAGAAGCTAGTTTTCATAAAATTATTTTTTACATCAAAATTTATTCTGATCACTGTAACCCACAACTTTAGAAGTTATATACATCATGACACAAAATAAATTTTGATTTTATAGACTAAAATTAAACAAACATTTTTTACATAGTAAGTAGCTAAAATGATAAGAGTCTTTTGCAAGTTAATCAAAACGATTACAATTTTCAAAGATTATACGTTTAATGTTACATGTGTGACGACATCATATTCACAATGATATATTTTAATTGTTAGAATATATATTTGTAGAAAAAAACTTTCTTGCAACATCTCATATTTCAATCACACTTTTTTGCCGATGCAAAAACCACGAAAATAAAATTTATGGTGATGGAATAATTAGCCTGTGAAACCGATAATGCTATAAGCTATCTAGATCTTTCACAAAAAGAGTCTCAAAAGCTTTGTTTCACTGCAAGTAGACTCCAACGTCGTCGTTTCAGATGCATCCGACGGCGTCACTGCTCTCCGCTTCTCCGTCAACCTCCGGTTACCATTTCTCCCACGGTCAGATGATGTCAGCCCAAGGTTAAGATCCTCTGGCCTCAGTTTCGACTCGTCAAAGTTGCAGTTAACTGCTTCTGACGAGTCTTCGTTTTCCGTCGGATGCGTAGATCCGACGGAAAACAATTCGGGCATCGCCCGTATGCTCCCCCACGGAGCACTGTCTCGACGGCAGACTGGCACACGTGCCAGTTTCCCGTCCAGAGCAGTCCAACCGCTCCGTTGACCGGATTCACCGTCCGACCACATGCCTCGAATAATAGAGACTGAAATAAAACTGAGTAAAGTCAAACAAACACACATAGTCAGTCTCAAAATTAACATCAAGGTAAAAAGCAATAGCAGTAGATGATGAATAGTTAGCACCCTTTAAACTCTTTATATTTTATGATAGAGGTAAGGTTCGTCTACGGTCTATCACTTCCGGACCTCATCCTAGCTATAGCATATGATGAGAATTACTATTATTACTATTATTATTATTATTACTGGGTTTGGTTATGGTTATGGTTATGGTTATAATTATGGTATGGATGAAAAGTTACCTGGTCGTTGGGACTCGGGGACGGAGGAGAGAAACGACATGAGACCGGCTCGGCCGAAGAACTTAGCGACGAAGACGGTGGCGTTGGCTTGAGCTTGAGGGGTGGAGATCCCATGGAGACTATGTCTAAGGATGCAATTATCATTGCAACCTTTTCGAAGAACTCGACAACCATTGCAACTCATGGTGGATCACTGCTGATCATACAAGGGATTTGTTATTATTGTGGTGATGTTTAGAAGGATTACTGATGAAAAGTGGGGAAGAAGAAGAAGAAGAATGTACAAGACATTGGGGGTGGGAGAGGGAGATATATAGAGGGAGATTAGGAAGTTTGGGAATGATTGGGTCGTTTGTTGGTGGATAGAAATTGGTATAAAAGTTAATAAATTTAGGAATTATCACTTAATATATTTATGTATAAAATCATACTCTTTAAATAACTAAAAATTTAATCTTTGTATTCTTATGAATATTTAACTTAACATTACATAATGGAACGATTAGATGGTAAGGTGCGTCGCCTTTATATTATACTAGTTTTAGCAAACACGTGTAATACACGGGTTGAAAATATAAGAACAAATAATTTATAAATGTATAAATATTCATATGATTAAGTTACGTATTACTATAACAATGAGAAATAAAAAGTTACATTTATAAATTATAAATATTTAGATACTTTTTTAAATAATATAATATATCATTGACCCATTTAAAATTAAAACCAGTTGTGTTAAAATCACACTAATCTAAAAATAAATAAATATATTAATAAATATTTTTTCTTTTTAGTTTTTTTTAAATGAATCTTATTTAGCTATAAAAATATGTATAGTTCAAAACAATATTACTACACAATTAAGTTGATAATATAAAAAATTAAATTTAAAACAAAATAAATTATTACTATTAATTGAGTTTCTTAAAATAAATAACTTAACTAAAATAATATATTAATTTAGGCGGGAAATTTTTTTTAAGGAGTAACATGAGAGTGGCATGTGTCATCCTAGTTACTCTTTTATTATATAGTATAAATGTTACAGATTCAAATTTTGCAAAATTTGTAAAAACTTATAGTAGAGTGGATTATATTAAGAGTGATTTAAAAGTAAGATACATTAAACTTAGTTATCTTTTAGTGATTATTTTTATCATTTTAAGTTGAAATAGAAGGTAACTATGATTTAATTAATTCAAGAGTAAATTATTATTTGCATCCTTCACGTTTGTTCATTTTAACCACTTGCAATCCTGAGGTTTCAAATTATCATATGCCCCCTAACATTTCATGTTATCTTTATTTGAGTCTATGTTGTTTTATTTTATTTTCATTTGAGTCCAGTTGACTAACACCGTTAGTTATCATGTTAAAATTATTGTTAAAAAAACTAAACTACCCTTCATCACCACCATGACAACTACCCATCATCACTTTCACTGTCCTTATCAGTAATCACCAACACCACAGTCTAGCGGTGTTCAAAAATATCCGAATCTGAAACCGAATCCGAAATATCCGAAAATCCGAAAGTCGGATATCCGAAATTTCGGATATCCGAAAATTCGGATATCCGAACTTCGAACTTTGGATATCCGAAATTTCGGATTCGGATTCGAATAGTGATTTTCAGAATTTTCGGATATTTCGGATATCCGAAATATCCAAAATATTTTTATAAAAATTTAAAAACATTAAATATTAATTATATATTTCGAATATTTTTAGATATTTAGGACATTTTAATAAAAAAACTTCGAATATCCGATAAAAACTTTAATAAAAATTATTACATTTTTATAAATTTTATTAAATAATACAAAATTTCTTTGAATTCGGATATCCGAACGGATATCCGAATCCGAATCCGAAATTTTGGATATCCGAAATTCGGATATCCGAAATTTCGGATTCGGATTCGGATAGTGAATTTCGCTATCCGAAATTTTTGGATATCCGAATTTCGGATATCCGAAAATGAACACCCCTACCACAGTCCTCATCACCACCATAAACATCAACCTATCACAACCTTCACAGCCACCCATCACCGCCACCATAGTCCCCATCACTACCACCGTAGTCCCCATCACCACCACTGTAGTCCCCATCACCACCACCGTAGTCCCCATCACCACCTCCACAGCCCCATCACAATCACCGCAGCCCCATCACCACCACCGCAACCCCATCATGACCATCGCAACCCCTATCACCATAACCGCAGCTCACCCATTACCATCACCACCATCGTAGTCCCCATCACCACCTCCACAGCCCCATTACAACCACAACAGCCTCCCATCACAATGTTCACATCCACCGTAGTCACTCATCACCACCACTACAGCCACCCATTACAACCCCCCATCACCCCCACCAAAACCCCTATCTCCACCACCATAGCCGACCATCACTACTACATTTGCGATTTTTGCCAAAACACCCTTGGCTGCCACCGTGTTTTACCCTTCCACCACTAGATCTGCTTGTCTAGAACAACAATTTCACATCTTGGTGGTTGTGGTCTACTGATCACACATACACAAAGAAGAGAATAGAAGAAAAGAGATATGGGTGGTGGTGGTTCTTCTGGTCGTTGAGGTGTGGTGGTGGTGCAACGACAGTGCGCGACGGCGCAGCGACCGCGGTGGTTGCGGTGGCAGTGGTAGTGAACATAAAGAGGGAGAAGAGAAAGAGACATGGAGACAAGATGGAAAGGGTGAGGTGTTGATTTAGGGGGGAGGGGTATTAAATAAGGGTATTTTTGTCATTTCAGTAAATTTAACGGAAAAATTTAACGTCGTCAGTGTGTTGGACTTAAATGGAAATAAAAATGAAACATCAGGGGGCGGATAATAATTTTAAAACCGCAAGAATACAACCGGTTAAAATGAACAAACAACCGGTTAAAATAAAAAACATCAAGGATACAAATGGTAATTTACTCTTAATTCAATAAATAATAACCAAGTTTCATAACTGATTTATTTAATCAACTTATAAAAATAAGCAATAAATTGTTACGACAAGTTCATACATCTTCTATTTAGTGCATTTAGTTTTTAAAAACTTAATTTTAAAAAGAAGCTTCACAAATTTAAGTATTATTAAAATTTAATCGATTTCTCTTGTTAAAAAAATCATTTAACCAACTTTATTACAACTAACTGAAACTTATTTACTATTCGTAACTCTATCCCTTCAATCCCAAATACTTAATTTATTCTTATCTAAATCATATACATGTGTATGCACAAAATCTAAACAATAAAAAATAGACGTGCAATAAAATAAAAAGATGCAACAAAATAAGTTGTGGGTAGTGAGATAGTTGGTGGTGTTGGGTTAAGGAATCAGTAACCATGGTTAGGTTAAAAGGTTTGAACATGTGTGTGGTGGTGGTGTTGTTCCAAAGGTGTTGGGCTCGAGCGGCTCCGGTTCTCCGCGAGCATGGGTGGATGATGCGATGAGGTGGTTCGATTCCGTGTGTATGTGTGGCTCTTTCCTTCAATTCTCATTGGTCACTGGATGCCGCTTTGCCGCCCCCTTGTTTTTGGACATCGTATTCTACGACCCTTTACCACATAATAATATCTTAATATTATTATATATAGTCTCGAAGGTTCTTGTAGTTTCAATTGCACCCCTTCCACTATGGCCTTGGTACATGTTTGGACCTCGTGGTTTTAACTTTTACGGAGTTTACTTACTTTAGTGTCCTCCATTGATAGGTTAAAGCTGATAATGACTGATGGCCCACTGTCTCTTTATTTTAATTTGTGCGTATTGTTTTGTTAGAAGTGTATATAAGATGGTTTAGTTATTGCTTTGATAGAAATGAGGTTGTTAGGTCAGATACATATATTATATGCGAGTGTAAGTATTAAATATTGTATATATAATACATTAAAGTTTATTGATGTTTACTTTTTTTAACAGTAAATGTGCGACCCTGCTTCGGAGTATAGGTGTTATCTTAATTGGACACACCTATCTGTTTTCTAGCCGGGACCGCATCACCAACCCACTCAGGAGGAAACTTATTGCTGATAAAATTCTTTGCCTCAACTCTGAGCATTTTGCTCAGAATAAGACTCGAACCCATGACATCTCATTATTTACGTGTTACGGGTATCTCAACTTATCAAGTTGGGCTAAGTATTATTGGTATTGATGTTTACGTTGAGTCTTTCTAAAGCTGGGTTCTTTAAACGAGAGAGATGATTGGAGATAACATTTTCAGCTCATTTCCTATCCCAAACCTAAATGTCAAATTCATGCAAGAGCAAAATCCAACATGATTTCGTTAGTCTTTGCTATTTTTGTCAACCCTTGATTTGCATATCATAAAAAAGCTGTTACATCCTTTTATTGATTTAGAATGACCAATAAAAAGAAATATACAACCCCGACCTTTATACAAAATAGCTCTTCTCCACAACGATCTGATATACTTCTATCTTCCTACTATAATAAAAGGGTATCTGGGATGACACGTGTCAACACCACAATCATTCTCACCAAAATTTTCACGCCTCTCTCTCCTATTAAATAATTACCTTAATTACTAATAATACTATTTAACACTTTTTTAGATTTAATAAATTAATAAAGAGATCTATTTATTAATGTTATTTCTAAATAAACAATTTTTTTATAAAATAATAAATTTATTTAAAGCATAAGACTTTTTTTAAAAATACGAAATATTTAAAATTGGTATTTTTAAAAAGTTATTTTTTTAAAATAAAAATAACTAAATTTAAGAGTTACAATAAGAAAAATTTTAAAGATGACATTTTTATACGGTTTGTTTTAGAACAAAACGTTTTTTTTTTGAAAAAAATAAAGTTTTAAAAAGTTAATATCACTATTTTATAGCTTACAGTCATTTATAATACATAATTTCAATGATATTGTATCTTAAAATATTATTTTATAATTAATAAATTTTGTTATATTAATTTTTTATTTATTCAACCCGTGTAACACACGGGTTACTATAGCTAGTTATATATAATTCGTGACCACGTTCTTAACTAATATGTGTTATTGATCGAGTATGGGCTTCGCTACATATTTGTTCGCTACTAGCATAGATACTGAAAACAATGTTCATACCCCAGTGAATCCTAACCGCTCATTTTGTTCGAAGTCCGGAACGGCAAGAATTGAATATTTTGTGTGAAATGTTAAAAATGACATATGTAAGAGATATATACATTATTATACAATATATATAGGAGAAGAAACCGGGTTAAATATAACAATCAGAAACCTTATTATTTTCGGTTCCAACTTAATCCTTAGCTAATTAAGTTGTTATGAATTTAAATATTAATTTGAGAAAAGTGGTGAAGAATGTGTAATCTTGTTATTAGGCAAAAGCTCGAATTATTGCCATCCAAAACTTTTTTTATTGCACCACCGATATCTTAAAAAATACTCCAATAAAGTATGAAAAGTAATATTTTGTAAAAATAAATAAAGATGGTTAAAAATGCCCCTTGGAAGATATGTAAAGATGTGTTATTTTCTAGACAAGATTCCATCTTTTCAACCTTCTTTGCTTGCCATGAGTCATCATTTCACTTTCAGCTTATAAAAAAATTCCTAATCCACTCACTTTCCCTTTTATTTTTAAATAAATTATCCAATCTTTTTATATTCTATATATTTTAACTCGATGATATATTTTTATGCGATATGAAGTGACCAATAATTGGATACATCGATCGATGATGAGTAAGAACAAGCGTAAATGATGCACATATAATACGGAATCTTATGGAATATATATTAATATATTTTTGTTTGTTTTTATATAGTTTGTCCATTTATAAAGTTTTCCCACTAAAAAGCCAAGTTTGGAATTGTGTTTTTTCTGTGTTGAATTGAAGGTAAAGTTAAATTTCTTGTTTTGTAATTGATTGGTAAAACGTTTGTTTTATGTATCTCTACTTTGTAAAACAAGCATGACGATGGGGGCAAGAAAGTTTCATTGAAGTTAAAAAAGTCTTAGACTACGTATACGTGGCAAACGGATCTTCATCTTAGTAATCGATGATACTTTCACTACATAAGACATGATTATCCTTTGAAACATTAAAAGAAAGGTGTGTTTGTTGGAACCTAATAGAATTTAGTGGAACTAAATTCAAAATTATCTTAATATTTTGTTTGGTTTATAGCATTGGAGCTAGAATCTAAATTTAAGAGATAACATGTTTGATTGATGAAATAAAAGAGATTGGAGTTGTAAAATTTTCATAAATTCCTCATTAAGTAAGGAATTCAACATTCACTCACTACTAGAAAATAATACTAGAAAGCTTTTTTTTTCAAATGAGCTACATCCGACTCTAATACAACGTTATTGAATGTACAAGTTGTATTAAAAGATCTAAAAAGTTGCAATATTGTATTGAAATTACATCATTTTTACTAAAAAGTTGTGAATTTTAATAAAAACTATAACCTTTTCTAAAGATTGCAAAATTTATTAAAATGTACAACTTTTTTAGAATGATTGCATTATTAAAATTAAATGTAACTCTTAATTTAAAAGGTTGTGTGAAATAAATATGAACATATAATATTGGTCACTAATATTTTAAATGACATCTTTCGTTTAAAGGGTTGTGTTGCTCAAAGTTAAATGGGTCAATTTGGTTTACGGTTCCCTAATAGGTCGAATGGCCACTGTAATCTGCCATCGGTATATTTTGCATATATTATGATGTTTGATCTTTGTAATAATGATCTTGTATGGAGCATTGGTGTAAAACCTCATTGTTATCTTATGGCATCAACCAAAAATTTAACGTACACTTATTATTGTTCTTAGCTTGAATTAAGTTCATTGTATGTAATTAAGATGTTTCAAGGACTCGATAGTATGAAACTTGGAATCATATCTTAGAAGTTTCATGAGTATCTGAAAATCACAGCAATCTAGCTAATAAGTTAACTAGAAATAAATTGGAACAAAAAATAATTCAGGGTATAGTTGTTAGTTGATTTTGTTATCCGTGTGAAGTTTCTTGATGTGTCAAAAAATATATATATCATTGCTTATTTTGAATGTGATTTTTGTATTTTTGGTCTGAAATGAATTGTGAATTGTAAGTGTGTTTGTGTATTTATCTTTTGCTCAAGTTGAATGTGACTTTTGTATTTGAATTTGAAATGAACTATGGATATTTAGTAATTGCTAAAGTATGTAATTTTATGACATAATTGCTATTAACTTTTTGATATGAGAGACATGGAGAATTTTAGTGATTGGATGAATTTTTTTAGATGGTTACCTGAATTTAAAGCTAGAGTTATTGAACTTCTTAATGCTTCGTTTGCAGAGGCGGCAAAAGAATCTCAAATTTGTTTTTCTTGAAAATGGTTTAAAAATCATTATCGGTATCAAGAGATGAAGCATTTAATCATTTAAAATGAATTTGTAGAAGATTGCTACGTCTGGGTTTCTTTATTGGAAAACCCTCTAAGAAACAAGATTTAATACATGTATGATGATAATGGAAATGGTTTGTATGTCAATATCAATGAATAATTGTATGATAGATTTAAAGATACTGTAGAGGAAAGAAATACGATGCAATTATATAAGCTAGTAGAAAATGGAAAGCAAAAGTTGTTCCCTAGTGTGTAAAAGTTCTTCGAAGCTATCTTTCATCGTGAGACTTTTTCACCACAAAACCTTTTCTGTGTTTAGTAATGTGGCATTGAATGATCTTTTACGACTCTTACAAGAGAAAATTCAAGAGGCAAAACTTCCCGCTAGTTTTACTATAGCTACAAAACCGTAAGGAATTATGGCTTATTTTTGCATGCCCAAATGATTATATGCTTTATTTGAAAGCATATGCACATATTAAAGGGTGCCATATTTGCCACACGACTAAATGGAAACAACTAAACGAGAAATAACAACACAAGGATAATAGTGAATAAGTTTCAGCTTAAGTGGTAGCATTTTCCTATGAAACCAAGGCTACAAAAACTTTTTATGTGTTCAGAAACAGCTTAATATATGATATGATATGATGAAGCACATCTTAAAAATTAAAATTTACGACATCCTGTAGATAAGCAAAGCTAAAAGAATTTTGATTCTTTTATCTGCATTTTTCAGAAGAAACTAGAAATGTAAGGTTAAGGTTTTCAAATGATGGATTTAATCTATTCGGAACAATGAGCATCGCTATATAGCACTTGGCATGTGGTGCTCGTTAACTACAAACTGTCTCCATAGATGCCATCAAAACAATTATACTTTATGTTGTCTTTGTTAATTCCTTAACTCTAAATTCTAATCTCTAGGTAATAACATAGATGTTTATTTATAACCGTTAGTTGAGGAGCTTAAATAAATGTAGGTTAATGGGTTGAGGACATTTGATAAATTTTAATACGAGACCTTTAAATTGTATCCAACCTTAATATGAACAATAGTGATTTTTCAAGTTGCTCAATGTTGTCAAGGTGACAAACAAAGGAAACTTTTGCATGTCCATGTTCTAATCATAAGTCTAATTCAATTTTACTTAAAACATAGTAAGAAAATAGGTTATATGGATCACCATAGATTTTTAGATGCTCAACACACATGGCAATGAAGTAAGAGTGCTTTAAATGGCATGATTAAGAAGATGCTTTCTGTAACATCTTGTAATTTTAAGATAATTTAAAGATAGTTTTATTAATAAAATAATAATAATAATAATAATAATAATAATAATAATAATAATAATAATAATAATAATAATAATAATAATAATAATAATAATAATAGTTTAATTATAAAAATAATAATAATAACTAATAATAATAATTTAATTATAAAAATAATAATAATAACTAATAATAATGAGTTAATTACACAATAGTCCCTGTGGTTTAGCGCAATTCCCAGGTTTGGGTATTAACCTTTTTTAGTAACAAGTTGAGGTATTGTGCTTTCAATTTTGTAACGACATTAGGTATTAAGGCTAACATCCGTTAATTTTTCGTTAAATTAAGGGTATTTAGTCTTTTAACATCAAAGGGTACAAATTTACTATTTAAAAAAGTAAAAGGACCATTGTGTAAATTACTTTAAAATAAAATATTTAAACCCAACCCACCCAACCCACCCATCTCTTCCAAGTGAAGACCGTCGTTGGCCTCCCCGCCGACCTCCACCGCCGGCCTCCACCGTCGGCCACCACCGCCAGCCACCACCGCCGGCCACTGCCGGCCACCCCCTCCATCACCGCACCATCAACATCATCGCAACATCACCATCATCATCGCACCTTCACCATCACCGTACCTTCACCATCACCGCATCATCACCACATCATCGCAACAGTTTAAAAACCACAAATTTGGGGGTGGTGGTTCAGATCCGACTAGGGGATGTGACGGAGAGGTTTTAGGGGTGGATTCAGGTGGTGATTCAGATCTGGCAAGGGTGATAACTACCTTGTAGTTTGGTTTGGGTTAGGATTCAGATATGATTGCGGTGGTCGATGGCCAACTGTTGACGGAAGGTGGGGTTGAGAAAGAGGGAGAGGGGGAGAGGGAGATGGCGGCAGCGGGTGGCACAGGGGTGGGATGGGTGGGGTTGGGTGGTTTAATTTCCGAAGGTGAAGGGGAAAAAGAAGGTGGGTTTGATGGCGGCAGCGGCGGTGGTAGATGGGTGTTCGGCCGGCAATGGTGGTCGAGATTGTGGTGGTGGCGATTGTAGATGAGGGAGATGGGTGGGTTGGGTTTTTTTTTTGTTTTTGAGTTTATTACATAAATGGTCCCTTGATATTAGTAATTACATAAATGACCCTAAAAGGGTACTTTGGTCATTTTACATTAATTTAACGAAAAAATTAACAGAAGTTAGCCTTAATACCTAATGTCGTTACAAAATTGAAAGCACAATACTTCAAATTGTTACTAAAAAAGGTTAATACCCAAACCTGGGAATTGCGCTAAACCACAGGGACTATTTGTGTAATTAACTCAATAATAACAATAATAATAGTAATAATAATAATGTTGTTATAATTTATAAAAGTTCATTTAAATAAGTCTAGGGGCCTTGGGTCAATTTGAAAACTTAAATGAAAAGTTTGGTGCATAAAATAATAAAGTTCAAACCGCAGGGACCAGTGTTGTAATATTAAAATTTACAACCCGGCCCCCGCCCCTTTTCCCTTGATTTTCCGACTGAAAGTCCGGCGAAGCACCGGCGAACTC
Organism: Flaveria linearis; assembly: GCA_024085815.1. NCBI lineage: Eukaryota > Viridiplantae > Streptophyta > Magnoliopsida > Asterales > Asteraceae > Flaveria > Flaveria linearis. Next base: position 21,088,269 of record CM044010.1, read on the forward strand.
CGGCGAGTCCAAAACGACCAAAATCATTCGGTTTTGACCCAATTCAACCACCCCCACTAATCACGCGTAGAGATTCGAACCTATGGCCCATAAAAATTCGAAAATTAAACTCAACTACGTGGTTTAAAATCAAACTCAAACACCCCGCTAAAAACCGATTTGAATGTGAGTGGAAACATCGACTAGTGGCCTAATCAACCAACCTGGAACGCACATTAGTTCCTAATATAAATACCGAGCCTTCAATCCCATCCAAAACACAATCAAACACTCGTACTTGATCCGTCTTCATCGCGACCTGTTCTTCATCGAGTTCATCTTCAATACATCATCATACGGGTATTAAGCTTACCTATACACTCGTTTTTACAAGGGGAGCAAAAGCCCCATGATTTAAATCGTTAACAACACCGATTCGAGCTTCAATTTCGGACCTGTTCGATCTAGGGTTCATAGGATTCGGGGTTAACCTTCGTTTGTGTTTAAAATGTTTAGGAACCGTGAATAACCGCAGCCACGGCCTTGGTTCACCGGTTCCCGACTCACCAGCAAGACTTGGAGGTCCCGGGTTTGACCCGGGCACCCCCAACTTATTTTTTGGGCTTTTTAAGCCCTAATTTAAATAGAAAAAATTCTTAAAAATTATAAAAAAATATTTCTACAAACATTAATATTTTTAAAAATCATCTAATTATTTTTTGGAAATTATCTTAACATTCTTTATCTATTTATTTTTATTACCTTTTAAGACAAATATATAATTAGTTCATTTTTATAAAATAGATTTTAAATATTGTTTAAACTTATTAAATCATTATTTGTTCAAATAACAAGTATAAATTATTATTAAAACGTGCTTATTTTATTTAGCTATTAGACTTTATTATTATATAGGTTATTTTTATTTCGTATCTTTATATAAAATACAAGTATATTGTTACCAAAAAAATTTAATTGATATTCACTTGGTAATATAATTTACAAAACCACAAAAAAAATCCTAAAACCCTAGTTCACGCTAAAACGTTAATTTTATTATTAAACTTAAACCTTATAAAATATATTTTTAGGTGCCTTGTGACGGTTTACGAGGAACGACGTTTATTATCCTTATTAATCTCCAAATTATATACTTATAGATCGCGTGAGTATTTCTATACCCATTTTATTATTTTCACACTTTTGGGTGAAACATGTTACATTATAAATATTACACTTGTAAACACGTTTGATTCTTGTAAACTTATGGCAATTTACTTGTGTGTTGTGATTAGTTGGACCTTGTAGCTACCATGTAATGTCGAATATATGTCCAATCATTAACTATTGCTAGCCTGACGACGTCATAGATCTATGGGCCTGACAAGCCTGCTTGGTTGATCCAAGTACACTTAGCTAATCGTATATACTTTTAACGTTTGAGACTTGTAAAACTTTGTCAAGGTTTGATTGTGCATTCTGTCTTACATCCCTAGTTACTTTGTTCTCTAATTTACAACATGAATTGCCATCTTTTATATATAAATATGTATTGAAACTATGGAAATCTCACCAACATTATTGTTGACCTTTTATTTTTAACATGTTTCAAGAAATACTCAAGCTTAAATTCTACTCTTCAAAGCTTACGCATCTAGGAATGGACCTAGATAAATATATGGAATAAATGACTTGTTATGTTTATTTTAAATTTCCTTGAGACTTATAATTGTAATAGTACTATTGAAATTTGTGATTAATATATATTTGGGATTATTAATAGCGTTATGTGGCTGTGAACGATCTTAACTCTCACTCCTCGACGTTTCCGCCGTCAAGGTTGGGGTGTGACAGATTGGTATCAGAGCCCATAACTATAGGGATTTAGGTTATTAGAAATGGTGAGCTAGACTATAGCATATGCATGAACCCTATAAAATTATATTTCTATCTTGTAAATTATATGGTTTGCATGCTACATATGTTATGTCCCCTTATGTGCAATTTGATGCCTTAGCATAGGATTGCCTAAACATATCTACATGTCTCCCAAAACTTATATTTGACTCTCCCCGAATATGAAACCTCTTAATCTTATTCTCGGAACAGCGAAAAGAGAAACCGAGGCCCCGACGCAATCTTGGCCTTAAGTTGGGAGGAATTCAAAAACACAGCCATCGCCAAGTTCTGCCCAAGAAGTGAAATCCAGAAGCTAGAGGAGGAATTCTGGAACCTGAAACAGGATGGGGGGAATCATCGGGCGTATTCTACCCGCCATCACGAGTTGAGTATACTGCTGCCAGGCATGTGTCCATCCACCCACCGAAGTTCGTTCTTTTCTGGGCTTAGCGGAATACTACCGAAGGTTCATAGCAAATTTTTCGAAGATTGCGAAACCATTAACGGCGTTATCCTAAAAGAATCGACTCTTTGAATGGGGACCCGAGCAAGAAGAGGCTTTCGAGACATTAAAACGCAAGTTGTGTAACGCTCCTATTCTCACACTTCCCGAGGGAAACGATAATTTTACCGTGTATTGCGATGCTTCAAATCAAGGTCTAGGTTGTGTTCTCATGCAACGAGGCAGAGTCGTAGCATATGCATCGAGGCAATTGAAGGTTCATGAAGTGAACTACACAACTCATGATCTTGAACTTGGTGCCGTGGTTTTTGCCCTAAAAATCTGGCGACACTATCTATATGGGACGCAATGCATAGTCTACACCGATCATAAGAGTCTCCAACATGTGTTCAACCCAAAGGATCTCAACATGAGACAAAGACGTTGGATCGAGTTGATCAGCGACTACGACTGTGATATTTGCTACCATCCTGGGAAGGCGAATGTTGTAGCCGACGCGCTAAGTCGCAAGGTCCACAACAAGGTTGTCTCACTTCAAGAAATTCGAGATCGAAGGCAATGGTTTGACACATTAAGGGAATTTGACACCGAGATTCATGTGGATGTTAACGAGGCTACTATCATGCTTCAAAATATAAGGATTAATAGTGATCTTGAGTTATGCATTCGCGAGGCTCAACAAGCAGCATTAACCAACGAAGGAAAAGATGAAGATTTGGTGTCTAATGTTCGGTCACAACTGGAAACAAAACCGAATGGTTTGTGGTACTTCTTGAATCGACTTTGGATCCCTAATCGTGATAATCTTCGTCACTTCATCATGAATGAAGCTCATCAAGCCCGATATTCTATTCATCCTGGCTCCGATAAGATGTACATGGACTTGCGTAATCAATATTGGTGGCCTGGAATGAAGAAAGATATCGCGACTTATATTTCCAAATGTCTCACGTGTGCAAGAGTCAAAGCCGAGCATCAACGACCAAGTGGTTTATTTGAACAACCCAAAATCCCTATGTGGAAATAGGAACATATATCCATAGATTTCATAACCAAGTTACCTCGTACTCCTCATGGTCATGATAGTATCTGGGTGATTGTTGACCATTTGACGAAGACGGCACATTTTATACCAATACGAGACAATTACAAAGTTTCAAGACTGGCCCGCATCTTCATTGACGAAATTGTGAGTCTTCATGGCGTGCCATTGCACATCATATCCGACCGGGACGCTCATTTTACTTCACACTTCTGGTCGTCTATGCAGGAACTCATGGGTACTCAATTGGATTTAAGTACGGCTTACCATCCTCAAACTGATGGTCAAACCGAACGAACAATCCAAACCCTCGAGGATTTGCTACGACTATGTGTTCTTGACTTTGGTGGTAATTAGGATACGCATTTACCGCTTGCGGAGTTTTCGTATAACAATAGTTATCACTCGAGCATCAAGATGGCACCGTTTGAAGCGCTTTATGGTCGTAAATGTCGTTCACCGATCTGCTGGACCGACATCGGTGAAAACTTCATCACTGGTCCTGAACTTATACTAAAGACGACCGATAAAGTCTCTATCATCCGAAAGAACCTTGAAGTGGCAAGAAGTCGACAAAAGAGCTATGCTGATAAGCGACGTAAGCCGTTAGAATTCCAAGTTGGGAGATGGTTCTTCTTAAGGTTTCACGGTGGAAGGGTGTTGTTCGCTTTGGAAAGAAGGGTAACTGGCTCCAAGATTTGTAGGACCTTTCAAGATTCTGAAAAGGATTGGGAAAGTGGCTTACAAACTGGAATTACCTTCCGACTTTAGTGGAGTTCATCCTGTGTTCCATGTCTCGAATTTGAGGAAGTGTCTGGCTGACGAAAGTCTGCATGTCCCGTTGGATGACATCTAGATTGACGAGTCATTACACTTTGTTGAGAAACCTGTTGAGATTATGGACCAAACCCTGAAGGGGACTAGAACCACAACTACTCCAATTGTCAAGGTTCGTTGGGAGAATAAGTGTGGAGCTGAGTTCACTTGGGAGCGTGAAGAACATATGAAGATGAAGTATCCGCATTTGTTCATATAGTTTTATTTTTAATTTCGGGACGAAATTCTTTTAAGTTGGGGAGACTGTAACATCTCGTAATTTTGAGATAATTTAAAGTTAGTTTATATAATAATAATAATAATAATAATAATATAATAATAATAATAATAATAATAATAGTTTAGTTATAAAAATAATAATATAACTAATAATAATAATAATAATAGTTTAATTATAAAAATAATAATAATAACTAATAATAATAATAATAATAGTAATAATAATAATGTTGTTATAATTTATAAAAGTTCATTTAAATAAGTCTAGGGGCCTTTGGGTCAATTTGAAAACTTAAATAAAAGTTTGGTGCATAAAATAATAAAGTTCAAACCGCAGGGACCATTGTTGTAATATTAAAATTTACAACCCGGCCCCCGCCCCTTTTCCCTCGATTTTCCGACTGAAAGTCCGACGAAGCTCCGATGAACTCCGGCGAGGCCAAAACGACCAAAATCATTCGGTTTTGACCCAATTCAACCACCCCCACTAATCACGCGTAGAGATTCGAACCTATGGCCCATAAAATTCGAAAATTAAACCCAACTACGCGGTTTAAAATCAAACTCAAACACCCCGCTAAAAACCGATTTGAATGTGAGTGGAAACATCGACTAGTGGCCTAATAAACCAACCTGGAACGCACATTAGTTCCTAATATAAATACCGAGCCTTCAATCCCATCCAAAACACAATCAAACACTCATACTTGATCCGTCTTCATCGCGACCTGTTCTTCATCTAGTTCATCTTCAATACATCATCATAAGGGTAATTAAGCTTACCTATACACTCGTTTTTACAAGGGGAGCAAAAGCCCCATGATTTAAATCGTTAACAACACCGATTCGAGCTTCAATTTTGGACCTGTTCGATCTAGGGTTCATAGGATTCGGGGTTGACCTCCGTTTGTGTTTAAAATGTTTAGGAACCGTGAATACCGCGGCCACGACCTTGGTTCACCGGTTCCCGACTCACCAGCAAGACTTGGAGGTCCCGGGTTCGACCCCGGGCACCCCCAACTTATTTTTTTGGGCTTCTTAAGCCCTAATTTAAATAGAAAAAATTCTTAAATTTATAAAAAAATATTTCTACAAACATTAATATTTTTAAAAATCATCTAATTATTTTCTGGTAATTATCTTAACATTCTTTATTTATTTATTACCTTTTAAGACAAATATATAATTAGTTCATTTTTATAAAATAGATTTTAAATATTTTTTAAACTTATTAAATCATTATTTGTTCAAATAACAAGTATAAATTATTATTAAAACGTGCTTATTTTATTTAGCTATTAGACTTTATTATTATATAGGTTATTTTTATTTCGTATCTTTATATAAAATACAAGTATATTGTTACCAAAAAAATTTAATTGATATTCACTTGGTAAATATAATTTACAAAACCCCCAAAAAAAATCCTAAAACCCTAGTCCACGCTAAAACGTTAATTTTATTATTAAACTTAAACCTTATAAAAATATATTTTTAGGTGCCTTGTGACGGTTTACGAGGAACGACGTTTATTATCCTTATTAATCTCCAAATTATATACTTATAGATCGCGTGAGTATTTCTATACCCATTTTATTATTTTTACACTTTTGGGTGAAACATGTTACATTATAAACATTACACTTGTAAACACGTTTGATTCTTGTAAACTTATGGCAATTTACTTGTGTGTTGTGATTAGTTGGACCTTATAGCTACCATGTAATGTCGAATATATATCCAGTCATTAACTATTGCTAGCCTGGCGACGTCATAGATCTATGGGCCTGACAAGACTGCTTGGTTGATTCAAGTACACTTAGTTAATCGTATATACTTTTAACATTTGAGACTCGTAAAACTTTGTCAAGGTTTGATTGTGCATTCTGTCTTACATCCCTAGTTACTTTGTTCTCTAATTTACAACATGAATTGCCATCTTTTATATATACATATGTATTGAAACTATGGAAATCTCACTAACATTATTGTTGACCTTTTATTTTTAACGTGTTTCAAGAAATACTCAAGCTTAAATTCTACTCTTCAAAGCTTACGCATCTAGGAATGGACCTAGATAAATATATGGAATAAATGACTTGTTATGTTTATTTTAAATTTTCTTGAAACTTATAATTGTAATAGTACTATTGAAATTTGTGATTAATATATATTTGGGATTATTAATAGCGTTATGTGGCTGTGAACGATCTTAACTCTCACTCCTCGACGTTTCCGCCGTCAAGGTTGGGGTGTGACAGGACACATGCCTGAAAATATGGCTATGACTCATCCCACATCGGTTGGGCAGGTGAACGAAAGTCTCTTTATAAGGGGCTGGATACCTTCCCCATTGTGACGCGTTTTAAAACCGTGAGCCGCAGACGCGTTTTAAAACCGTGAGGCTGCGGCCAAAGCGGACATTATCACTTTGCGGCTCTCGTACACCTTCCTGCGGGGGGTGTCACAGTTGGTATCAGAGCCAGGGCCGGGCCGTTGTGCCAGTGAGGACGCTAGTCTCACTTCGGTGGGTGGATGGACACATGCCTGAAAAAATGGCTATGACTCATCCCACATCGGTTGGGCAGGTGAACGAAAGTCTCTTTATAAGGGGCTGGATACCTTCCCCATTGTGACGCGTTTTAAAACCGTGAGGCTGCGGCCAAAGCGGACAATATCACGTTGCGGCTCTCGTACACCTTCCTGCGAAAGGTGTCACACTTTCTTCAAACATCTATCAAGTGTTTAGTTTTAAATATCCTTTTGGAAATGCACAAAAGAATGAAATTTGTCAACACTTACCAATGAAGAAAAGGTTGATATTTTTTGAGCTCCAAATTCAATAAATGTCAACATTATCCTGACGTGATGCAATCAAAAATATATGTATGATAACATGATAGGGACTTTGTTGGATATTAGTGGGAAATCAGAAATTCACCTTTAAACTCAATTTGACCTTTTAGAACTCGACATCAAAGATAGAATTCAACTAGAACTTAAACAAAATTACCATATGGGTGTGCATCTAATACTACATGTTGTGTTCAATCTTCTAAAAAGAAATTTTAGGTTACAAAAGTCATGATGCTCACATCTTTTATGCATTACTTTCTTCAAGTTGCTGACAAAAAATCATTACAAAGCATGTTTTTATCCTTTTGATTAGGTTGGGCGTCTTTTAGCAAGGTAATTAAATCTGATAACCTTGAGTGAATACAATTTGAACTTTTAGACATGTTATGTTAATTTGAGAAAATATTGCTACTAACTTCTTTTTTTTTACATAATGATGCATTTACCTATCCACTAGTAAATAAGTTAGGCTTGGAGGATCTTTTCAATATGGATGGATGCTTTTTGAAGTCATGTATGTATAAACAAGAGTCGACCATAGGGATCCATAACCGAAAGGTATTTTATTGAAGAATGTTTGTCTTTTACTCATATTATATGCATGGAATAAATCTTAACAAAATTTTTAATGATAGTTAGTAAAAAAGACCGAAAGTATTATGGTTGAGTCAAGAGTGGAAGACCATAATTGTAATTCTTAAACCAAAGCCATAATATCACTTCTCTAAAGACCTTTCATTAAATTTTTAGGTTTTGGATTTCTTATATCCCGTAGCTTTCTGTATTGTTAAAAACTTTTGGATTAAAGTATTTCACGTGTATACAATATCAATGAACAAATAATATATAAAAGGTATAAAGAATGGATTCATATTTAGAACTTGCCAAATGAATCTATCCGTATAGGGATCGAAAACCACAATGATAAGGATGAAATTTTAAAACACTTCGTAAAAGAGTACAACATATGGTTGTTAACTGGTTATAATTGTTATTCATTAACAATTACATCCTTGGAAAACTCATTAATAGTAACTTAACACTAATCGCCTAGTTGTAGGTAACATAAGTGACAACTCTTGATGTACTGGTTGCTACCGCTTGGTCATTTGATATTGATCTCAGTTGTTAGTGAAGATTATTGTCACTTATATGTGCACAACTTGCTCAGTTACAAATAATCTAAGTTGACACTCATAAACCAAGTTACCATTATTCTTAGTTATCATTGATTACCGGTAGCAACTTACGATCGATAAATGAACAAATTCCATGCAATTTTATCAAACAAACAAATCCGAAGCTGCTCAATGCATAGTAACAAATGAAAAAAAAATCATTTTGAATTGGGAGCGCGACCCCGCTATGGGTAATTACTAACTAGACCCCATCGAGCGGTGCCCCCCTAAAACCCCTATGATCAAGAGAAAATATGTTCGTAAACTAATCTATGACTTGTTACACGAAGCAAGTAAAATAGATCCTAAAATATTAAAGTAAACCAAACTTAAAAGTTCTGAGTTTGCAAACACTAGAAGGGTGCCCGTACAATGCGGCGGGACGACCTTTTACATCCGGAACGTGTTTTTAATATTTATTTATTCTTGTAGTATTTTTACAAAATCTATTATGTTTTTTAAGCTAAAATTTAAAACACCTTGCATAATTGCTTGTACATTTACGCATTAACTTATTGTAACTCGCAAAATACAGATCAGTTTAGCAAAAAGTTTACACTAAAATATTAAAAAAACACAGGTTACAATTATAGTTTTAAAAAGTTTTTAAACGTGATAGTTTAAAAGATACAGCTGAAATCTTAAACAACTTAAGTTTTTTATGGGTAGATAATACAAAATTTTATGTAATTGTTAGTAAGTGTAAGGTTATTATATAAATAATTGTAAGGGGTATATATAAATAATATTATAAATATTATTTTATCCTCAAAATGATTGTGTATCATGCCTCGAATAAAATAATTATTTTTAATTTTATTGTATTTTAAAATATCACTCTCATATGCTTTATATATAATAGATTATTCAATGGTTGTACGTTTCACCTTTAAAGTTAGTATATGTGTACAGTTATTATAAATATTTAAAGTTGTTTATTATTTAATATTATATATGTGTACAGTTAGTATAAATATTTAGACTTTTTTTTATTCAATATTACCTCATAATTTAAACTTTATTTTGTAGAAAGAAAATAATTTTATTTATTAATAATTCAAATTTGTTAAAATTTTATGGCAACGGTTAGTATAAAGATTTAAAAAATAATTTTTATTCACTATTACCTCATGATTTAAACTTCATTTAACAGAAAGAAATAATTTCACTTACTAATTCAAATTTATTAAAATTTTACGTAAGTGTTATTATTAAGGTTTAAAGTTGTTTATTTATTCATTATTACCTCATAATTTAAATTTCATTTAATAATTTGTTACTAAATCCCTAAAATAATGGATATGGTTGGTTCTTAAATTCCTAAACTAATGTAAATTTAAAATATGTTCAAATTTGTTAAACTTTTATGTAATTGTTAGTAAGTGTCGGGTTATTATATACTAATGTAAGGGGGTAATCAGTATATAGTGGTATAATTATTATTTTACCCTTAAAAATGGTTGTATCTTATGTATTAAGTAATGTATGTGTTTTAACTTATGTATTAAGTAAAGTATGTGTTCTTAATTTTAGGATATCTTAAAATACCCCTCCTAAATATACTTTATATATACTATAGATTAATGCTATTTTTTTTCTATTAGCACTAATAGAAGATCTAAGTTTGTATATTTCAAACATCAAATTCTTTTAGTAACTGTTAAGAAAATAAAGTATTTTTCATAAAAAATGAAACAAAAAAAGACTAGTAAAAATATAGAATTAATATATTTATACTTCTAATATAAAAAGTTATTAAGTTGGGGTTATCGTCTTATCGATGAAGTAAACAAAAATGCTCGCATCTACAAATAAATATTCTGTACGGGACTAACTTTCTTTTGTCTTTTCTTTGCCAAATAATACAACTATAAACAACATTTAAATAAGTGAGATTGTTATATATATGCATATATGAATATATAATATATAAAAAAAGTATCTTATATTTACTAGAATTTTATCTTATTTACAGTAAGATGCAGCGAATTGAAAACTGGATAGGGGAAACATGAAGCTGGATGTCTGGTTAGATTGAAAAACGATAATTTTAAGGCTTACTTGTCTTTTGGGTATTATACATTATAAATCTCTGTTTTATTTGTTTCAAACTAGGAAACATTGTTTTTGTTTTTTATAGATTTACAAAGAAAACAAGGATGATGTTATAAGTTTTAACAACGTCAATAAAATAACATAATTAGGTATATGCTATAGTGCTACAGTCAATGTCCAGAAAATTAAAGATTTTAAGTATATTATATTTGGAAATCCGGGCTATAGAAATTTAGGTTGGAGTCCTTTTTAAAAGAAATTTGTTAGCATTGTTTTCTTTTCTTAGTAATGAGGGATGCCTCCAAAGGGCATACCATCTTTATCTGAAAGATTAAAGGTTATATATTTTTTTTAATATAAGTACAGTTGGTTGATAAAAGTAAGTTATAATTTGTTTTTAAAAAAATAGAATAATAATGTTCTAATTTATGGATATATTTTTTGACATTATTTTCTCCTTTCATTAATGTGAAATGACATATTTTTTATAAATTCTTTATTCACGGTCAATCATCGTTATAGGATGTGAGCTTAACCGAAGTGATGATTTTTGTTCAAAAACTTTATAAAAAAAGACTTTGATATTGATATTTATTTCTTTTATTTAAGGCCCTGAAATAATAGAATAAGTATGTCACGTTCAAATTATATGAATAACCTAACTGCTACATATTATTCTGTGGCAAAAAAGGAATTGAGGAAATTTTGAGATATAACCAGGTTTAACTATGCTTTCCAGGTTATAACATTTATTATATTCTTATGAGCGTTTGGTTGGAAGGGATGAAATGAAATGGAATGGAATGGAATGGAATGGAATGGAATGAAATGGAATGGAATGGAATGGAATGAAATGGAATGGAATGGAATGGAATGGAATTGAGAACTAGTATAATTTTCAAGTAAAAATTATGTTTGAGTGGGTAATGAAATGTAAAACCTAAGGCTGCGTTTGGTTGGAAGAATGGAATGGAATGGAATGGAATTAAGAAACTAGTATAATTTTCAAGTAAAATTAAGTTTGAGTGAGTAATGAAATGTAAAACCCAAGGGAATGTTTCACCTCAAATTCCCTTGTTTGTGGGATTTCAAATTCCCTCTCCAGGTGGATGGATTTTGAAATTCCACAACCAAGGGAATTTGAGGTGAAACATTCCCTTGGGTTTTACATTTCATTACCCACTCAAACATAATTTTACTTGAAAAGTATACTAGTTTCTCAATTCCATTCCATTCAATTCCATTCTTCCAACCAAACGCAGCATAAGGGAATGTTTCACTTCAAATTCCTTTGGTTGTGGGATTTCAAATTTCCTCTCTAGGTGGAAGGATTTTGAAATCCCACAACCAAGGGAATTTGAGGTGAAACATTCCTTTGGGTTTTACATTTCATTACCTACTCAAAAATAATTTTACTTGAAAATCATACTAGTTTCTCAATTCCATTCCATTCCATTTCTTCCAATCAAACGCTCCAGTTTGACGAGAGATCGGTGAAGCATGAAGAACGTAAAGCTAACTTATCACCACTTTTCTCAAACAAAGTGAGATCGATGTCAATTATTAGGTGTGTTGATGTAGTGTTGGGTTAGCTGCAAGAGATATGAACATTGTCCTAGTAGATAATTAAGGCACGAAATAAATGATACTTAATCTCAAGAAGTAGATTACGTATCTAACATGTTTCAGCAACAACATTAACAACTTTGTTTTATTCAACTTTAGCATTAGGTATTTTCTCTAACATCTTATCATTAAATTGCTTTTTGTTACTTGCATTTGAATCCATGGTAAGAGTTTCTAAAAGTTGATTTAGATCATCATGTCTTCCTTTGTTGTCATAATAGAATTTCTTCCTTCATTGTCAAAATAAAATTTTAAATTATGATCGATGACATGAAGATTAAGCTTATCAATCGGTTAGGTAACACTATGTTAGGCACAAGTGAGATGAGTATGGGTGTTTGTTCATGGGTAGAGGTGGTGATTTGAGATGTTCTAAGAGGGGATCTATTGTTTCGATGGGCTATGTTAAAAATATATAGTGTCAATTCAATATCAAACACATAACTTATAAATAGTTGACCAATGATCATTGACTTTTTAATTCTTTACAATATATTTTTGGGCTTGGATTAAATGGTCGTGCTTGCACATGTAATTAGGTTTGAAGGTGCCGGCTTGGAGATGGTTTGGAGGTGGTGATATGTTTAGAAGTGATTCGGGACATTTTGACTATATACGGACGGAGCCTTCTGAGGTGCTCTCTGCCGGTTGTGGGAATGGCGCAAGCCAGGTCGGGTCTCGATTCAAAAAAGAATCTTTCTGAAAAGTTTTGGTAGCTAACTTCACATTATGTATATAACAATTGTCAAACTTAAAAGTAGGTTGATGCCTTAGTTTAATGTGGGAGAATGGTTATTTAAGAGAACTGGGCTTTTTTGTATTACCCATATTTGCGCTCTCAAAGTTTTTTATGATTTTTTTTGCTTTTTTGTTTTTGATTTTTCTTATTTAGGTGTTTTTTTTTTCTTTTTTTAAGAAATTATTAAATATATTTCAAATGTTAAAATATATATCGAATCTTATTAACAATGTCCAAGTTTCGGTTTTTAACCTTTATGTTTGCAACAATGTGTCAGTGTTTGATTTTTTACGGTTTTACACCCCGACTATAACACGGGGGGTCTCAATACTAGTTTTGATACAAGAAACAACATACTGCACACAGTGGTTTGCGACATACACATCAGGCCTTCACCTTGTGATTCATCTTATTCATATCATATGAAAATTACATTCTTCATCTAACGGTTAAAGTCTCTTAGTCTCTCTCCGGCTCGCTTTTACAGTAATTGTTTTGTTCTTGTTTTAGGGCTCATATTGTTAGTAAATCTGTTAGGGTCCAAGTCTAGGTTTGAGTATTACCTTATAGATCATCACATTGATGATCTTAGTATTTCGGTTTTGATTAGTTCTTGTTATCAAAATCTATATTGTTCTTGTTCTTCCTGTTTTGGGATTGTAAACATTTGGGTTGATACATTGGGATTATTTATCGTTTGTGACAAGCTAGATAGCTGGGACGGGAAGACAAGACTCGAGAATGTGTAGAGAGATGAGGGAAGGGTCAAAGAAGAAATCTAGAAAGTTCCCAAAGACATACGAATCCAAAATACATGCATCTTGGTCAATAATATTAACAAAATAACTCATCAAAAAGCTCTAAATCAAGCGGACTGTAACTGAATAATTTCAAGACGCTTATCCCATACAAACCTATTGCAACTTTGAACAGACCTATCTAAATTACTATTCCAGTAATCACCACCCCTATTATTTGAGCCACAGCCCAACTGATCATAAAGTCAACGACCCACTGGGCCCACTACGTCTCCAAAGAACACAAACCAATGAACCATCTACATCAGATTGATTAATAGTGTGAAAATAAGTCCCAAGATAGGTCAACATATAGAACTTTTTTTTTGAACGGCACATAAGAACATTTACCAACCTTAATCAGATCAAAATATTACAAAATGGTCAATTCCCACGAACATAGGCACCGATACGGGCTGATCTGTTATATTTAATACAGATTTATAGATCATACAGAGCACTTACAAGTTGATGCAATACAACAAAGATTAAAACTCATTTTTGTTGGATTACATCAACTTATATGGTTCTTTGTTCTTTTCCCCAATGTGACAATGTCCCTAAACTTTTGACACTAAAGATAAAAGATCCATAATTTCAGATAATAACAATAACAATAAGACTACACTTATGATCTCCTAAGTTAAAAACACATACCATCTAGGCTTTTTATCATAGCTAACATAATCCCATTAACAAAAAGATTGTAAAAATCAGACCTTTTTAAGATACCGAATGCCGCCCTTTTCTTGAAGGGGTCAATGCCAATTTCACGTCATCAGGGTTACCTGACCCAAGACTTTCAGATGAATCTGACCCGCTGTTCTCCCCGGTCCCACCTTTGCTTGACCATATTTTCGTCAACATTCGCTTTGTGGCTAATAGACCTTTGACTTTATTGACTGGACCCTTATCGGCTAATGGGCTCTTTGCATGACAATTGTTGCGTTCCAGCCTCAAGGATGCCAGCTCACCCCTCAAGGCCTTGAGCTCTTCGGCTGTAGCCACTGCATCCCAGTCTTCTTCTGTGTTGGTTGTGGTTGACCTTGAGCTTCCATGAGAGGCGCTGTTGAGGTCCTTGATTGCTTTTGGTAGGTCAGGTGTGCTACTTCCGGATGAAGCCGCAGCTCGAACCTGTTCAAAGAAAAGGACTTGAACCACCACACGCAACGGGAGCCTCTCGTTTTGAACTGCATGCATGCATGCCTCAGCTGAGAGCTTCTTGCAGTCCATTAGCCTGCATATTCTCTTCCTCTCACTCTTACTGATCCCGGGGTGTGCCTGCACAATTTTTTGAAGCCCCAAAAATCATATAATTAGATATTTTCCAATATTCAATCATTATAGATTATAGTTTACAAGTAGAAAAGTTTATTTGTACCTTGAGATACATATCAATGGCTCTGTATATCCCATCGTGGGCCGGCCTTGAAAAACCAGAAACTTTTTCAGCAAGATCAATGAACATTGATAAAGGTAGGTTTGGGTCCTTCGCGATTTCAGCAAGATAAGAATCAACAAGTTTAGCTACCATTAACTTTGAAGCTTCTGATAATATCCCACCAGTTGACCTCCTCACCTCTTGAATTTCATTTCCATTGACTTCAAACTCACCATTCGGGTCATGATCACGAACCATAAACTCCTCAACTATCTTTTGAACCATTTTCACATCATACATCATTGGTTCACCTTCATTGGCTCGAATCAAAAGATCATGCACCGAAGCCTCCTCAAGTTGTTGAGCAATCTTTTTGACCAACTCCATCTTACTGATTTCCCCCGAGTCAACCAAAATAGCCATTTTCAAAAGCTTTAGCAAGAAACCACATGAAACACTGCCTTTTCCAGTTGGCAAAAGCCCCACGATTGCGTCAACTATTGACTTAGCTTTCATCATTTCACCACTTGGTATCACACCTTTGCTAAACCCCGGTAATCTTCTAGAAGCAAAGGCTTTTAAAGCTTCACCAATCACTTCATCCTGTACTAAACCATTGTTTTTAATATTCACAAGAACCCGTTTGAATAAATCTAGCTCCAGCTCAGCCAGGTCCTCCACCCACCAATCTGTTGGCACCGTCATGCTTCTAATACCTCCATTTATCATGTGGTTATTCTTTTCTTCTGAAAGCTTCTTACGGTTACAAGTATAAGACCAATTAACCTTAGAAACATCAACTGTTACCTTAGAAGCTACGGCGTCAATACAATGACTGACTAACTTTAGTTCCTCTGACAACTTCATCATAGATTTGGTGGTTTGTAGTACTATGATTGAATCTTTCCAGCTTCTAAAAATACTTGAGGTTAAAAAAACATCTATTTTGTAAATTAGATTTCCTTTCTCCATTGTTTCATGCATCTCTAGATATTCGGCTGCACAACGAGCATTCACAACATTGTATGCATTTAAGGTTATGGTCATACCATAACAAAATTTGGCACATATCTCAAAAGATGCAGGACCACCAGGAATATCGGGAATATCAATTTCATCCCCGTTCCCGGCCCCTTCATTGGTGCTTGCTACTAACTTCTGTAAGCGAGCACTCTTTGACAGCAATGGAAACTGCAAAAATGATTATACATAATTAATACAATACGTGTAAAAGTGTGGTAGAAGTGTGATGTCATATTGTACAACTAGTTTAACAAGGCATAGGTTTTACCTTATGAAGATAGAACTTTGCATCTCCTACATTTATGATAATATCTGTTGCCAAATCTGAGGCCACATACCTATATAGCAAAAGAAAACAAAATATAAATGCTTGAATGATACTCCGTAACAGTTATGATTAGATAACGAAATACCCGGTTAGTTAAGCACAAAAAACTGACAATAATAACAAATATTACAACCTGCATCTACCATAAGAGTAGTGAAATAAGCTGCATGCGGTTCTAATCCAAATCACCTAATGATAACATCTTTTTCTTTTTGTCCATGGGAACCTGTTGCCGATTAGCTCATGGGACCCATCAATACCTAACTAGCCAACAGGGTCGGTAAATCACAGCTCGCGCTACACAGGTGACTTTAAGAGGTTATGACCAGAAACTAGCGAAACACAGATTCAAAACTAAGAGGCTCTGTTATAGAAAATTCAGGTTTGTACCACTGTATCACCTTATTTATTAATAACATTATTTAATATAAATATATAACATTACTGATCAGGGCTTATTAGCAGAAAGCAATGTAAGAACAGTAAGATAAGATGCATCTGAAACAGAAACTCACCAAACATTGTTGTCCTCCATCTGAAACGAATCGGGTTTGGATCCAAGTTTCATGAACTTCATCTTGACCAATTTCACAAGCCCAAATTACCTTCACTCCACCAACTACTTATCCTATTTTCAGCTCAAAGCAAGTGGAAAACATTGACATCCCCAAACTTCAGCACCATCAAACCCTAGAAATGCAACAGTAAACCAACGTCAAGAATCAAGATGGGATTTTTTTTATTTCAAGATTTCTTGAATAAACATTCAAGAATCAAGATGGGCTTTTTTCAAGATTTCTTGAATGAAACTTCAAGAATCAAGATGGGGTCTTTTTTCAAGATTTCTTGATGAAATTTTTGTGGGTATTTTTCAAATGATGAAGAAGAAATAAGATCTGAGTAGAGAACATTTAACACAAGAAGAGATGCTATAAAGTTTAAAGATAAAAATGGTGGATTTGTAATGTGTAGTTTGTTGATGACTTGAAGATGAAAATGTGATATAAAGAGGGTGTGTCCTGGTTCAGCGGCAAAACCCATGGACTCCGGGCGAACCCGGCTAACCCAGGAGACAAACCCAACAGTAACACGTACTCATATCACTAACCTACACTTTCTCTCTCTAGAAACCAGTAGAGAGAGAAAGAAAGATGAAAAAAGACAACCCACAAGCACAAATCTGACTCCACCCACCTTCCTATTTTGTATAATTTCTCCCTAAAAACTATCACTTTGCATTTTTCTTGTCTGTTTTTATTAATGAAATCTTGAAAGTAGGTTAACAACACACTTCAAACTACAATTTTTTATTTTGGATTCCTAATTTACAAACAAACATACCTAGTAAAAATCAAACTAGATTAGGATAGTAGCATGAGGGCAAACATTTCCTCTATCGTCGAATTACCATTGAAGATTTACAAACCCTGCAAGACAGATGGAAAACAGCATCTTGGAATTAGTTGCAATAAGCTATGGAATTGGCAGACAGCAAGCATCTAGTGATCTGTTTTGGTACAATAGAAAACAATTAAGAAATGCTAAATTGAGAGCAAAAGGATCACAAAATCAGTTAATTAACTAACTAAATGGGAGCCCATATGTTTTGATGCTTACAAAAGCAGAATCAAATAAAAAAATGGTGCATAAATCCCACTTGAATTTAAGAATCAAGAAACAAGAACCCACAAGCCACTCTACTTGCATCAATTTGTAAATGGTAAACACACCTCAAAATAGTACCAAAACAGCATCTTTGGTTATAATATTCATATTTTGGACCATGTGGTGGAATTCAAGCCAATCTTTGCAGAAACAGAGCACCCACATGAACAGTTAAGGTACCTTTGGTGTGGATACTATGCATAAAACAACAAAGCATGCAATAAAGAGACAACAAACCCTATGTTAACCCCACCACCAAAAGAACACACACACAGAAACACACAGACAAACATACATTAGAAGAAGACAAGGTGTTCTCCATATTCTGTGTCCACTCAAAAGCAGAAACCATTTTACACTAGAATCCAACCTCAGTGCTTACCCAGTGTTTCTTTTGCTCTTCAGATTCTTGCACTTTTGCTTTCTTTAATCTTTAAACCCTAATTGGGGGGTGTTTGTGGATGACGATAAAGATTGAAAAGATGAAAGGGTGCTTTCAAGATTGAATCTTTTTGTATGGTTAATGAGTTGGGTGAATCATTTGAGTTGTATTTTGCAGAGATTGAGGGGGTAGTGATTAAGATGAAGACTGCTAGAGCCCAATCTGCTATGATATGCACGCCAATGCTGACACACTGCTTTTTTGCTCCCTCCTTTGAATGTGGACTTTGTACTCTCATTGGGTGGAAATTGTAAATTTGTGATTCACATCCCTCAACTTTTACCAAGTTACGATTCTTGATGGATCAAAAATATATCAAATTGATAGTTATTATAGTTTAGTGTTTAGAGTCAAAATTTTCTGGAGAAAATATAGTTTTAGAGAAAATATGGTTTAAATCCTAACATTAAATATATTTAAAATCGATACATTTTAAGAGTATGAATAGATGAGTATATGAATAGTAGTTCTAAGTAAATTATGATTCTTGAGTAACTTTTATTCATTAGTTTGATTATCATATGAGCTTGATGTTATAGTAAAAATTATATCCAATTTAAAAAGTCTAATAAAGATTTTGGGTTGTTTGTTTTATTGTTTTGAATGCGAGGACATTTATATATTAAATAAATCATATCATTATTTTTAAGGTGTCAGGTCATTATGTTCATTATCAATTTATTGTGTCAAATATTTTTCGTTATTTGTTATATGTATTTATTATTGTATTTTACGTTTTATATCATTTCATGTTATTTTTATTATTGTTTTTTATACATTATATAAGCTTCTTGTTATTTTATCACTATATTTTACCATTATAATAGCACAATGATGTTATTCCACAAATGTTTTTCAAATCTCATAATAATCAGGATCACATAATGGCAAGCAAAAACCACAATCAGTTATTTTATTATTGTGTTTTACCTTTTTTATCAAATTTTGTTATTTTGTCATTGTTTTAATGTATTGAATTAATTAGTTGTTAATTAATAATTGTATTACCATTATGTTTTTTCAAAATTCATTATTGTAGAATAACACAATGGTGTTTAGAAAATCAAAATAACTAACACAATGTACTAAATACACAATGATGAGCGTATTTCATATGAGTTGGAAAACGTAAAAAATAATATTATTTTTATAACGATATTGTACTCATTTTAAAGATAAAGAACGCTCGGTTATTGTGAAATTTTTTAAAAAACTAATGTTCTATATAATAGTTATAGTTGTTTAAAAAGTGAGAAAACTTGCAAAAATAACAAAAGCGCTTATACTTAAAATATATCTTTAACAACTTTTTTCTTACAATTTGATTTAAATCATTAACTAAAGAGATTTTAATCATTAACTAAGGAGATGAAAGTTAAGATTATTTTTTATACTTTTTAGATCTAAAGCATGTTTTACTTGAACATTTTTTTGTCATATTATCCATGTTTTATAATTTAAATTTATGCTGGTAATGTCTACGCATAGGTTTTGATATGTTTTTATTTTGGAATGGTGGTTTAGTTCGATATGTCCGGTTTAAATTGTTGATACAGTTTGTAAAACTAGACATGATTTAATCCGGAAAGGTTTAGCGATGGTAGAAAAATACAAACATGATGGGAATATGTGAACTCCAACACCTTTGAAATGGATACGAGCGGTTTTTGGGATGGTGTTTAGGACGTGTAGATGGGAGACATCTTCTAGGAGTTTTTTTCCAAAAAGGTGTAATTGGTAAAATTATTTATCAAAATGGTGTAGTTAGAAAAATATATATCAAAATAGTATTTTTTTAAATTTTTTTATTTCTCTCTCCTATTTCTCATTAAATATTCTACAAAACATTATTATATAATTAAATGTTTTCTAAGTCTTCTAAAGATAATTATTAGAAATGTTTTTAAATAGAACCTTTTTTAGCTTAATTTTTTTTAATTCTTTTAAGATGATTTCGAAAAATAATTTTTAATATAGTGGTATCAAAAAAGAGTAGTTATGAAGATGAATGTAAGATATTTCACGTCCAATAAAAATAAAAATCATATTTAATTGAATATAATACATTTTATTTATATCATTTTGAAAAAACATTTCACATGTATTTCTTGTTATACGCAAGATTTTTGGTATTCATAGCTATAGATATTTAATATCTCAAGACATAAAATGACGATTTAATATATCAAAACGTAAATTGAGTACAAATAGTATAATATATGTGTAACATTTTGTATTATTATTAATTAAAAGTTAATTTTATAAACAATTAAGTTTAAATACGTTGATGTTAATTCCAATAATTACAATAATCATAATAATAATAATAATAATAATAATAATAATAATAATAATAATAATAACATCATAATAATAATAATATTGCTATTAATAATTTGTAAGAATTATTAAGGAAATAAACATGTATAAAAAAATTAGATTTAAAAGTGCAGGGGGTATTTATGCAATTTATGAAACTTAAATTAAAGTTTCTATCATAAAATAACAAACTTTATAAACTTCAGGGGGCCAAAGTGTAATATTTTAAAACCCAACCCCCACCCGTCGACTTCTTCCCTCCGGCCACCCTCTCCGGCGACCCTCCGGCGAGACCAAATACCCCAATTAACGCGATTCCAGCTCGATCAAACACTACCGACAAACTCGAGAGGAAGATTCGAACATTTGCCCCACTGCAATTTGAATATTAGACTCGTTTAGAGCGATCTAGAACCACCCCATTTTCGGCCGAAAGACCTGGCCACGATCGCCCACTTAATCATAATTATAATCAAATTAAATCAAACTAAACAATCATATAACTAGTGTCACCCTCTTGCAACTCTCAATTCCTCCTGAAACACACAAGAGTTACACATTCGAACACCCTCCTCGGTCGCAACCTGCAACTTAACGGGGATCCATGTTCTAAGCTCTTTTACACCAAATTGACAAAGGGCTTTTCATCAAGACCCTTGTTCGAAGCTTCCTACAAAGTTAATTCGATTATCATCAACGTTTTCCACTCGAACTGATTCTAGCAAAGCCGCGACTGTTCTTCGTGGTGTTCATCATCAATCTATCTTACTTCGGGTAAATTAAACACATGAATAGATTCGTTTAAGCATGGGGAGTAAAAGCCCCACGGTTAATTTGATTAACAGAATCGAATTGATCTTCGATTTGGGATTTCACGATTCTAGGGTTCATGTGTAATTGGGGATTATTTCTAATTGTGTTTAAAAGAATTAAAAACCCATATCTTCCGCGGCTGTATGCCTTTGTTCTACCGTTCCATGTCCACATCTCACACAAGAGGTCCCGGGTTCGAACCCGGGCACCCTCAATTATTTTTAAGGCCTTTTTCAGCCTTTAAAAATATATAAAAATTCCTAAAAATTATAAAAATAACTTTTATAAACTTCCTTTATTTTAAAAGTTATCAAATAAATTTCTGGAATTTTATTTAATAAAACATCTTAACACTTTTATGTAAAACATTATTCTCCCAACTATTTAGGTTATTTTTTATAAAATGTACTTTAAATAAAAATTAGCAAATAATTATTGGTCAATACGTTATTTTGATTAATGTCAAAACATGTTCATTGTAAATAATTATAAAAACTTATTTACACCTTATGTTTAAACTTTATTACAAGTGATTTAGATTCGTATCATTTCTTTATATTAAATTGCATAAATAGTGTAACCCTTTTCTATTGAAGTAAAATGTACGTGGTTCTATTATTTAATTTTACTTATCTATCAAAGCCCCAAATTCCACTTGAAACCCTAATCCTCGTCAATTCATTAAACTTAATATTAAACTTAAACCTTGTAAACTTAAATATATATATATATATATTCTTAGGTACCTTGTGAGGGATTGCGTTGGAACGTTTATAATCATCATCCTTATACTTATTTGCCAAGTGAGTTTACAGCCCCACTTTTACTTTATACTATTTTTGAGGGAGAGAAACATACTGCTTTTATAAACATTACATTACATTGGGTTTTTGTGATACTGCCTATACATGATACTATTGTGTTATACTTTGCCCTTCGGACCGTTAATATGCAAATAGCGAGGTGATTGTTAGTAGATCTACTGGGATTGACATACCCCGCCCGGGCTAGTCGCGCTAGCTGGTCAAACAGGTGAACGATTAGCCTGTTTTACAGTGTTGTGGTGGGGAATCCACAGCCGGGCCTACATTATTACTATTGATTACATGTCAGCTCGGTCGCGACTTCATACACATAGTGATTGCTATAGGCTAGCTACCCATGATATGCTTTGATTACTAAATCCGGGAATTTCATTACTGATACTTACTGTTTTCTGATAAACTTGTGAACTCACCAGTCTTGTACTGACTTTTGCATGTTTTCTCTCAGGACATTGATGTGGCACGTTTAGGAGCACAGCATCCACTGCATGTCATTCCGCATTCATCCCGAACTGTTTTCAAGATTTAATTTCATTTACTTTACATAAATTGGATTGGGAGCGTGTTTGCGTGTTCCAAAACTATGGTTAAATGTTTTCCTGTTTTCGCTTCCGCAATACTTAAATACAAGTTGGTTTATTTCATTATTACTAAGCAACTTATATGATTTGTAATTGTCGAGTCGGTTGGTGTAACTGATGCTTATCTGAGATCCTGGTTATGTCACACGCCTGACGGTAAAACCCCGTTCGTGGAAATTGAGGGTGTGACAGATTGGTATCATGGCATTAGTTATAACGAACTAAAATAAACTTTGCATCTCATTTGCATTGCATCTTAGACTATAGCTGGATTTGCATTAGTTACACACACATAGATTACTAAGCTGTGCTTACTTAATTTGGTTGCCTGAGAACTTTTGCTTTAACATATCCCTGTGAGCTTGCGACTATAAGGATGGTGGCTCCAAATTGCTGTGAGTCACGGGAGGGGTTACTTATGAATTTCCTGAACCTTACTGATCCTTTCATATACTTTGATTGATCGACCCCGATATAATACTTACATATTTGGTACTTCTATCGTTGATGACCACTGTACTTGGCAAGATATGTTAGCCTGATAGGAGGAACCGGGGGTGATCATGCAAAGCAAATTACCATTACGGTTGCACACGTAATTGTAATTTGGCGTGCATGCTAAGTCCGGTGAATTTGGTCGGGTGGTAACGTTGTAGTCGGTATAAGTCATCGTTTCTACACCGTGAACAAGAAATTTTGATTTTCATAAGAACATAGATACTAATGTGGAAACTATCTTTCAATTCTACTTGTATGAGTGCTCACTCTTACCTCGAATTCGGATGAAATTCAAACCCTGACATGAGTCCTAATCCTTCGGATTCGAACTGATCTTCTAGCTTATCTGTTACTTTAAATTCTTGGACCTCTTTTCCTTTTCATTCCAAGACAAAGGGGTTATTTTCATGCGACTGATAGCTTTGAATTTTGATATCTGGTTGGATATTTACTTATTTATGTATATGGTAATTTAAAGAATGTCTGGAAGAGGACGTGGACGCGGGAGAGGTAACATCTCCATGACGCCTGCAGAATTGGCGGCGCTAATCAATCAGAGTGTTACCGCAGCATTGGCAAGCCAACACCTTCCATGACAGAATCCTATTGGACAACCAGTTTGCACCTACAAGTCCTTTATGGATTGCAAAGCTAATCCATTCAGGGGAACTAAGGGAGCAGTGGGACTGCTCCGTTGGTTCGAAAAGCTGGAGTCGGTGTTTGAAATCTGTAACTGCCCTGCTGAGAATAGGGTGAAATATGCTGCTGGCATAATGGATGGTGCTGCTCTAAGCTGGTGGAACACACAAGTTCAGATGTTAGGTGTTGAAGCTGCAAATGCCATGACATGGGAAGAATTCAAAAACTTGCTGAAGGAGGAGTACTGTTCAAGAGATGAAGTACAAAAACTGGAAACTGAATTTTGGAACCTGAAGATGGTAGGTTCTGAAATTGAAGCCTACACAACTCATTCTCACGAGTTGGCTACCCTATGCCCTACTATGATCAACCCGGCTTACAAACGGGTTGAGAGGTACATCGATGGGCTAGTTCCAGAAATACAGAGCATGGTCACCACTGCTAGACTAGCTACCATTCAGGAAGCTGTCCAACTGGCCCACAAGCTGACTGACCAGGCTGTCGCTCAGGGTAAACTGCCCTCGCGTGGTGCTGCATCTGGTTTCAGCGATAACAAGAGAAGATGGGAACCATCTGCCAGCGGGAAGCAATCTTCATCCTCTACTCACCAACCCCAACACAAGAAGTTCAACCCGTCCCAATCTTCTCATGACATGGGGAATTCGGGTGGCTATCATGGAAACCTTCCGAAGTGCAACAAATGTAAGTTCCATCATGCTGGACAATGTAGAAGGAACACTTGTGAGAGGTGTGAAAAGTTTGGGCACGTTGCTAAAAACTGCAGGGTAAACCTCTCGGGAAAAGCACCTCAGCAGCAGCAGAACTATAACCAGACTGGGTGTTATGAATACGGTCAACCCGGTCACTTTAAAAGGGAATGTCCAAGACTATAAAGAAATGGTAACAATGGTGCAGCTGATAAGCCTAAAGACAACAACAATGGTGGTGGCGGTGGTAGAGGCAGAGCTTTCATCATGGGTTCAGGTGAGGCTCGAAATGACCCTACTATAGTGTCTGGTAGATTCACTATTAATGGATGTTATGCCTCTATTATATTTGACTCTGGTGCTGATAAAAGTTATGTATCTAAAAATTTAGCAAAGTACTAGGGATGGTACCTACTAACTTGACTTCTGAGTATACCATAGAAATAGCCGATGGTAGGACGATAACAGCAACCCAAGTGTTTAGAAACTGTAAGCTAGGCTTATCTGGACACACATTCTGCATAGACCTTGTTCCTGTCACACTCGGAAGCTTCGATGTAGTAGTCGGGATGGATTGGTTATCCAAGAACAGTGCTGAGATCATTTGCAAGGAGAAGCAGATCAAGTTACCCATTTCGGACGATGAAATTCTTACAGTGGAAGGTGATAGGGTGGGTGCGGTGGACGGCATCATATCATATCTGAAGGCTCAGAAATGTCTCAGGTTTGGACACTTTGCCTTGTTGGCATTATTACTGAAACGAAGACGGATGAAAGGCGAGTCGAAGATATCCCAGTTGTGAGAGATTTTCCCGAAGTATTTCCCGAAGACTTACCTGGCCTTCCTCCGCACAGACAGGTAGAATTTCAGATTGAGTTAGCACCTGGAGCAGCTCCGATCGCTCGGGCGCCGTACCGTCTGGCACCGAGCGAACTACAAGAGCTGTCTAAGCAATTGCAAGAATTGTTAGAAAAGGGATTCATACATCCCAGCTCTTCACCCTGGGGAGCTCCAGTGCTTTTCATTAAAAAGAAAGATGGAACCTACAGGATGTGTATTGACTACCGCGAACTGAACAAGGTGACAATCAAGAATAGGTATCCACTTCCACGCATTGATGACTTGTTTGACCAGTTACAGGGATCAAGCTACTATTCCAAAATTGATTTGAGATCGGGTTATCATCAGTTGAGGGTTCGAGAGGAAGACATCTCCAAGACTGCGTTCCGGACTCGCTATGGGCACTACGAGTTCACTGTAATGCCTTTTGGGCTGACCAATGCCCCAGCAGTTTTCATGGACCTCATGAACCGTGTCTGCAAACCTTATTTGGATAAGTTTGTCATTGTCTTCATTGATGACATACTGATCTACTCCCGTAATAAGGAAGATCATAAGGAACATTTGAGGACCATACTGGAATTGCTGAGGAATGAACAGCTTTACGTGAAGTTCTCAAAATGCGACTTCTGGATGCGTGAAGTGCAATTCCTTGGGCATGTGGTGAATGAAAAGGGTATACATGTTGATCCTTCAAAGATTAAAGCAATCAAGGATTGGCCGGCACCAAAGACGCCTACTGAGGTGCGACAATTCCTTGGTTTGGCAGGCTATTACCGGAGGTTTATCGAAGGATTTTTGAAATTGGCGCAACCTTTGACTGCCCTAACTCATAAGGGAATAGTTTACAAGTGGGGCAGTAAAGAGGAAACAGTGTTTCAGGTGCTTAAAGACAAACTCTGCAGCGCACCAATCCTAGCCTTACCAGAAGGAACTGATGACTTTGTTGTTTACTATGATGCATCCATCCAGGGTTTGGGGTGTGTATTGATGCAACGTGATAAAGTCATAGCTTATGCATCTAGACAGCTCAAGGTGCATGAGAAGAACTACACAACGCATGATCTGGAACTGGGAGTTGTAGTGTTTGCCTTAAAGATCTGGAGGCACTACTTATATGGAACCAAGTGCACGATCTATATAGATCATAAGAGCCTCCAACACATATATGATCAGAAGAAACTGAATATGCGGCAACGACGGTGGTTAGAATTACTCAATGATTATGACTATGCGATCAAGTATCATCCGGGTAAGGCTAATGTGGTAGCTGATGCCCTTAGTCGTAAGGAAACCCTAAAGCCTCGTCGGGTGCGATCATTGCAAATGACTATCCACTCTGACCTACCATTGCAAATCAAAGCTGTTCAATCTGAGGCCTTGAAGACGGAGAATCTTAAAGCAGAATCCATACGAGGCATGGAGAAACAGTTGGAGATTAAAGCTGATGGAATCCGTTATTTTATGAAACGGATCTGGGTACCACAGTACGGAAATTTGCGAAAGCTGATAATGGATGAAGCTCATAAGTCACGTTACTCAATCCATCCAGGTTCAGATAAGATGTATCAGGACCTGAAAGAATTTTACTGGTGGCCGAAAATGAAAGCGGAGATAGCCGAAAATGAAAGCGGAGATAGCCACATACGTAAGCAGATGCCTAACTTGTTCTAAGGTTAAGGTAGAATACCAGAGACCATCCGGTTTACTCCAACAACCGGAAATTCCAGTGTGGAAATGGGAGCAGATCTCAATGGACTTCATCACGAAGTTACCTAGGACTCCCAGCGGATGCGATACCATTTGGGTTATAGTAGATCGCTTATCGAAATCCGCACACTTTCTTGCAATCTGAGAGACTGATCGAATGGAGAAGCTGACACGTATCTATTTAAGGGAAATAGTCTCCCGCATGGCGTGCCGATATCTATCATTTCTGATCGTGACGCTCGGTTCACTTCTCACTTCTGGCAATCATTACAACGATCATTGGGAACGCGGCTGGATATGAGTACTGCGTATCACCCGCAAACCGATGGTCAAAGCGAGCGTACAATCCAGACACTAGAAGACATGTTGCGTGCCTGTGTGATCGATTTTGGCAGCAGCTGGGAAACTCATTTACCATTGGTTGAGTTCTCCTATAATAACAGTTATCACACCTCGATCAAGGCAGCTCCATTTAAGGCACTGTATGGACGTAAGTGCCGATCACCTATCTGTTGGGCAGAAGTAGGAGAAAGCCAACTTACAGGACCTGAACTTGTGTAAGAAACGACTGAGAAGATCGTGCAAATTCGTAACCGTATGGCAGCAGCACGTGATCGACAAAAGAGTTATGCCGACAAGCGTCGTAAGCCATTGGAGTTTCAGATTGGTGATAAAGTACTGTTGAAAGTCTCACCCTGGAAGGGTGTAATACGCTTTGGAAAGCGGGGAAAACTAAACCCTAGATATGTGGGGCCGTTTGAGATTGTCAAACGGGTTGGCCCGGTGGCTTACCAACTAAACTTACCTGACGAACTCAGTGGAATACACACTGTGTTTCATGTGTCAAACCTAAGGAAGTGTCTTGCTGATGAATCACTTGTTGTTCCATTAGAAGAACTGGAAATCGATGAACAGCTTCGTTTCGTTGAAGAACCAGTAAAGATTATGGATCGAGAAGTCAAAACACTAAAGCGTAGCAAAATTCCCATTGTGCGCGTTAGATGAAACTCTAAGCGTGGACCAGAATTCACCTGGGAACGTGAGGACCAAATGAAATCCAAGTACTCTCATCTTTTCGTTTCAGCCTTCTCGTGATTTCGGGACGAAATTTCCTAAAGCACGGGAGACTGTAACATCTCGTATTTTTATTAATTAAAAGTTAATTTTATAAACAATTAAGTTTAAATACATTGATGTTAATTCCAATAATTACCATAATTATAATAATAATAATAATAATAATAATAATAACATCATAATAATAATAATGTTGCTATTAATAATTTGTAAGAATTATTAAGGAAATAAACATGTATAAAAAATTAGATTTAAAAGTGCAGGGGGTATTTATGCAATTTATGAAACTTAAATTAAAGTTTCTATCATAAAATAACAAACCTTATAAACTTCATGGGCCAAAGTGTAATATTTTAAAACCCAACCCCCACCCGTCGACTTCTCCCCTCCGGCCACCCTCTCCGGCGACCCTCCAGTGAGACCAAATACCCCAATTAACGCGATTCCAGCTCGATCAAACACTACCGACAAACTCGAGAGGAAGATTCGAACATTTGCCCCACTACAATTTGAATATTAGACTCGTTCAGTGCGATCTAGAACCGCCCCACTTTCGGCCGAAAGACCTGGCCAAGATCGCCCACTTAATCATAATTATAATCAAATTAAATCAAACTAAACAATCATATAACTGGTGTCACCCTCTTGCAACTCTCAATTCCTCCTGAAACACACAAGAATTACATATTCGAACACCGTCCTCGGTCGCAACCTGCAACTTAACGGGGATCCATGTTCTAAGCTCTTTTACACCAAATTGACAAAGGGCTTTTCATCAAGACCCTTGTTCGAAGCTTCCTACAAAGTTAATTCGATTATCATCAACTTTTTCCACTCGAACTGATTCTGGCAAAGCCGCGACTGTTCTTCGTGGTGTTCATTATCAATCTATCTTACTTCGGGTAAATTAAACACATGAATAGATTCGTTTAAGCATGGGGAGTAAAAGCCCCATGGTTAATTTGATTAACAGAATCGAATTGATCTTCGATTTGGGATTTCACGATTCTAGGGTTCATGTGTAATTGGGGATTATTTCTAATTGTGTTTAAAAGAATTAAAAACCCATATCTTCCGCGGTTGTATGCCTTTGTTCTACCGGTTCCATGTCCACATCTCACACAAGAGGTCCCGGGTTCAAACCCGGGCACCCTCAATTATTTTTAAGGCCTTTTTCAGCCTTTAAAAATATATAAAAATTCCTAAAAATTATAAAATAACTTTTATAAACTTCCTTTATTTTAAAAGTTATCAAATGAATTTCTGGAAATTTATTTAATAAAACATCTTAACATTTTTATTTAAAACATTATTCTCCCAACTATTTAGGTTATTTTTTATAAAATGTACTTTAAATAAAATTAGCAAATAATTATTGGCCAATACGTTATTTTGATTAATGTCAAAACATGTTCATTGCAAATAATTATAAAAACTTATTTACACCTTATGTTTAAACTTTATTACAAGTGATTTAGATTCGTATCATTTCTTTATATTAAATTGCATAAATACTGTAGCCCTTTTCCATTGAAGTAAAATGTATGTGGTTTCATTATTTAATTTTACTTATCTATCAAAGCCCCAAATTCCACTTGAAACCCTAATTCTCGTCAATTCGTTAAACTTAATATTAAACTTAAACCTTGTAACTTAAATATATATATATTCTTAGGTACCTTGTGAGGGATTGCGTTGGAACGTTTATAATCATCATCCTTATACTTATTTGCCAAGTGAGTTTACAGCCCACTTTTACTTTATACTATTTTTGGGGGAGAGAAACATGCTGCTTTTATAAACGTTACATTACATTGGGTTTTTGTGATACTACATATACATGATACTATGATGTTATACTTTGCCCTTCGGATCGTTAATATGCAAATAGCGAGGTGATTGTTAGTAGATCTACTGGGATTGACATACCCCGCCCGGACTAGTCACGCTAGCTGGTTAAACGGGTGAACGATTAGCCTGTTTTACAGTGTTGTGGTGGGGAATCCACAGCCGGGCCTACATTATTACTATTGATTACATGTCAGCTCGGTCGCGACTTCATACACATAGTGATTGCTATGGGCTAGCTACCCATGATATGCTTTGATTACTAAATCCGGGAATTTCATTACTGATACTTACTGTTTTCTGGTAAACCTGTGAACTCACCAGTCTTGTACTGACTTTTGCATGTTTTCTCTCAGGACATTGATATGGCACGTTTAGGAGCACAACATCCACTGCATGCCATTCCGCATTCATCCCCAACTGTTTTCAAGATTTAATTTCATTTACTTTACATAAATTGGATTAGGCGCGTGTTTGCGTGTTCCAAAACTATGGTTAAATGTTTTCCTATTTTCGCTTCCGCAATACTTAAATACAAGTTGGTTTATTTTATTATTACTAAGCAACTTATATGATTTGTAATTGTCGAGTCGTTTGGTGTAACTGATGCTTATCTGAGATTCTGGTTATGTCACACGCCTGACGGTAAAACCCCGTTCGTGGAAATTGAGGGTGTGACAATATGAAAATGTAAACTAACATAAAATTTACTTAAACTTTTTGCCACTTTTTATACACTCTTAACATATTGTTTAGAGGTTCTTAAGTTTATATAAATCATTGTAATATTTTAGTAGTTAGTTAAAATGCACATATGATTTGCCAAGCTATTTAACTTTCTTACTGATTCTTTTATAAGATAATTCTCTCATCCATTTTTATAATTTCCTTATGATTTTAATTAAATACAAAATTTTATACAATACCTTCTCGAAACAATATGAAAAGCATATTTTGAATTTAAAAACTTAATACAATTTATAATTTGTTTTTGTATAAACAGTTTAAAAATTGTTTTTATAAAACATATTATAACAATATTAATACAATATATGAACTATAGAACAATGTAAAATGTTTTATAACAATGTGAGTTTTATTTTTTTTGCACGATCGAGAAATATCTCGCAATCATCTTCATAACTTTTCTTTTTTAATACCACTATCTTAAATTCATTTTCTGAAATCATTTTAAAAGAAATAAAAAAGGTAAGCTAAAAAAAGTTATATTTAAAAACATTTCTAGAAATCATCTTTAAAAGACTTAGGCTGTGTTTGTTTGCCTCCTATTGATTTGAGTCAGATGTTTATGTCTGACCCGGTCAGACGTAGATGTTTGGTTTTTGCCTCTTATTGACTCCATCCTCTTATTACTCCTCTTATTACCCTCTTACTGGGTCAGATTCTCACCAAAATCTGACCCAAAACACAAACACAGCCTCCTCCATCGGACTCCATTCGAGCAACAGACTGCAACCACAACCATCAACAGACTGCACTCGAATCCTCCTCAAAATCAACAGACTGCAACCACAATCATCGACACCCACCTTCAACCGCAACAACACCGCAACCACCCATAGATCGACACGATCTGCAGAAGCTTCGACCGAAACCCAAATTAACCAACAACCACCATCGACCATCATAACCGACCTCATCCACCTAATCTCCGAACGAAACCGTTTCAGTCGAAGAACCTCCAAATCTTCTGCGAACCGTCGACCAGCCTACAACATCATCTGAGATTGAGAGATACCGAGAGAAAAGAGGAGAGTTTAGGAGACTTTCAGAGAGTTCGAGGGACTGGGATTTGGGTGGTTACGGTGTTGTGATGATTTGCAGATCTATGCTGGTGTTGATATAGAACATAAACACACATTAAAAAGATTAAAAAATCTCTTTACATATATATTTGCAACAGAAAATTAGGGGGTGTTTGAATGTATTTTAGGTGTTTAGTTCTGATGATTTGTAGAGCTATTGGTATGGTAGTTAAAATAGTTAGAGGGTAAAATAGTCATTTTATACAGTTATTCAGATGTCCAACCAAACAGACTTAAATTGGTTCAGCACTTATTGATTCAGACCTCTTACTGGTTCAGACCTCTTACCGGTTCAGTACTTATTCAATCAGATGCTGCCAAACAGCCTCTTAGAAAACATTTAATTAATAATGTTTTGTAGAATATTTAATAAGTATAGGAGAGAGAAACAAAAAAGTTTATAGACACTATTTTGATAAATATTTTTTTAACTACACCATTTTGGTAAATAATTTTACCATTTACACTTTTTTGGGAAAAAACTCCATCTTCTAGTACATGAAATGAATCACATACCGTTTAATTATTGATAATGGGTTAATATTCATGCACGTAGCATAGTTAATATTGCATTTTTAATATACTTTATATGTCAAACGATATTACTTTGTTGCGCTTTGGAAATGTAGGTCAAATGGAGTTTAATGACACTATTCATAAAGGATATCGAAGACATGAAGGTTAGTGCTTGACACGTGCTGAAAACGAAGAAGATCATCAACAAATTTTGGTGGCCGTAACTTACGGCCTAAGGCTGTAACTTACGGCCTGTTGCATATTGTGGTGGATAGTTTGAAATTTAAATCATATAAAAGCCCTAACATTAGGGTTTTGAGGGGACTTCAGCCTCCAACCCCAAGAACGAATTTTTGGATCATTTTGAGCCATTGAAAGCCTCTCTAATCATCAAGCAATCAAGGATTAATATGCACAAAGTGAAGATTGCAGAGATTATGATGAATATGCAAGGCTAAACAACTCGTGATCATCTCCAGGTGGACGGTTTGTGATTGGATTTTGCGTGCTTGTGCTTTTACCTAGTCAAGACATAAACTTTGATTGTTTCATAACTTTTCTTCGTTTATGTGTTTTGAATCATGTGTTGACTACAGATTCGTGTTATTGGATTTGATTATTGCTTATGAAGTTATCAGTTTTACATTGTTAACCATTGAGTAATAATTAGGTTATTATCATTAATTGGTGATTACAAATAAAGTTTCTAGATTGTGGCATTAGTTAGCTTACTAGTTAATTTACATAATCAGTTGTCAAGTTGGTAAATACTTTTAACATATGTGATAAATAAGTTATGTCTATGTGACTTCAAGATTAGGTAAAACATACACCGTGTATTCAATTACAGTCCTAAAACCCGATGGTGATTCTTGTCATCTCAATAGTTCTAAACCAAATCCAAGTTTTCGTTTTGTTTCATAAAGTAAACGTTTTTAAGTTAATTTCATTCATCTCTAAATTGCAGTCCGGTGACAATAGTAAGTAATTAGTTTTTGAATCAGTTACGCGTGACATCATCCACGGACTCCTCGTGGGATCGACACCCTACTTACCCTAACTAGTTAAGATATTTAGGAATCATAAAACAAGTAAGTTATCTTCTTATTTGATTGGGTCTTCGACACCGATCAAATTTTGGCGCCGTTGCCGGGGAGACTGTGCGCTTGGCGTTTAGTTTAATTGATTTCTTTAGTTGTTTTGTTCAATTTCTTATGCTTTTTTTATTAAGTGCGTTTTGTTGCTTTCTCTCTTCACTATTACACTTGGTGTTTTCCATTTAGTGTGCAGGTGACGGGTTGCATGCATACTCGGTATTCGGGTAGGAAATCACCACTCGTATTTGATCCGGAGATTGAAAGACCAGCAAGAGAAAATCGTGTTTTACATCGAGCAGGAATCCCAGTACCACCAATTTCCCGTGCAATCGACAAAGCAGCTTCTAGTTCATGTCAATCTACAGAGATGGAATCAGTGAATGCTCCATAAGAAGGGAACGTAACCCCAAACCAAAACCTACCCGTAAAACCTAATAACCTAAATCAAAATCTAAATCCACCCCCACCACCAAATAACAACCGGAACCACAATAACCTAAATCAACCACCCGACAATAACCTGAACCAAAACAACCTTAATCGAGGAAATGACTTTGATCAGGTGAGCATGCATAGTGTGCACACGGGTGATGAGGATTATAAGGATGAATGGAATAACAACGAAGGTCCTTATAATGATGCAATTTATGATGCTGGAGATAGGAATTTTGGGGGAGATGATTGATATAACGGAAACAATAACTGGGGGAATGATCAATATGGGTGGAATGCACCACCTATCAATTATCAATGGGGTAGAGTTAATAACAATGTCAACCAACAAAGAAGACCTCAGAGAGCTCCAGTACAAGGTGTGGATAGTCATTTCAGACCGGCTATTTCTGAAAATCCAAATCCTATTGCACCGCTGAATCGTAGAGGAAGATCTTTTGATGTACGCCCTCACTATCTCACTATTCTTCCTGCGTTTAGAGGTACTGCATCAGAAGAACCATATGTGCATCTTGCTGAATTTGATGCAATATGTAGTACTATTGGTGGAAATCACTTTACACAAGATGAAGTGAGATTAAGATTGTTTCATTTCACTTTGAAAGATAGAGCTAAGCAATGGTTTCTCACATTACCTGATAACAATATTCATACATGGCAAGAGATGCAAAGAGTTTTTCTTGATGAATACTATTCTATAGGAAAGACTAGTGATGCAAGAGTTGCCATTTGATCGTTTCAACAACAAATGGGTGAACAATTCCATGTGGCATTTACAAGATTCAAAGAGTTGATCCGCATGTGTCCTCATCATGTTATTAAAAGGTAGGAGTTGATTAAGGCATTTCAGATGGATTAACACTGGAGGAAAGGAAGTATTTGTATTCCACAAGTAACGGTACATTCTTGTCTAATCATGAAGACATGGATTGGGAGTTCTTGAAAGAATGTGTAAAAATTCCAAGGCTCAAGCCTCAGCTAGTAGAAGGTCAAAACCCGCTCCAGTAAGGTCAACCACCATTGATTATGAGACTAAAGAAAGGATTGCATCCTTAGAGAGAGAATTGGCCAAGCTAGGAAGGGGGGGACAAAGGATGTAACATCGGTTGGATTTGATGTGTGTAATGAATGTAGAGAATTGGGGCATTCAAGTGCGGATTGTCCATTGTTTTTGGGATCACATGAAGAGGTGAATCAAATATATGGAGAAAGAAAGCAGTTTGATATAAACTCTAACACGTATCATCTCGGATTAAGGAATCATCCTATTTTAGGTATGGAAACGCTGCCAATCAAATGAATCCGAACTTTCATGATCTAACCAAGGTAATCCATCTTATCAAAATCGCCAACAAGGGAACTATCAAGGTAATTATCAAAGAAAGTCCTATAACCAAGGTAGTTACAATCAAGGAGGTCACAAGGTAGCTCATCTAAGACTCACCAAGGTACTCAATCAGGAGAGTCTAGTAATGATGAATCTATAAACTTCAAGTTGGATGCACTTATGAATATGATGAAGGAAAACAAAAAGGAAAATGAAATAAGAGATTATGCATATGAAGCATTGAAAAAGGGAGTGGGACAATTGGCACAAGATGTGGCTCAAATCAGAAAAGATTCGGGCAAGTTACCAAGTGATATAACTGTAAATCCACAACATCAAGGTTCCAATGCGAAACATCATGTTAATCAGGTAAGTACTCTATGTAATGGTAAGATATATGATAACAAAGTTGTTCCTCCTCCACCTTTTGTAGAAGGAGTGGTGGAGGATGTTGATGAAAGTGTGAATAGTGATGATGAGCATGAACCTGTTGTGTCTAAATCATTAAAGAAAGTAACTTTTTCAGAAAACACTAAAATGGTTTTAAATGACAAATTAAAAGAAAACAAGGATAAAGGTGTGGAGGCTAATACCATTTCTTATCCGGCAGCCTTAATTGATCCGGTAAAAGCTTCATCTATTAATAAAAGAGGCCCACAACAAGAAGAAATGTGGGAGGTTTTCAAACAAGTTAAAATTAATTTACCTTTTTAGATGCAATCAAACAGGTTCCTGCTTATGCAAAGTATCTAAAGGATATGTGTACTCAGAAAAGAAACCATAAGTTTCCTAAGAAACTTGATGTACCAGCAAATATGAGTGCCATTCTATCAGGAGCTCTTCCACCAAAGCTTTGGGATCCAGGGGCGCCCATTATTCCCATTCAAGTGGGTGATTTTAAAATGGCTAGGGCTCTGTTGGATCTTGGAGCAAGTGTTAGTATCCTACCCGGGAGTTTGTATGACCAATATGACTTTGGTCCCCTTCAAAAAGCCGACACCACCGTGGTTTTGGCCGACCTTACCCTTAAACTACCCCGTGGAATAGTAATAGATGTCATTGTAAAGGTGGATGATTTTTATTACCCTACGGATTTCTTGGTTCTCGATTATGCAGCTATTGATAACAATTAACAATTGATAACAATAAACAATCTAATGTCATTCTTGGTCGACCATTCTTAGCAACCGCGAATGATCAAATTAATTGTCACAGTAGAACGGTCGATATGACATTTAGGAACCGAAAATTAAGGGTTAATGTTTATGAAATGCATCTAATTCTCCTGTTAGTAATGAATGCTTTATGGCGGACATTATTAACGCGTGTGATCCTCATGAAAATGAGGGTAACACCAAGGAGACATGTTTTTGTGTGAAAGGAAAGATGCTAAATATATGCAACAGTTAGTAGAAGAAAAAAAGCAACTTGAGGTCTTGGCAATTCAAGGAGATAGACCAGTATGGACTCATCAACTGGAACCTCTACCCGAGCACATTGATTCAAAGTTGAAGCCATCCCTAGCAAGTCCTCTAACTGTAGAACTTATGGAGTTGCCAAAACACTTGAAGTATGCATTTCTTGGAAAAGACCAAACACTACCGGTGATAATGGCATCAGATCTGGAGCAAGATCAAGAGGCAGCATTATTAAAGGTCTTAGAAGAGCACAAAGTAGTAATTGGATGGACCATTGCATATTTGAAAGGTATTAGTCCATCAATTATTATGCATAAAATTATTACTGATGTAGATGCAAGACCTGCACATGACACACAAAGAAGGCTTAATCCTAACATGAGGGAAGTTGTTAAGAAGGAGGTTTTAAAATGGTTGGATGCTGGAATCATTTACCCTATTTTTGATAGCACATGGGTCAGTCTGACACAAACAGTGCCTAAGAAATCAGGCATTCAAATTGTTAAAGATGAACAAGGTGAGCAGGTTGCCACCCGACCCATTACCAGGTGGCGGGTATGCATTGATTATCAAAAATCGAATGCAACCACATCCAAGGACCTCTTTCCACTTCCTTTCATCGACCAAATAGTTGAGAAGCTCGCAGGTTAGAAATTTTATTATTTTTTAGATGGTTATTCAGGATATAATCAAATTGCAATTCATCCTGATGATCAACAAAAGACAACGTTTACATGTCCCTATGGTACTTTCACTTTTATGCGAATGCCATTTGGTCTTTGTAATGCCTCAACCACCTTTCAAAGGTGCATGATAAGTATCTTTTCAAATATGGTAGGGGAGTCTTTAGAAATCTTCATGGATGACTTCTCAATATTTGACCCATCATTTGATAGTTGTCTCATTCAATTAACCAAAGTACTAAAACGATGTGTCAAAACTAATTTGGTTTTAAGTTGGGAAAAAAACCATTTAATGATGCAAGAAGGTATTGTCTTAGGTCACGTCATTTCTAAACGTGGGATAGAGGTTGATCATGCAGAAATCAAAGTTATTTTAACTTTACCCCCTCCCACAAATGTTAAAGGCATACATTCATTTTTGGGTCATGCAGGATTCTATAGGAGATTTATAAAAGGATTTAGCACAATTATTAAACCGTTATGTAACTTACTTTTAAAAGATGTGCCATTTGTTTTTAATGAAGAATGCTTAAAGGCTTTTACAACACATAAAGAAAAACTGGTTGAAGCCCCGATTTTGCAAGCACCGGATTGGTCATTACCATATGAAATCATGGATGACGCTAGTGATTTTGCAATAGGGCTGTTTTGGGACAACGGGTGGACAAAAACCCGTGGCAATTTACTATGCTAGTAAGACATTAGATGGTGCTCAATTGAATTACACAACTACTGAAAAAGAATTACTTGCAGTTGTATATGCTCTTGATAAGTTCAGGTCTTACATTTAGGGAAGCAAGGTCATTATATACTCAGATCATAGTGCGGTGAAGTATTTGATGGACAAGAAGGATGCTAAGCCAAGGCTAATAAGATGGGTGTTGTTGTTACAAGAGTTTGATTTGGAGATAAGAGACAAAAAGGGTTGTGAGAATGTCGTGGCAGATCTTTTATCCAGAATTGTAGTGGAAGATGACAATTCTAGAGTGATAAACGAAACATTTCCTGATGAGCACTTATTAGCAATATTTACTCTACCTTGGTTTGCTAATATAGTCAATTATTTGGCTGCAGGTATCCTTCCAAATCATCGGTCCGAGTGGAAAAGACAACAGTTTGTAGCTCAAGCTAAATATTACATTTGGGATGACCCGGACCTTTTCAAAATTGGTGCTGATCAGATCATTAGGAGATGTGTGCCAGAAATGGAAGTTCAAGAAGTGTTAACACTAACCCATTCATCTGCATGTGGAGGACATTTCAGCGATCAAAAGACCGGGCATAAAATCTTAGCTTGTGGTTTATTCTGGCCTGTGATTTTTAAAGATGCTTCAATTTATGCTAAACAGTGCTTGAGATGTCAACAACTTGGTAGTATCTCTAAACGGGATGAGATGCCCATGAAACCAATCCTTGTAGTTGATATTTTCAACATATGGGGGATTGACTTCATGGGACCATTCCCGAATTCACATGGCAATTACTATGTCTTAGTTGCGGTGGATTACGTGTCTAAGTGGATTGAGGCCATTGCCACTAAAACAAACGACCATACCGTTGTTTGCAACTTTGTGCAAACTAATATTTTCTCAAGATTTGGTATTCATCGTGTGATCATAAGTGATGGGGGATCTCACTTTAAAAACTTTAACTTTGGGAAGTTGCTTAAGAGGTATGGCGTAAATCATCGAATCGCAACGCCATATCACCCACAAACAAGCGGTCAGGTGGAGGTTTCAAATAGGCAAATCAAGGAGATTTTACAAAAGACGGTAAGAACTAACCAAAGGATTGGTCTCTACGTTTAAATGATGCTTTATGGGCATACCGAACCGCTTTCAAAACGCCTATTGGAACCATACCATATCGCTTAGTTTATGGGAAAGGTTGTCATTTACTGGTCGAGTTGGCTCACCGTGCTTTATGGGCGGTGAAAGCTGTTAACATGGATTATGAAACTACAGGTAAAGAAAGAAAGTTTCAGTGTGTGAATTGGAAGAATTAAGGAATGAAGCGTTTGCTTGTGCATCTGCGTATAAAGATAAAATGAAGCTGTTCACGATGCCAAAATCGGAAGGAAATCTTTTCAAGTAGATCAAAAAGTGTGGCTTTACAATTCCAAACTTAAATTCTTTCCCTGAAAACTAAAAAGCAAATAGACGGGCTCATTCATTGTTACAAGAGTTGGCCACTTTGGAGATATTGAAATTGAAGATCTGAAAGATCATACAAGGCGTGTGGTGAATGGTCATAAATTGAAACCATATTTGGAGGCGACTGATATCAACAAGTTACAAATGGATTCAGTGAAATTCCTTGTGGATTCACCGACATATGAGACACATTAGTATATAAGGTATGGTCTGGCTGAAGACCTTAAACTTAGCATTTTCCGAGAGGCAACTCGGAGAACTTTGTGGGTATGTTCACTAGAAACCCTCACGAGACTTAACTCGTCCACTCGGCCTACCGAGGGGTTTAAAAGGCTTGTTGCATATGCTAAATGCAACCGTGATTCCTACGAAAGTGAGTTTACGAATTTTAACATAGTTTCGTTATTTATTGTGTTTTATGTTTGTGTCGTCATTATGCGTTTTCTTTCAATCATGGGATGCATATTTCTCAACAGGGGGAAGTCTATGGATTATCAGGTAAGTATAGGTGTGATTGAGGGCAATGAAAAATTCGTGGGGGGAGTGGCCGTGTTTTCCGCCAATCAAAACAACAAAAAGATTTTTATATATTTTCATGTTATTTATTTTAAAAGAAAAAAACAATTATCATTATTTAAGTTTTTTATATCAATTAAGTTTTCAATCAAGTTAGGTTAAGTAAAAAAAGAAAAAGAAGAAGACACAGGGCCGTAACTTACGGCCTAGGGCCGTAACTTACGGCCTATGCCAATCCAGATGGCCTAAGCTTCTGCATTACGGTCTCCACAAACGGTCTCAGCAACAAGGAAGTGATCGTAACCTACGACCCTAGGCCGTAAGTTACCGCCTGTCGATACTGGTCGCGGCTTGCCCGCAAAACCACCTATAAACCCGACGACTTCAATTTTAACCATATCATTCGGGTTTTAACTTAAATCTATCATCAAAACATCAGTTTTCATCATATTCTCTTATCTCCTCTCACCTTCTTCCCCAAAAATCACTAAGAAGCCTAGTTTTCTCCATCTCATAACTTCTTCAATTCTTCATCAAAACCCACAAAGTTCATGTGCATCTGGCTTATTTTCTCGAGATAAACACAACGTATAGTTTAGTTTTTCCAAATTCGTGATTGTTTGTGAGATCCAATCACAAGGTGAATCGAGAGTTTTAGGGGTTTTCGTGACATTGTTGTCAAGGTTGCATCTTTCTTCGTAGACATCACTTTAACAACAACAAGGTATGTTATTTACTAATTTCCACTTATTATTAAAGGTACTTACCTTGCTCATATGATTATTGAATGAATCTATTGGAAATATGGCAGGTCTTGTGTTGTTGAGACCATGAATTATATGATGTTAGTAAAACTAGGTTGCTTTGAGATATATCACAAGCTTTATAACGATTTATAGAAATTAATGAATGGTTGATGTCAATGTGGTGGTATGATTCAAGTGTGGGGAAGATTGGTTAGACCTTTTGAATTATCTTGTTTTATGTATATACCATGAGAACCTTGAATGCTTAATGTCGATAATCAAAGGTGAATTGGTATAAAGATTTCTCACTTAGTTCATGTTGTTAGGGATGTGTAATATTGCACATTATGATGTTACAAATGCAATGAGTAGTAATAAGTCATATATTACTTTTCTTTTATGGAATTGGTATCTTTGTTTAAGGTTTAAGCTCCTTTTTCAACTAGCAAAGTAACCATGTAAAAGATTATTACTAGCAACATCATAAACTATCATACATGTTGATTATTGTTATGTGACTTAACTATTGTTTGATTGCAAGATTAATGGCAGTTGATAACCAAAAAGGTAAGGGTAAAGCGGTTGCTTCAACATCGGGAACTAAAAGGAGGAAGGTTCCCGAATCGGATCCACCTAGGGCTGAGGAAGAAGACACTGATATGGAGGAAGAAGAAGCGTCTGGAGATAAAGAAGAGTGTCACACCCTCAAATTCCGGGTCTGGAATCTATCACGGAGGGGTGAGCAAACAGGATCAAACACAGTAGTTACACATGAGATGCAGTTATCTATATGATAAGTTTTAGATAACCAATCCATTATTATTCAGAGCATTAGATTTTATACGCAGCAGAAATAAATATATATATTGTTTCTTAACAATACGTCTAATCATGTCTTATCAATAACCAATATGTATCTTGAGCTCTTATATGATCCTACGTGTATGTCCATAAGCTCTTAGTAGATACCTGAGAATACATGTAAATCAAGTGTCAACATAGGGTTGGTGAGTTCATAAGTAAGTAAAACATAATGATAAATCATCAATTATCATTCAAAGATGTGTTATTTTGTGAAGATACGGAACCCTTTTATAAGGTGAACCCGCTATCCACATACTTACTAAGCACAAGCCCAACAATCCTTCACATAGGATTTGCCCATGTATCATAGTTTATTTGCATATGGATAGCCTGTAAGAACCCTTTTATAAGGTGAACTCACTATCCCACACACAAGCATCAAGCAAAGCACCATCATGGTTCATAAAACAAACGGGCATGTTTCATCCCAAGAACAGTAAGTAATATCACAAATAAAAGTTCCAGCTTAAAAAGCATGCTTCATTCCAAACCAAAGTAAAAAGGGAAACACAAGAACTCACAAAATAATCTGAAATTTAATCACGACATGTATTCCAGCCCCAAAATATTTAAATCATTAAAAGGGGGACAATTACAAACTCACCTCAGTCCTTGTGTGGTGTTGACAAGCTAGTAAATTCCTGCTAAGGAATTATATTTCACGTAAGCAAACAGATACAAATCCAAAACCTAAATAAGTTAGATCTTGAACCTGGTGTTCAATTGATCTAGGATTTGGTTCTCGGGGATTTGTCATAAACATATAATTAAATTATTTAGTTATTTTGTTAATTCTTTAATAACTAAAGATTTACATTTCATAATATTTAATTAGTTTACTAATGATTTTTAACATATCATTATGTTTTAAATAAATCTTAAACGTTATTTAAATATGTAAATTCATATTTAATTTTTGTAAGATTTTATAAATATTTACACTTATAAAATCTAATTTGTAGTTATATTATCAGGATTAATCCATCAATAATATAATGTGCATTAATAATTTGATGATTTAAATTATCATTAAAAATCTACTTTTATGAGGATTAATTTATAACATATGTAATAATTATTTAAGTAAAAAATAAGGTTTTTAAAGAATTAAATTTCCACAATTATTATAATTTATCCATTAAAAATAATATGGTGTCCAATTAATGGATTAATACTTTAAATCATCATTTAAAGTCTATTTTTATAAAAATGGTTATTTATAATATTTTAAATATTATTTTATAAATTTTATTTAAGGTATTTTAAATAAATAAATTACAGAAAATCACTTAGATGCTTTTAAAATAAAAGAAGTTTTTAAAAATTATTTTTATAATTTTTGGTAATTTTGTATATTTTTAAAATGCTTAAAAAGGCATTTAAAAATAATGTTGGGGGCAGGGTTCGAACCCCTGACCTCCTGTTCATAATCTCACACACAAACCAGTAAACCAAGGCACTAGGCCGCGGTAAGACTCAGTTTTTATTTCTTTTAAACACAAACCAAATCAATCCCCAAATCAATAAGAACCCTAATTCGATGATTTGAAATTGAACCACCAATTGATGTTGTTAATCAAATTAAGTTTAGGGCTATGATTTCTCAAGTAAAACCGAACGTATGGGTGTAATCAATTACCTGTTTTGAAGTTCGATCGATGATGAACACTTGATGAACAAGCCGCGGCTATCGTGGTATTGGTTAGGTACCCAAATGGTGATATTAATCAAATTAAATCCACAGATAGCTTCTAATGAGGTCAATGATCGAAAGCCCTTTGTAAATTTTGGGTTTCGAAGCCCTGAAGGTAGTGTTTGATTTGAGGCAGGTCGCGAACAGGGAAGGTGTTCGAATTCAGTGTTTGTGCTTGTTTTGGTTGTAATTAAACACTGAGTTATGTTAGATATATATTCATGATTGTCCACTTTCGATTACTTTGATTATTATTTAGGTTTAGTGCATTTTGGTGGTGGGTGTCGGCCGACTTTCGGTCGAGAGTGGGAAAACACACCTAATCCACTAGATTATTCAAATTTGTGTGGCCCACTGGTTCGAAACATCCACGCGAAAATGTCGGGGTGATTTGATTGAGTCGAAACCGGCTAAATATGGCGTTTGTGAGTCGCCGGAGGCCGCCGGGGAGGTGGCCGGAGGGGTGATCGACGGGAATCGGGCGGTGGGCCGGTGAGTCGAAACCGGCTAAATGTCGGGGTGATTTGATTGAGTCGAAACCGGCTAAATATGGCGTTTGGGAGTCGCCGGAGGCCGCGGGGAGGTGGCCGGAGGGGTGATCGACGGGAATCGGGCGGTGGGTTGGTTTATTTGAAAAGTTACACAACTAGTCCCTCAACTTTCCAACCTGTATTATTTTATGTTAAAAGTTTATAAAACAGTTTTTAAATTTACATTTCACCCCCTGGACTTTATTAAATCAATTTAATAATTTTATAAATTATTATTGATAACATATTTTTATTATTATTATTATTATCATTATTAACATTATTATTTTTAATATTATTATTATTATTATCATTGTTTTTATTATTATTATTATCATTCAATAATAATAAAAATATAAAAATAATTTATAAAATCACCTAATTATTTTATTAAATAAAAAAAATTTCGGGTTGTCACAAAGAGTATGATAACGATGGATTACCCAAGTGGAGAAAAAGTAGACGTTTATCTTCATTTGTAGAAGGAA
This sequence comes from Flaveria linearis, assembly GCA_024085815.1. NCBI lineage: Eukaryota > Viridiplantae > Streptophyta > Magnoliopsida > Asterales > Asteraceae > Flaveria > Flaveria linearis. The sequence goes on from CM044010.1 coordinate 21,132,965, forward strand.
TTCAGCCGTTGCTATATCATAAGAAGATGAGGGACATTAAAGGATCACTTCAATCCCTCATGATTTGTGAGAGGCAAATTAATAAAGATCATTTTGATAAGTTTGGGTTTATTGATTGCTTGAAAAGATTGGGATGGGAAGAACATGTTACTTTTAACAATGATAGGAGCAATGACATTTACATGGATGCAATCATAGAGTGGATGTTAACACTTCAAAAGAAGTCAGGCAATAACCCACCAGAAATAATAGAGTTAGTAGGAAAGGTCAATGGCAAACCTGTAACATTATCATTTGAAAGCTTGGTAGAATAGCCAACTTTGACACGAGGGCCGAAGATGACGAACCATATGAGTATCCCTCTGATGCCTTACTAGCTTGTAAGAAAGACAATAAAGACACATGGAGAAACATGATCAGAGAACTGTTTGTTATGCCTCAAGGCATAGATGTAGCAAGATGGCCTCTACGTCGGCAACATCTCAAACCACTACCCAAGTTACTTATGATATTTTAAACCAGAATCTAATGCCCTGATTAGGTGATAAAGGGTCAGTCAGATTGTATGAAGTGATGATTTTGCATGCTCTCATGACAGGAACACCCGTCCTATCAGCCTGTCATCTTATCTTATGGAATGTGTGGGAAACCAGAGAAAAAGTCGATAGGAAATTGGTTCCACACTGTCGACTACTTTCCAAATTGCTAAAGAGGGCTAATGTGTTACCTTGCAGAGTGAAGCCTTAAAAATTTAAGCACGTACCATTCCGCCTAGACAACTTAGCAGCTACAGAATGGTTGTATTAAGATACCGCCATGTTTACCGGTGGCTGACGGAAAAGGTGGGCGATGCATGGAGGTATTGAAAGAAGGTGCCGAGGAAGAAGAACAAGTGGAGCCAACACCCGCACCAGCGGATGATGTGCCTCATAAGGAATGGAGACCTCATTAACGCAGTGATTGGAACACAATGGCACAAGCGCGTCCCACTAATTTTAATCGATGGACTGATTGTGAACAAATTATGTTTGACAAGAAAACGAAAGAAATTAAAGAGAATCGGAGGTACAGGCGAACAATGATGTATACTCAGGAGCTCTACCGGAATGAAGATTTCAGATATCAGGAGGAAATCCGACATTATCACGACTTCCAGCAGGGTCTTCCATACACTGAGAGACCCCATCCTACTGACTGGAGATCTCCTGATCTTGTTCCGTATGCGCAGAGCCATCAGATGCCCATTAACCTCAGTCAAACTCCGTCAGAGTGGGTATCATACGACACCAACATGGGCCAAGCACGCGGTAGTTTTACTCAAGCCGACCCATATGACATGAGGACCATCTAGCAGAGTTTGTATGAGAGCATGTTTGATCAGCCATATCCCCGACCACCATATGATGGATGATCGACTCTCTGATCACATGAGATCAGGTCCACGTGCTTTTCCCTGAACTTATGATATTATGATATTTAAGTTGTTACTTCTTATATTTAATGTTTATGTGGATTGTTTGTTTCTTCTATGTACTTGGTGGCGTAACAAACTTGTGTGTTTGGGAATGTGTTTAATTTCAATTTTAGTTAATGTTGGGTCGGTATGCATAGCACAACGATGAGGGATTTAGCCTTGCACTTGAAGGAACTAAGGTTTAATAAACTCACCTTACATTGGGGACAATGTATTCCAAGTGTGGGGATGAGGTGATTAGAATTTTAAAATTCAGGAAAGTTGAAAATATTTTGAAAAAAATAAGAAGCTTTTAAACGAATTTAATTGTGCATTAAACCTAATTTCTCAATGTAAATCGTTAAGTATCACTCACTTGTGCACATGTAGAGATCCCTTGCCACGGTTAGCTATAAGTCACAGGAAAGTATGCCCAATTGGTATTTTCTATAAAATTAAGTAGGATTACTTGCTAGGTATAGTGAACTAGACAGTGGACAACATGCATGCTTCAGATCCTTAACCCATTCCTTCGTTTCCGTGAGAATTTGAGCCTAAGCGAGCACTTTCCATGATATATTTAGTTGCTCTTTTCTTATTGTTTTGAGTGTTTACCATAGTGTGCATCTATTTTAGAACTCGTGTAACTAATACATGTCGAGATCATGAACTATTACTTGCACAAACGTGATAGAGGCATCAGGATAGCCATTTTGTTTAAACCTTTTCATTTGACGTCCCTACCTTAACATTTTCCCTTTAGACGCCCTTTGAGCCCCAATTGTCATTTGAATGAGCCATATCGTTAACCCTATTAAGGTTTTAGCCTTTTCAGTAAGCCGCGTGGTGAAATCCAATTTATGATATGTCTAAGTTTCTAGCACTATTGTTGATATATATATATATAATATATATTATATATTTAAAAAACAGAAAAAATGGTGATATATGAGGTCAAAATGACCAAAGTATGGAGCAACAAAAATAATGTGAGTTATTGTAGTGTGTCGGACCAAAGTGATCCAAGGTGATAAGAGTATGTGCAGTTTCTAGACTTAGCATGTTTAGATTGGATTTCATTCACCATTTCCACTTTAAATCCTTTACACACCCTTAACCCTAGCCTAACATTATAACCCGTAAAAGACCTCTTGATTGTGTATTGTAGTGTGTTAGTGATGGAGATGTGATTGTTATACGAGCTTATAATAATAATGTGCATTATCGGTTTGAGTGTTCCAGATATACTAGTATACAATCACTAGTCCAGAAATCACCCGAGAGGAGTGATCATTGTGAGAGGTGTGAATGCATGTATGTTGGAAGCCGAAAGTAAGTTATGCTTGGTTAGGTGATCCTAAGTTTTCAAACATGCAGTTACTTGTTGGGTTGTCAATCTTGAATGATCTAAATTTTAGAGCCAGGTATTCCTTGGGACCTTAACTCACACAAAGTTAAGAGATTATTAACGTATTTGATTGATTAGTGTTGAATTGTTACAAGCGAGTTTGTTTGAGGGCAAACAAAGGGCTAAGTGTGGGATGTGATAAGGGTAATATTCATGCACGTAGCATAGTTAATATTGCATTTTTAATATACTTTATATGTCAAACGATATTACTTTGTTGCGCTTTGGAAATGTAGGTCAAATGGAGTTTAATGACACTATTCATAAAGGATATCGAAGACATGAAGGTTAGTGCTTGACACGTGCTGAAAACGAAGAAGATCATCAACAAATTTGGAGGCCGTAACTTACGGCCTAAGGCCGTAACTTACGGCCTGTTGTGTATTGTGGTGGATAGTTTTGAAATGTAACACCTGGATATTTTCTTTGAAGCCGACGAAAGAAGAAAAAGAAATAAAGTCCTAAGTCGGGGACCAAACTTGCCAAAACGCTAGAAAGTTCGGAAGAGAAGGGGGATAAGAGGGGAGGGCAGCCCACACCCTCCCCACATCTCCAAAATTCAGCCAAAGAAAGAAAGAAGAGAGAAAAGAGAGAAGAGAAGAAGAAAGCTTGGTTCGAGTGTGCAAAATCATCGTGTAGCGGGTCTAGACGAAGCTCTTCTTCTTGGTGTAGTTTGTGTGAGTTCTAGGACCCCTCTTTTACACGTTTTTGGTCGATTTTGGGGCTGGAACTTAAGACTCACTTTGCTTTCATGATTTGACCACACATCTGAAAACCCGTTTTATGTGTGTGTGTGTTTGACCCATTTGTATGTGTTTTCGTGTGTTGTGTTTGGAGTTTGTTTCTGGGCTTGTGTGTGCTTGAATGGTGTTGTGGTATGCATTCCTAAGGTTTAGGATGGTTGATTTGGCCTTAGAATGGGTTTGGATGAGCTTGGAGGTCGAAAATGGCAGATTGGGTTCAGGACGAACTGCATTCTGCATCAGTTAGGGCTAGGTGACCGAATGGAGGCCATACGGCCGACTGGGGGGCGATTGAGGTTCAGTCACACGATTGAGGTTCAGTCGCACGACTGGAGGGCCAGTCGCATGGGGAGTCATGCGACTGAGAGCCCAGTCGCATAGGTACCCATCCGCATGAGGTCCATTCACATAAGGTCCATTCGCATAGTGTTCAAGCTCATGAGGTCCATTCGCACGATTGGGTGTTCATCCGCATTGGTGTTCATCCGCATAGGTCCATTCGCATGATGTTCAGTTGCTGGAGGTCATGCGACTAAAGGGTGCCCATACGCCCAAATAGGGCTGTTGTACCCGAGGAGAAGCATAGTTTGATTACTGACTTTCGGGGGAAGGTGCAGATGTAAGTTTGACATGGAAGTTCCCGTAAGTGCATGGAAGATGGTCGTTAAGGCCTTAGAGGTTATGTTGGATATGATAATGATGATGATGCATGATTATGCATGATGTATGTTATATATGTATGATGTCGCCCTGTATGATGATGCTATTTGTGTATAATGATGTTCCTCGTTATGATGTATGTTATCTTTCCGTGGCTTTACGTGTTATGTTTATGAATAAATGAAAAGTATTATGTAACGTAAAGTGGAAGATAATGAAAAGAGGAACGAAATGAAAGAATGCATGCATTAACAAACGAATGAATGAAAGTAAGAAAAGGCTTGCAAGCAAATGTATGGAGGTTCACACCCAATGAAGGGTGTTAGCTCAACTGTGTGCGGGTTAGCTACCCAGAAGGATGCACACTGGGGTCCAATCCTTGTGATTGACCATATGTATGGGATCCTTGTCGCTTGCCCTAGGTACTGGAGTCAGCTTCGTGCACAATGTTCGAGGTCTATGAAAGACCTCAGGCCCAGTAACCAGCTTCGTGCACAATGTTCGGGGTAAAGCACATGGCATTGATCCGGAATGAAAGAGAGAAGATAAGTGGTGAATGTACTTGCCCTAGGTACTGGAGTTAGCTTCGTGCATAATGTTCGAGGTCTATGAAAGGCCTTAGGCCCGGTAACTAGCTTCGTGCACAATGTTCGGGGTATTGTACATGTCATCGAAAGTAATGAACGTACGAATGAATGTAATGAATGTACGAATGACAGTAAGGAACGTACGAATGAAAGTAAGAATTTATGAATGAATGTGAACGAAAGTAATGAATGTGAATGTTAACGATGTACGTTAAATGAACGAAAGTTAACGAACGAATGATGAAGATAATAATATTATCTATGTGTACGTATGATGTATGATCGTATGAAAGTAAATAACGGGTTTAACGAAAGAAAAGTATGTTTATTATAAAACTAGAACTCACTCAGCAACGCTGACTTTTTATATGTTTCCAATTGGCAGGTAATGTTGCTGAGGATGGCACGGGGCGGCTACTCAGCTCTTTTTGGATGGCATCCATTATATAATACTTTTGTGATGTAATGCAACAATATATATTTTATAATTGGTTAACGATGTATTACTTTGCAAAAGCTTTTATGATGAAATGAGATGTCTTTTAGATCGATTCCGCTGCAATGTTATTAAAGTTAATGTAATTATGCGTTTTAAGTGCGATGAATGACCAACTGTGAGGTGCCGGGATCGGGGCCTTACATGAAATTAAATCATATAAAAGCCCTAACATTAGGGTTTCGAGGGGACTTCTGCCTCCAACCCCAAGAACGAATTTTTGGATCATTTTGAGCCATTGAAAGCCTCTCTAATCATAAAGCAATCAAGGATTAATATACACAAAGTGAAGATTGAAGAGATTATGATGAATATGCAAGGCTAAACCACCCGTGATCATCTCGGGTGGACGGTTTGTGATTGGATTTTACGTGCTTGTGCTTTACCTAGTCAAGACATAAACTTTGATTGTTTCATAACTTTTCTTCGTTTATGTATTTTGAATCATGTGTTGACTAAAGATTCGCGTTAGTGGATTTGATTATTGCTTATCAAGTTATCAGTTTTACATTGTTAACCATTGAGTAATAATTAGGTTATTATCATTAATTGGTGATTACAAATAAAGTTTCTAGATTGTGGCATTAGTTAGTTTACTAGTTAATTTACATAATCAGTTATCAAGTTGGTAATTATCTTTCAACATATGTGATAAACAAGTTATGTCTATGTGACTTCAAGATTAGGTAAAACATGCACCGTGTATTCAATTACAATCCAGAAACCTGGTGATGATTCTTGTCATCTCAATAGTTCTAAACCAAATCCAAGTTTTCATTTTGTTTCATAAAGTAAACGTTTTAAGTAGTTTCATTCATCTCTAAATTGTAGTCCAGTGACAATAGTAAGTAATTAGTTTTTGAATCAGTTACGCGTGACATCATCCACAGATTGCTCGTGGGATCGACACCCTACTTACCCTAACTAGTTAAGGTATTTAGGAATCATAAAACAAGTAATTTATCTTTTATTTGATCGGGTCTTCGACACCGATCAATTATGTCGGATTCTATGTGCCCAAGACACTTAGAATATTGATGTGGTTAGTACGTTATGATCCAAGTCGGGTTATACCCAATAACAAGCTTAGCAAACACCAATTAATATTTAATTGATGATATGATCATGCAATTAAATATTTACACCAATTTAGAAAATGGGTTTTCTAAATAAGTTGCATATGAGATGGAACAATTTATTAGGATATTTTGTTCAATAATATTATTTGTAGTGTTATTTAATTAGTTGTATAACACCAAATAATAATAAGAGTATACTACTTATACAATTAAATGGTTAATTGTTACAAGACTAGACATATGTGTGTGTGTTTAATCAAAAGAAAAATCTCTTTTTTTACAACAAAACCGTCCAACACACACACACATGCATGTGTGATAGATGCCTTGATTCCCTTGAGTGGAAGACAAGACAAGCATGCTTGTCACTCCACTATCTTGGCTTAGGAAAGAACAATCACATGCATGTTGTCTCCTCCACTAACTAGTCTATATTCAGCTCTCATTCTCACTAATTGATACATGCAACACAAGCAAAATCCTCTCTTTTCTCTCCTGAAAGTTACAAGCAACAACAGTAGCAAAAGAGGGTTTTGGGCTTCATTTGGTGTCTTCTACCTAACAAGAAGGTGTTTTGCAAAGGGCTTGGGGTATACTAGCTTGAGGGTTCCTCCTTGGAGCCTTGGCCGAGTTCTTGAGCATCTAACAAACCTTTTCTGTCGAGTTTAGCTGCTACAGAAAGGTATTAATCACAGCTCTATGTAGCTGTGATTTATATAGTTTAACATATGTTCATAGCTTGCTAATTCACATAAATGATCCTTTGTTCTTTGGGTTTGTTTTATACATTAATATGGTCATCTAATGAACATATTTTTCAGCTTATAAAAAGGTTTATAAAGTTGTAATTCCGCTGCGTTTTCAGAAAGTTTAAATGGTTAAACTATGATTTTATGTTCTAACAAATCCAATAATGGCATCAAGAGCCGGTTATGTGGATAGCTGCTTGTTCTTATCCTTTAAAAATCATTTTAAAGGATGTTAATCAACTAATTAGGGGCTGATTTTGGTTATTTAATAAACCCCAAGTCTTTCAAAGTTATATCTTCATGCTTATGATTAAACTTTGAAAGATAGGAATGTCAATTGGTTGATATGTTTGGTTGTTGTTTGTTTGGACAAACAAACCCAAATTTTCAGTTTTGTTGGCTGAAAATTTAGGGTTTGATGGGGTTTATTTTGTTTATTGAATAATGTTTATGATTGTTCATATGATAGTGCATAACCTAGCCTTTGGCCCTATGTTATTTGGATGATTGGAATGGTTGTTTTAATTCATTCAATTGGGTTGTAATATTTATGTTTATTATTTGGGTTGTAATTATTTATTCATTTGGTTATGTAATAAATAGATTAGGTGTATTTCTTTTATTAGAAAAATGTATTAGGATATAATTTTTGTAAAAGAAAGATGCACAAGATCAAGACCCAAAGATGGACATCAAAGACATGGACCTTGAAGTATTTGGATATGGATTCAAGTGGGAGTCCATGGACACATATAATGTGTCATTACAAACCCTTAGAAAGACCTTATGACAACACTTGTGATGGCAAACAAGTGTTGTCAACTTAGTAGCTATGGTTATGCACCCATGTTTATATGTTTATGCTTGTTTGAATGTTTGTTGTTTGATTGTTTGGTTGATATTTAGACATATATTACAAACTCATTAACAAACATAACAAGCTGAAAATTGATGGTTCTTAATCATTAAAAGTTAATAAAAGGTTATTAAAAAGGATTAATGATTTTATAATAAAACGGGTTTTATTAAAAGAACCATAGGGTATCTTGTATTTGAAAGCATGCAAATACAAGTACATAGAGTTTTCTAAACTAGAATTATGAAACCTCTAAATATTCAAATCCCTTTTAAAATAAGTCAAACACATCCTCTTATACAACACTCGAATCATTTGAGAACTTGATGTGGGATAAAGGTCACCTAACCACATTAGAGGGAACTTATGAGTTTGAGGTGGGTTTGCCATATTTATGGGATAAAGGTCACCTAACCACTAATATTAGCAAATCCACACGTGTGTCTAAGTAGGATGACTTAATTTGGAAATCATGCATTAGGATCACCGAAGCATGACGTACAAAGGGTGTTGATGGGATAAACATGCCAAACAAACATAAGATGTTTAACCGATCCCATACACTAGAAATTGTAATAGGTTACAATTGTCAAACGTTGACTACCTTGTTAATTTAAATAAAGAGATAAAGGTCACCTAACCGATATTTAAATGTAACGTTGGATTCTAGATTTTAATTATTAATTGTCTATGAGACGTAAAGGGTATTAATGATTAAAATGTAATTTTTCAGAAATACTAATAAGAACTTTGTTAATTTTGTAGAATGGCCGCAAACAACAACAACACAAACCCGACCGTCCATAACCTATCACTAAGAACAATCCTTGAAAAGGAACGTCTAAACCATGGGAACTTCATGGATTGGTACCGAAACTTGAGAATCGTTCTCAAGCAAGAAAAGAAGTCCTATGTGTTAGACGATCCCATTCCCGATCAACCCGATGAAAATGACGATGAGGTCTTTGCCGAGTGGGTCAAGTACACCGAGGACTCTGTGCAAGTCGCATGTCTCATGCTAGCAAGTATGATTCCGATTTGCAAAAGGACTTTGAGAACCACAATGCCTATGACATGATCACCCAGTTGAAGGAAATGTTCCAACAACAATCAAGGGTGGAGCGCTTCGAAACGGTTCGAGCACTCCATGCATGTCGGATGGACGAGACCCAATCGGTGTCATCTTACGTTCTTAAGATGAAGAGCCACATTGATCGCCTCGAAAGGCTTAACTGTCGTGTGTCCAATGAGTTGGCAACGGATTTGATCCTCAACTCTCTATCCAAGAAGTTTGATAGCTTTGTTATGAACTATAACATGAATGGATGGGATAAGAGCATTGGTGAGCTTCACTCAATGCTCAAAACGACCGAGGCGGGCATGGGTAGAAAGGTTCTACCGGTCCTTACGATCAATGAAGGAGGTAGTAGGAAGAGGCACCTCCCCGACCCTAGGGCAAGTGTTGCAAGAGGGAAGGGGCACATCAAGGGGAAGGGAAAAGGAAAAGAAAAAGTGGAACCGCCCAAACCAAAAGAAAAGAAGCAAAAGGTTGCTCAAAATGACCAGTGTTTAAGTGTGGGGAGGTAGGCCATTGGAAACGCAATTGTCCGGTCTATCTCAAAGCATTAAGATCAAAGAGGGATGCGGGGCAAACCTCAGGTACAATCTTTATGATACATGTTGAGCTAAATGTTATTTCTTCTAACACATGGGTACTAGATACCGGATGTGGAACTCATATTTGCAATTTGTTGCAGGGGTTCAAAAGAAGTGAGCATTATGCAAAAGGGGAAATTAGTCTCTTCATGGGGAATGGTGCAAAAGTTGACGTGGAAGCCCAAGGAGACTACATTTTGAAGCTTCCAAGTGGTTTGGAAGTTATTTTAAAGAATTTTTTGTATGCTCCTAGTTTAACTAGGAACATTATTTCTGTTTCCCGTTTAAGACAATGTGATTATGATTTCAAGTTTGTTGACAATGATATTCATATTTCTTTCAATCATATGTTTTATTTTAAAGCTATACCATGTAATGGTATTTATGAATTGGTTCATGAAAACACAACATATGATAGCTCAATGTACCAAGCAACCACCAAAAGGCTCAAATTAGATTTGAGTGATTCCTATCTTTGGCATTGCCGCCTTGGTCAATAAATAAGAATCGTATGCAAAAACTCCAAAAGAATGGTCTTTTGAAAACTAATGAAAATGATTCATTTGATGTATGCGAATCTTGTTTGCAAGGTAAAATGACAAAAGCCCTTTTAGTGGGACTAATGAAAGGGCAAAGGATTTATTAGGAATCATACATTCGGATGTATGTGGACCTTTTAAATCAATAACTAGGAATGGTGAAAGATACTTCATTACCTTTACGATGACTATAGTCGTTATGGGTATGTGTACTTGTTAAGACACAAACATGAATCTTTTGAAATGTTTAAAATCTTCAAAAATTACTCAAAAAAACGGTCAAAATTCTTCGTACGGATAGAGGAGGTGAATACCTAAGTAGTGAATTTCAAGAGTATCTTAGAAGTTGTGGGATTGTCTGACAACTTACTCCACCTGGAACACCACAACATAATGGTGTGTCTGAGAGGAGGAATCGGACTCTATTGGATATGGTTTGATCTATGATGGCTAGAAGTACTCCACCTCTATCATTTTGGGGTTTCGCGTTGCTCTCCGCGGCCCGTATTTTAAATATGGCCCCAACCAAGAAAGTGGAAAGGACACCTTTTGAAATATGGCATGGAAGGGTTCCATCATTATCATATTTAAAAGTTTGGGGTGTGATGCTTATCCTAAGTAATACACTCAAAACAAATTGGAAGCCCGATCCACTAAGTGTATCTTTATTGGATATCCTAGAGATTGTATTGGATATTATTTCTATGATCCGACAGAACAGAAAGTGTTTATTGCTCAAAAGGCAGAGTCCCTGGAAACTAAGTTCTTTTGGAAGAAACTAGTGGAAGAGCAGTGGAACTTGAAGAGGTTCAAGATTCACAAGACGATACACAATTGGTTGATACTAGCAATCAACATGAGGATGTTGAGAATGATCATGTGGATGATCAAGATACACAAAACGTTCACAAATCTGGTAGAATTAGTGTTCCTCCTGAGAGATATGGATTTTTCATAGATGGATGCTATGTGGTAGATTCGGATGAACCAACCACATACCATGAGGCAATGTCAAAACCTGATTTTGACAAATGGCAAGAAGCCATGAACGTTGAGATGCAATCCATGTATGATAACCAAGTTTGGGAATTGGTTACACCACCTCTTAAGTCCAAGATAGTTGGAAGTAAGTGGGTTTTCAAGAAGAAAACCGATATGCATGGAAACTTGGATACCTATAAAGCTAGACTTGTAGCAAAATGTTTCACTCAAACTCAAGGGGTTGATTATGATGAAACCTTTTCCCCTGTGGCAATGCTAAAGTCTATCAGGATATTTTTTTGCCATAACAGCATATTATGACTATGAGATTTGGCAAATGGATGTCAAAACGCTTTTCTTAATGGATATCTTGAGAAAGATGTCCATATGAAACAGCCTGAAGGTTTTGTCGATCCAAAACATCCTAACAAGATATGCAAGTTAAAGAAATCAATCTATGGATTGAAACAAGCATCAAGAAGTTGGAATCACTGTTTTGATAATGAAGTAAAGAAATTTGGCTTCATTAAAAATGTTGATGAAGCTTGTGTATATAAGAAAGCTAGTGGGAGCATTATTACTTTCCTTGTATTATATGTCGATGACATTCTACTAATTGGAAACGACATTCCAACCTTGGAAGGTGTAAAAACCTGGCTTGGAAGCTGTTTTTCCATCAAGGATCTTGGTGAGGCCACCTATATTTTGGGAATAAAGATCTATAGGGATAGATCAAGGTGGTTAATAGGTTTAAACCAAAATACAAGGTGGTTAATAGGTTTAAACCAAAGTACATACATTGAAAAGATCTTGAAAAGGTTCAAGATAGAGAATTCTAAGAAAGGTTTGGTGCCTATTCAAAAGGGGACTATATTGAGCTCATCTCAATGCCCTAGTTCAAAGGTTGAATAAGAAAGAATGAATGGAGTCTCATATGCATCTGCTATAGGATCCATCATGTATGCAATGATATGTACTAGGCCGGACGTGTCATGTGCTCTAAGCATGACAAGTAGATATCAACAGAATCCTGGTAATAGTCATTAGATGGCTGTTAAGAGTATTTTGAAATACCTTAGAAACACTAAGGATATGTTCTTAATATATGGATCTGGTGAGGAGGAGCTCATTGTAAAGGGTTACACGGATGCGAGTTTCCAAACTGATCAAGATGATTCTCGATCACAGTCGGGATATGTCTTTATTATGAATGGAGGAGCAGTCTCTTAGAAGAGCTCAAAGCAAGATGTAGTGGCACTATCTACAACAGAATCAGAATACATCGTCGCTTCATTGGCAGCTCAAGAAGCTGCGTGGCTTAGGAAGTTCATTGCTGATCTAGGGGTTGTTGCTACCATTCAAGACCCCCTAGAGATCTTTTATGACAACGAAGGTGCTATTGCTCAAATCAAGGAACCTCGTGCTCATCAAAAGACTCGGCACATTGAACGGAGATTCAACTACATTAGGGATGAAGTTGAAAAGGGGAAGATATGTATTCGCAAAGTTCATACCGATCAAAACATTGCGGATCCATTCACGAAGCTCCTAGATAGGTCAAAGCATGAAAGTCACACATGTGCCTTAGGACTTTGATATTCTAGTGATTGGACTTGATCAAATTTAGTATTTGAATATGTGGAACTCTTTATTATTTGAGTAAAATTATTTGGTTATAATGTTTCAATTAATGTTCCAATTTAGCATGTTTAATCCATGAATAAATTATTTACTCTAAATGTCCGTAGTCATTCATACTTGTGGGAACAAGTGTGAGGGTAAGATTATTATGAACTTGGATTGGCTGATATTCATAAGGATGAATATGGAGCAATGGGTTGCTACCAAAGTTCATAGATATTTGTGGGATACAAATATTGGACTAACCCGCATCTCAAATTTTACTACATGGAATCTTATCGATTGATCATAAGTAAATTTGAGTAAAGGCGAATATCATTTGGTATCCTTCGACCTGAGATACATATTGGGTTTTGATATTCACCAAGTATTATACCTTGAGCTAATTCTTCACTGTCCTGAAATAATAGACAGTACATAAGGGTATGTTCAGGTATAACACGAGGTGTTTGTGAGAAACGTATGTAGTCAAGATGGAATTTGTTCCTCTTATTCATTGAGAGTTAGATGTCTAAGGCCTGATTAAGTTAAATCAACAAGGAATGATCATTCTGTGTCCTTGGATTTAACATGACATCTGTAACAAAAGGATAGATGATTGATTCACCTTAATCATTTCAAGTAGGGTACTTGAATGGGATGATGTTATTGAATGGCTATAAGTCATGCGTATTAAGGGTAGTAAACCGTTGTTAGGCTGTATTTACTGCTTGCATCAATCTTCTATGAATCTTGGGTAAGTGGGAGATTGTAGGATTCTATATGCACAAGACACTTAGAATATTGTTGTGGTTAGTACGTTATGATCTAAGTCGGGTTATACCCAATAACAAGCTTAGCAAACACCAATTAATATTTAATTGATTATATGCTTATGCAATTAAATATTTACACCAATTTAGAAAATGGGTTTTCTAAATAAGTTGCATATGAGATGGAACAATTTATTAGGATATTTTGTTCAATAATATTATTTGTAGTGTTATTTAAATTAGTTGTATAACACCAAATAATAATGAGAGTATACTACTTATACAATTAAATGGTTAATTGTTACAAGACTAGACATATGTGTGTGTGTTTAATCAAAAGAAAAATCTTCTTTTTTTTACAACAAAACCATCCAACACATCACACACATGCATGTGTGATAGATGCCTTGATTCCCTTGAGTGGAGGACAAGACAAGCATGCTTGTCATTCCACTTTCTTGGCTTAGGAAAGAACAATCACATGCATATTGTCTCCTCCACTAACTAGTCTATATTCAGCTCTCATTCTCACTAATTGATACATGCAACACAAGCAAAATCCTCTCTTTTTCTCTCCTGAAAGTTACGAGCAACAGCAGCAGCAAAAGAGGGTTTTCTGGGCTTCATTTGGTGTCTTCTACCTAACAAGAAGGTGTTCTTGCAAAGGGCTTGGGGTATACTAGCTTGAGGGTTCCTTCCTTGGAGCCTTGGCCGAGTTCTTGAGCATCTAACAACCCTTTTCTGTCGAGTTTAGCTGCTACAGAAAGGTATTAATCACAGCTCTATGTAGCTGTGATTTTATGTAGTTTAACATATGTTCATAGCTTGCTAATTCACATAAATGATCATTTGTTCTTTGGGTTTGTTTTATACATTAATATGGTCATCTAATGAACATATTTTTCAGCTTATAAAAAGGTTTATAAAGTTGTAATTCCGCTGCGTTTTCAGAAAGTTTAAATGGTTAAACTATGATTTTATGTTCTAACAAACCCAATAAATTATCCATATGTAAACCGAATATATTGTATCTTGAAGAGTCGAAGGTGTGTTAACACATTATATTTTGAGGTTGTTAGAAACTTAAAATTATTAAAAATAATATGTTAAAAATATAGTTGAATATATCATATTTTGAATCAGAATTTAGAGTTACTTTGAGAGTAAAATTGTGACAACCCGGAAAAATTCATGATTTATTTCGTGTAGTATTATATGATTTTATATTTTATTATTATTATTATTATTAATTTAATAATAATATTGATAATAAAAATAATAATAACAATAATAGTAATAACATTGTTAATAGTAATAATAATGATAATAATAATAATAATAAATAGTAATATTAATAATGAAGTCCAGGGGGTTAAATTGCCAATTTTGAAACTTTAAAACAAAGTTTTTACATAAAATATTAAAACTAGTAAACTACAGGGACCATTTGTGTAATTTACCCAAACCGCCCCCCTTTCCCGTCGACCCACTGCCGTCCTCCTGCCAAACTCCAGCCAACCTCCGGCGAGGCCACACACTAAAAAATACTCGATTTCAACCCAATTAAAAACTCCCGACACCTTCACATGGGTGATTCGAATCGTGCCCAACTTCGAATTAAAAAATTAGAAGTCGATTTAGTGCGATTCCAACCAAACCGACCCACGTTCACTGTCGGCCGCTTTACAGTTCATGAATCGCATTAACACTCTATTTTAATCGAATTAATCTTACCTAAACAATTATATAAGTAATCCTAATCGGTCTACACTTTCAATAAACACTTACAATCCACAAATCACCATCATCGATCATCATCTACATCATCGACCTGCAACCTATTCGAAGGCTATGTTCCGAGCTTTCTAACATGGAAATAATAGAGGGCTTTTCATTAGTGAGGCCCTTAGAAGCTTCCTGTAAGAGGAATTCGATTATGATCACCATTTACACCCCGAACCCATCAAACCCTCTGTCGCGACCTGTTCATCATAGTCTATACCTTCAATTCAAACGAAAACAGGTAATTAATCATACACACACACTTGATTTTGGTTGGGGAACAAAAGCCCCAACATCAATTTGGTTATAAACATCGATTTGATGCTCAATTTGGAATCGATCGAAACTAGGGTTCTTGAGAGATTTGGGGAATTTGGTTAACTGTGTTTAAAGTTAAAAAGAACCAAGAATAACCGCGGCTTAGGCCTTTGGTTTACTGGTTTGTGTGTGGGAGTTTGAACAGGAGGTCACGGGTTCGAACCCGGCCCCAACATCTATTTCTTTAAAAGCCTTTTTCACATTTTAAAAATCCAGAAAAATTACTAAAAATTATAAAAATAATTTTTATAAACTTTGTTTATTTTAGAAGTTATATAATTATTTTCTGGAAAATTATTTCTTTAAAAACCTTATTTATTTATTTATTTATTTAAATAATTATTACATATGTTATAAATTGTTATCTTTATAAAAATGGATTTTTAATAATAATTTAAATCATCAATTTACTAATGGACATTATAATATTAATTATGAATTATCTTGATCAGATAAATACAAATTAGATTTTATAAATTTAAATATTTATAAAATCTTACAAAATTAAATATAAACTTACATGTTTAAATAACGTCTACAATTTATTTAGAATATAATGATATGTTAAAATCATTATTAAACTAATTAAATTTTATATAAATCTTTAATTATTAAAGAATTAACAAAAATAATTAAATGATTTAATGTTTATAACAAATCTCCAAAAACCAAACCTTAGATCAATTGAACGCCAGGTTCAAGATCTAACTTATTTAGGTTATGGATTTGTATTTGTTTGCTTATGCGAATTATAATTCCTTAGGAGGAATTTACTAGCTTGTCAACACCACACAAGGACTGAGGTGAGTTCATACTTAACTATTCCCTTTTTAATCATTTAAATATTTTGGGGAGGATACATGTTGTAATTAAAATTACAAATTATTTTTATGTATTATGTTAAATAATAATTGAATCACATTTATGATTACATATGGTTATATTGAAAATCCTTCTCTGTAAACTGAACTATTAACAAGGCAGGGATCTTTTGGATAGTACTATCGGGGAGTGACTGACCCCCACAGAGGTTTGGACATGTGGTCCATACCAAGATGCATAAAGATCTTGCTGTCATTCGGGATGACTGTTCTGGTGTGAGAAGGCAGATGTGCGCTATATAAAGTTTGTCATTATAGTTCCACTTACAACCCATATAAGGATAAATGTAAAGAGAGGATTCGCGCCCTCTGATTTGAATTATTATAAATAACATAATGTACACATGAAAAGAATATTAAACTATGATACATGGGCAAATCCTATGTGAAGGATTTGTTGGGCTTGTATATAGTGGGTATGTGGGATAGCGGGTTCACCTTATTAAAAAGGGTTCCGACAGGCTATTCATATACCGGTGAGTAAATTAAACTCACACTTTTACAGTAAATCCTAATTGATGATAGTTTATGATTTATCATTATGTTTTACTTACCTATGAACTCACCAACCCTGTGTTGACACTTGATTTACATGTATTCTCAGGTATCTATTAGGAGCTTATGGACATGCACGTAGGATGATATAAGAGCTCAAGATACATATTGTTTATTATCTGAGATATGATTAGACGTGTTGTTAAGATACAATCTATCTTTATTCCGCTACTCTGAATATTAATGAATGATTATCTAAAATTTATCATATAGATAACTGCATCTCATGTGTAACTACTGTGTTCGATCCTGTTTGCTCACCCCTCCGTGATAGATTCCAGACCCGGAATTTGAGGGTGTAACAGAAATTACTAAAACTTTAACATCATTCTTGAAAGGATTATATTAATGGTTCTTGTGGGCTGATATACACAAGATAGACCAAATAATTCAAGGACCAAAATTAATAAACGAAATAAATAGGGTTTTTTATAAGTGTTAAATTATTTATTGCTATTGTATGCAATAAATTTTTAGGTTATTCATTAAATGTAATATAATTATGATTTCCTGCTATTTAATGTAATTTATGACCGCAATGTCACGCAATTGCTTCTTTTTACAATTCACGTCCCATCGTGATCGTGATATCTTAAAATGATGGAATATATTTGCTTCTCTTTGCTGTTAAAAAAAAACCTTAAAAAATATGATTATGTTTTAACATAAATGTTAGGTTAGGATTCAAAGAAGTTTATAATCTACAAAATGTGAAAACAATTTTAACAATTAAGTTTTTTTAAATAATGGTTGAGTTAAAATTATTAGAAGAAAATTTATTAAAATGATATGTTATGCAAACAAACAAACAAACCCAGTATATCACACTCAAGAACAGGGTCTGGGAAGAGTAGGGTAGGCATAACATAAAATGATATGTTATGCATTTCTACTTTTGTTGATTTTTTTCAGGTTTACCTACATTTTAAACGTTCATAACTTTATATATTACATTATTTTGCCAAATTTCTACCATAAAAACTTGCATTTTTATCTTAAAAACAAGTATAGTTTCGTTACATAAAAAATGTATTTTAGATCATACAATTTAGCATGTCATTGTGTTTTTTTGTTTCGATATTGTATTTTTCCTAACACCATTGTGGTTTTCAAAACATCATTGTGCTTTTTTAAAATGATAACATTCTGAAAATTATAAGATGCAATAATATTATTGTGTATTTTAATATGAAATATATCATGATAAACACACTAATTTATCTAATACGTTTAAAACAATAAAAAACATAAATTAATATAAAACATAAAACACAATAATAAAATAAATCATCGTGTTTTTTCTACTCATCGTTGTGTTTTTTTAACACTATTTTATCTTCCTAAAATGATGAGTTTTAAAGAACACATTTGTGAAAGAGTTAATTTCGATTTTGCCCAATGAGGTTTGATAAAAATAAGTATTTTCATTCAAAAGATTAAAAATATTAATTTACATCCAAAAGTATCTAACTTGTTTCGATTTCACTCTGAAAGTTTGATCAGTTGTTTCAACTTGATTCAATATTAGGGGTGTTAAAAAATATACGAATCCGAAACCGAATCCAAAATATCCGAAAATCTAAAATTCGGATTTTTGAAATTTCATTCGGTAGCTTGTGGAATGTCCTCAGGAAGAAAGGTAAGGGGCCGTTTGATTACACTGACTGGGTAAAATCTGACTGAGTCAGAAGCTGACCAGTTAGAAGTTCTGACTGGGTATGTATCTGACTGAAACTTGGCTGTTTGATTCGATATCTGACTGAGTGATAAAAATACATTATATGATTTATATAAATTGTCCACCAACACACACACACTCTAAACACCACACACACAAACCCCTTCTCCTCACTGCCACCATTGGAGCTCAAGCTTCAGCAGCTTCGGCAGCTCCGGCGAAGGCTTAAGCTCCGGCGACACCTCGAGTGTTCCTCTACCACCGGTGAAAGCTCGGTTGTTTGGAGCTCAAGCTTCGGAGCTCAAGCGGCGGTGGTCGGTTGTTTGAAGAGGAAGAGCGGTCGCTGGCGGTGGTCGGTTGTTTGAGACGACAACAGGACCCCCGGCGACGGCAGCCGGTGGAGATGGGGGTTCGTGATGGGGGGAGACCGCGGTGGAGATGGCGACGGCAGCCGGTGGAGATGGCGACGGCAGCCGATGGAGATGGCGACGGCAGTCGGTTGTTTGAAGAGGAATGGCAGTCGTCGGCGGGGTTCGCGATGGGGAGACCGCCGGTGAAGATGGGGGTTCGCGGTGGGGAGATCGTCGGTGGAGATGGGGGGTTGCGGTGGGTCAGCCAGTCAGCATCACGATTTTCATGGTCGGGTCAGACCCTCCGGACCCGGTCAGACCATATCATCGTCGCTATCAAACAGGCTGACCGGCTGACCGGCTGACCGAGTCAGCCAGTCAGACCAGTCAGCAACAAATCAAACGGGGCCTAAGTACCACAAGCTAAATGACCTTCTGGATACCTTGGATGGTGGTGTGTGGTGGTAAATATGGTGGTTTGTAGTGGTGGAGGGTGGTGGTGGTATGATGGTGGTGGTTGAGATGGGGTTGAATGAGGAAGAAGAAGGGTAAAATGGTCATTTATAACCAGTTAACGGAATTAATTAACGGCCGTTAGACCCAGAGACGTAACGTGTTATTTTCTCCAAACCTTAGGACTAAAGTTATATTTTTTCAATCCCAGGACGCAAGATGAAATCTGAGCAAACCTCAATAGCAATCTGTGTAATTTACTATTTTAAATTATGTAAGACGAAACACAAAAAGAAAAGTTAATAACCTTAATTAGCAACTTTAAGACTTCTACGTTTGTATATTGATGACTTATGAATTATGACAAATGACTCAGTTTTAAAATATACATTATTTACAATGATACGTAAATAAAAATGAGTTGATCAAATTGGTTTGTTCAACATTTTATAACTATTATATGTACAACTTTTAGGAAATTTTTTTAATTAATTATTACATTTACACAAGCATGAATTTAAAACTTGCAAAATAGACATAAAATAGTATTAAGCCCACCCCCAGAGCCCCCCCCCCCCCCCCCCGATTGCGGCGGGGGGCGTAAGATGCATAGAACCAATGTCAAACTACCATCAACGACCACTTAACACATGATAAACTCGTATTAAAAAGGAGAATAAAAAGAGAAAAAATATAAATCAAACGAAAAGTAAACGTAAAAACGTTTTAAGATGCACGTGAAACGTAAAAAATAGAAAACAATAACTAAGTCGATTTAGGATCCATGCGTTGCGTCGGCGTGGTTAAATAGTAAAAAATAGGTGTGAAAACGTTAAACCACGCATGTGCGTTTCGGCGTTTAACTCGTAAACTTTAGACCATAACGTAAAAAGAAAACATACAAAAAATGAAATGTATAGCAGACAAAAATCAAAAGTGAAAAAGTATTAGGTTTTAAATTATGAAATATATGTAAGTATTATAGTTAAAAGTAAAAAAAATAAAAAAAAGAAATCGATAAGTAAGTACAACTCATAAAACATAATGTACAACTCATAAAACATATAAAAGTTGATAATCAGTATATACTTAATGTTTTACACTTTGCATTATAGCACATAAATAATAATAGTTATAGTAATATATTGTATTCAATGTTTTGAAAACTGGACCGGACCGACCGGTTCGACCGGGAACCGGACTCCAATCCGGTCCGGTTCGGTGCTTAAAACCGGTTTAACAGTGAACAGTGGTCAGACCGGTTGAACCGGTCGAACCGTCAGTCGGACCGGTAAACGGACCGGTTGAACCGGTCGAACCGGCGGTCGGACCGGTGGTTGAACCTGTTGAACCGGCTTTTTTATAAAATTTTTTATTTTTTTGTAATTTTTACATAAATACGGTCCGGTTTTATATACGGTCCGACCGGTTGAACCGGTCCGACCAGTGAACGGTAAGGCGTCCGGTTCACTGTCCGGTCCGGTTATTTGTATTAATAAAATAAAGAAATGCCAAAGCAGATGAGGTAAGCGAATGGTTATCGTTGATGTTTAGTCCATTAGGAACCTTTAGACACTTATAACAAACGATTGTTTGATGAGCTTAACCTTTTTTTTAAGCACAAACGTTTATGTGTAATAACAATTTAATATGGGTCAAAATGGTTCATTAATATCATATATGTATCTACTAGATTAGTATACCGTGTATCACACAGTTTGAATAAAAAAATATTAAATAATTAGTAACGAAAAATTATTAATTATAAAATCATGTTTTGAGATTAGAGATTAAAACTATTATAAGTAATGACTATAACTAATAAAAGAATGATATAATTTCTTTTAAACATTTGTATTTTATTTTTTATTAAAATATTTTAAGCATTTGTTCTAAATTAAGCCGTTTTAAAAAATGTCATTTTATAAACAATTTCTTATTATAACTCGGAATTTAATAATTATGGTTCATAAAAATATTATTTTTTTAAAACAATGCTTTTTAAATATATTTTATTTTTAAAAAAGTTTGATATTTTAGAAAAATTACTTATGTATACAAAAAATTATTTCTTTAGATGTTTCATTTATAAGAAGAGCTATTTCTTAATTTATTAAAAAAATATTTTAATCTAAAAAAATAAATAATATAATTGATAGTTAATGTAAATATTTAATAGAAGAAAGAATCGGGAAAAATAAGATTAGGATGTCTAAAATTATGATAATTGTCAACTTCAAAATTTTTTATTGTAATAAATAGATGTATGTACATTAAAACACATACAAAATAAACGTAAACAAGTTCGGTATACACCAACCGGTTCCAAGTGTTAGCCCATAAGTCGGACAACTAAACTAAACTTAGTTTTCAAGACGTCATGATCAATTGCAACATATAAATCTCAAACTAATTTACTTTGGTATAATAACAGTTTACAAAAATCTTGACCCAACCTCCTAAAAGAACTCGGTTGATCTTTGGAAAATTACATGGCCTAGTAATTATCTACTCTATGCTCATACGATGCGACAGGAAATACGAGCCGAATGTAGCCAAGCTTGGGCTCGACGAGTTTACAAACTGAGTCAGCCGACTCAAACCGAGTCGATCTCAAGTCGAGTTTTTTTCGAGCGAGTTTTGAACCTTAGGTTAAAATTTCAAAATTCTATACTAAAATAAGAAATTGTCTATTAATAAAAAATGCTTATTGCTTACCAAGCTTGAAAAAAAAAGACTCTAAGAACATGTATAGTTCCATTTTCAAATTAGAAAACTTCTTTAGTTAATAATAGTATGCTTTATGAATCTTGGTTCCAAATTCCACCCAACCATGTGAAACAAGCTTAATCATCAAGAAAAATCTTTTGGTTTAGCTATCAAGAATTGTACAATATGTTTAAACACTTCTAATTACTTAACCACTTAATCATTCTTATAAGTATTATACTATATATATATGTTATTATATATACTATTATATAATACATATTAAAATGATAAGATGGTAATTTATTTAAAGTGTAAAACAATTATACAATAATTTAAGCATTGAGTACAAGTGCTTTATGTCATATTTCCACTTTTACCCCCATTTAATTAATTTATTCTAATTATCTTATTATTTAATACACATTATTAATATATATTTTAAAATATGATATTATTTAATCCATTTCATTAAATTTATTTTATTTATAATAATATAAATTAACATTTAAATTTATAGTTGCTAATCATATTTTTATAACTAAATACTATTTAAATTAAGTATTATTTATTTAAATATGTAACACCCCGAAAAGTCAAAACGAGTCAAAATGGGTTAGAGGCTTATTAATGGGTATTTAATAGAAAAAGAAAGGATTATGGGCTAATTTGGGTTTATGGACAAGAACTTGAGTAATTGAGGCCCATGATCAGCCTAACCTACCCAAATGCAGCCACCATCTTCTCATTTCTACCTAACAACAAGAATTCGTAGAGAGAGAAAGTAGAGAGAGAAAGTGCAAGAAACACAAGATTTGAAGCTTGTAAGATCAAGGGATTGAGGATCTGGGTGTTTGTGCATCAAATCTCAAAGAAATGAGCAACAAACAAGGTAAGAAACGACTTCTAAGCCTTCTGTAAATCAAACCCAGATTCTAGGGTTTTGGGTTTTTTGAAAAGTTGCAAAGAATCGCATAAAGGTCACATTTTTACGTATGAAAACATGTATAAAGCTTAGATTTAGCCTCATGGGTGATAAACTAAGAGGTTGGACGTATAAAGTTGTGATTTTGGGTTAAAAACGGACTGGTTCGTGATTTTTATGCGATCTGCGAAACTGTATATGCATCCAGCGAACTTGCATAATCATCCAGCGAAACTAGGAGCATTTCCAGCGAAATTACAGTTTCGCTTGGGCGAAACTACAGTTTCGTTCGAGCGAAACTGTGTACCCATAGACATTGCGAAACTAGGAAATTCCAACGAAAGTTGGGCGCTCAAGGCAGCGAATTTGTCCAGCGAAACTGCCAGCGAAACTGCCAGCGAAACTGTGGGCGAAATTATGAAGAAAATGACGTTTTTGTGCATTAACTTTCGTGCAGCTAGAGTGTTTGGACTATAGCTTAAGTAACTTAGGATTGAAGCTATTTGCTAAGTTCAGGTGAGTTCTAGACCCCCTTATTTAACGTTTTTCCATGTTTTTGGGGGCTATTATGCATAATAAACATAAGGTTTTCAAGGTAAGGATTTCAAGGTGTTTTAACAAGAAAAATACATTTTTCTAAAGTAAAATGTGGCATTTAAATAGCTCAAAATAATTTTCGGGCGCGCTGACCTGGCAGCTCGGCCCCAGCCAGGGGCGTTGCCCCTTGGACCCCACTAGGGGCTGCTGCCCCTAGGACCCCGCTGTCAGGGGCTGCCGCCCCCGAACCCCCGCTGTCCCGCGGAGGGTCGGTTACATGTTATGATGACTAGTACTTGGTATGTTGTGTACTTAATAAGCTAAGTATTATATATATATTAAGTGAAAAATAATACTAATGAGAAGTGGAACTTAACGAATGTTACCCCGGGCCCGTTTGATGATGAAAAGTCTTGCAAGCACTATGATAGACTTCACTTATGTGTGAGTCTGATGTATGATGATGGATCCGTATTCATGAGCGGGCTATGTGCCTGCTAGTGTGGATCAACTGTCGGGGGAAACTACCATGAAGATGTGTACCGACGAGGATCGATCGACCGTCGGGGGTAGCGACCATGGATAACGTGTACCGACGGGGATTGACATTCGTTGTCAATCAACATGGAGAGCTTGCTTTGTGCAAACCTCGCCGATGATGAAGTAAAACGAAATGAAAGAATAAAAGATAATGAACGTGCCTAATGTGATGCAAGTAATGTTTGTAGTATGATGTATGCGTGTTCATTATACGAAAGGATAAAAGATTATACTTTCTTACTTATATAAAACTAGAACTCACTCAGCGTGGCTGACTTTTTATGCATAATAGTGGGCAGGTAGGCGCTGATGCTGAGGATGGCACCACAGAGCTACTTGGGGAAATATGGATGGCATTCCTATTAATGAAGTCTTATTGTAATTAATGAACAAGGAATATATTTTGTTTACCTTTAAAAGACAAATGTATGAGTACGATGGGGTTTTAAGTTTTAAATGAATATTTAATTATCTTCCGCTGCAATGTTTTGTTATGAAACTGATTTTGTGCTATGGTTAACCAACTGTGAGGTCTCCCGGGAACGGAGCCTTACAAAATACTTATATATATTACTATATAATACATCTCTTTAGATAAAGATGTAATTTTGCCAATCATACAAGTTTTAAAGCAACATGTACAAAGTAGTGTAAAGCATTTAAAAGGGGTAGAACAAAGATTTGTTTAATATTTTAAGACATTTTAGGGTAATATGATAAATTTATCCATTAAATTTTAATACCTTGATATTTTTGCCATTATCTTTTTAATGTATTTAATAAACATTATTAATACGTTATTTAATAATATGATATTATTTAATTACATCATTAAATTTTATTTTATTTATGATAATATAAATTGACATTTAAATTTATATTTACTAATTATATTTTTATACTAATACTATTTAAATTAATTATTATTTTATTTAAATTTAATGCAGTTTAATTATTACGATTGAGCACTAATCCCTCTTTCCCTTTCTATTGCTGGTTGTTAGCAGCTCAATAAGAATTAAGATAGTAAATGTGGTGATAATTTCTCCATTGACTTTCTTTTGTCTATGCAAATCATCCATTGAAAGTTACATTCGGTGATCATAAAACTTTAACCTACATTTATAAAACGAAACCTGTAAGGTTATATTAAAAAGGCTGATGCAACCAAAGCAACCAAAGAGTTTCAAGTATGCATGCACTAATGTACAAGGTAGAAGTTACTTCGTAAGTTTACACTCTTCATAAAAAATATTCTAAGTGTAAAATGTGACAACCCGAAAATTTTCATGATTTAATAAAAATTTTTTATATGAATTTATAGTTTATTTTTATTTTTGTTATTATTTAATAAATAATAATAAAAATAATGAAAACAATAATAATAATAACAAATGATATTATTAAAAATAATAATATTAATAATGATAACAATAACAATAATAATAATGATATTATTAATGAAAATAATTTATAAAAATTATTAAACTTAATTTAATAAGTCCAGGGTTAGTTTTGAAAATTCTGAAACTTATTTTAAAGGGTTTAAATCGAAATGATAAAGCATCAAACTACAGGGACCATTCTGCAATTTTTGAAAACCCAACCCCCATCCCGTCCCCTTCGATTTCCGGCCACCGTCGCCGGCGGTCCTCCGGCGTCCCCAAAACCCATTCAAAACTCGACCATTTTACATAAAACCGGTCCCAATCGAATCGTGTGAGTGCCTCGAACTCATAGACCACTACAATTTGAATAATCAAGTTGATTAGGTATGTTTCCCACTGAACCTAATTTTCGGCCGACCCATTAACCAAGATCGCACTAAAATTCTATTTTTAATGTAATTAATCGCACCTACACAACGCTATAAATGACCCTAACCTGTCTACGCATTCAATTGCACCAGTAAACACACAGAAACCACAATTCGATCTCTTTCTCCTTCGCGACCTGCAACTTAGTCGACTTCTGTCTTATGAGCTTAATTTCACAAAATTAAGATAGGGCTTTCGATCATTTGAGCAATTAGAAACTTTCTGTAAAAGGAATTGGATTATAATCAACACTAGACACTGAAATCGATCTTTGCATACTCGCGGCTTGTTCATCAAGTGTTCATCATCGATCGAACTTCAAAACAGGTAATTGATTACACCTATACGTTCGGTTTACTTGATAAATCATAGCCCTAAACTTAATTTGATTAACAACATCAATTGGTGGTTCAATTGCAAATCAATCAAATTAGGGTTCTTATGATTTAGGATTGATTTTGGTTTGTGCTTAAAAGAATTAGAAACGGAGTATTACCGCGGCCTTGTGCCTTGGTCTACTGGTTTGTGTGTGTGAATTGGGAAGAGAAGGTCAGGGTTCGAACCCTGCCCCCGACATGTATTTTTTAAGGTCTTTTTGACCTTTTAAAAAATATAGAAAAATTCCGAAAAATTATAAAAATAATTTTTATAAACTTTAATTATTTTAGAAAATAAATAATTATTTTCTGGAAATTTATTTCTTTAAAACCTTATTCATTTATTTATTTAAATAAATAAAAACATATGTAATAAATTGTAACTTTATAAAAAAAATAGATTTTTAATAATAATTTAAATCATTGAATCATTAATGAACATCATATTATTTTTATAAATCATAATAATTGTTTAAAAACCTTATTTATTTATCTGAATAAATATTACATGTGTTATAAATTATTAACCATATAAAAATGGATTTTTAATAATAATTTAGACCATCACATTATTAATGAACAATATATTATATAGGATAAACCCTAATAATATAAATACAAATTAGATTTTATAAATTTAAATATTTATAAAATCTTACAAAATCAAATATAAACTTACATGTTTAAATAACGTTTACAATTTATTTAGAATATAATGATATGTTAAAATCATTATAAATCTTTAATTATTAAAGAATTAACAACAATAATTAAATGATTTAACGTTTATAACAAATCCTCGAAAAACCAAACCCTAGATCAATTGAACACCAGATTATAAATTTGTAATTATTTACTTATGTGAATTATAATTCCTTAGGAGCAATTCACTAGCTTATCAACATCACACGAGAATATTGAGGTGAGTTCAGGCCCCACTATTTTACTAAATCTCGTTTGGGTAAGTTCATTTTATTAAAACTCTTTTGGGGGAGATAGCATACTGGTAATGTTACAAACGTTTTCATTATATATTTAAGATGTGTATGATATTAATATAGTGCTGTTTATCATTATAAAAGTCCTCACACTTTCGAATTGTTAATATTGGATAGCGGGGAAAGTTGGGTAGTACTACTGGGTGTGACGACCCCACCTGTATGACTCGAGGTCAGTCGGGTGCAATTTGTCCTATGAACATTAGTCACGATATGACATCGTGGCTGGAGGCAAACATAACACAGTCAGCTTCAATGTCGAAATCACTATTTAATATCTTTTGGGAATGGGCTAGCTAGCCATTACAATGCACATGCTTAAATATACGCTATTGTTAAACTGTGACGTTTAACGGTAAACTCTTGAACTGATCAACCGTTGGGTTGATACACGCTATTGTTAAACTGGGATGTTTAACTGCAAACTCTTAAACTGATCAACGTTGGGTTGATACACGCTATTGTTAAACTGGGATGTTTAAACGCAAACTCTTGAAGTTACCAACCATTGGGTTGATATACACTTTTGTTAAACTGTTATGTTTAAACGCAAACTCTTGAACTCACCAACCGTGTGTTGACTTTTAGTATGCTATTCTCAGGTCATTAAATCTGGACTGCTGTTAGGAGCAATACACGGGTCAAGCATGCATCCTAACGCTTAAACAATGATATATATATGTTTATCTTTATATATTTTGGGTTTGTTTTATTTGTTTAAACGCTTCCGCATGTATTACAAAGTTTGAACTTTGGTTTGTTATGTTAAACGTTGCATATAGAGTCGTTCCAAGTAACTATTGACTGTGATCCTGGTTTGTTCACACGCCTCGCGGTAGAACTCCGCACGTGGATTTTGAGGGTGTGACAGATTGGTATCAGAGCCATTGGTTATAGAGAACTAGGTTGCATACACACTAGACTATAACCGCACACAGTTAGTTAGTTACTTGTTTCTAGACTTCCTAAACTTAACTGATTATCTTAGGTTCAAATCCTTAGACTTTATGTCTAAACTATGAAAATCATATCGAGGTTTTAAAATTTCATGAACCAAATGAACTTGTGTGACACATAGACACCTGTATTCTGGATTTCCTGGCAAAAAGCCTTCGGGCTAAGGCTAGCATATCGCATATATCTCATTACGAGACCTGGTATGCTTACCTGGGGATTTCTGGGATGAGTGATAAACTATGGTCAATACACAAGTCCATAAGGTAAATGGGATACCTTTTTACTGAACATGGAACAATACCGAGTCCGGCGACTCACAAGCAATGTCTATACACTACAGCACGACATAGCTGAATGATTCTATTCTATTTCCTTTAAACGATTCGGACTACGTAGCGTTTCTTTATTTTGGAACCTATGTGGAAAGAGTTGTTTCCCCACCCAAACAACAAACTCAATTTGTTATAAACATTATGGTGGTGATGAATTCATTATCTCCTTATTGTTTACTATAATGAGATAAAAAGGATTGATTCATTACTCATTATTGTATTTGTGAATATAAAGTGAAATAATGGACGCCCAAAGACGAGGACGCGTGCGTGGACATGGTGCCGGTGACCAAGGTGCCGGTGACCAAGGCGCTGGTCCTATTAATATGACCCCTGCGGAATTAGCTGCTCTAATCAACGTACAAGTTCAGGCAGCGGTAGCTGCTACCCAAACAAGACAGCCAGCAGGACCACCAACGTGTACCTACAAGTCCTTCATGGACTGCAAGCCTCACACCTACAGTGGAACCGAGGGAGCTGTAGGGTTAGTGAGATGGTTTGAGAAGACGGAGTCCGTATTCTCAAAATGTAACTGTCTGCCTGCTGACCAGGTGAAATACGCTACGGGGACGTTGGATGGTGCTGCATTGTCTTGGTGGAATGCGCAAGTGCAAATGCTAGGGCAAGCCATGGCAGATCAACTCCCGTGGAACGAGTTCAAAGATATGATGATTGTGGAATACTGTCCACGAAGCGAAGTACAAAAACTTGAAGTGGAATTCTGGCAGCTGAAGATGCAAGGATCAGAAATTAAGACTTATACCACAAGAACTCATGAGCTGGCCACTCTATGTCCAGGAATGGTAAACGAGATGCACAAGAGAGTGGAACACTACATCCGAGGATTGGTGCCAGAGATTAGGAGTATGGTTACTTCCTCAAACCCGGCTACTATCCAGCAAGCTATCCGCCTAGCCCACAAACTGACTGATGAAGCTGTGGAGGAAGGACGGTTACCAAAACGGGGCGCTGCGGCGAGCGTGTCCGACAACAAGAGGAAGTGGGATACCTCTAACAACACAAACAACAACAACAATAGAACATCATCGTCCGGTGGTCAACATCAGCAACAAACACCACAACAACAACACAGGAGGTTCGACAACAATCGTAACTTCAACCAGTCAGCCTCGAACAATCAAGGATCGAGCAGTTATGGTGGTAAACAGCCTAGGTGCCCACGGTGCAACTATCATCATGTTGGAAGATGTGACAATTACAAGTGTCAGCGGTGTGGTAAAATGGGACACTTGGCTAAGGATTGCCGTGGTGAGTTGGTTAGGAAGCCATAGCAAACTCAGGAGACTCAAAGGGTTGCTTTGAGTGTGGGAAAGAAGGGCACTACAGGAACAACTGCCCGCAGCTGAGGAAGAACGGTAATGGCACTGGCCAAAACAACAACAATCAAGGCAATAACAACAACAACAATGGTAACGGTGGTAACAATAATGGAGCCAAAGGGAGAGCCTTCGTCATTGGCTCAGGTGAGGCTCTAAATGATCCTACAACTATTACTGTTAGATTTTCTATCAATGGATGTTTTGCTACGATACTGTTTGATACTGGGGCCGATAGGAGTTTTATATCCTTAAAGTTCTGTAATTTTCTAAGTGATATTCCTTCTGCCTTAGAATCCAAATATACCATAGAATTGGCCGACGGTAAACAAATCCATGTAACACACATTCTTAGAGATTGTAAGATAGAACTCGCTGGTCATACTTTCGCTATAGATCTTATGCCTGTTACACTAGGAAGTTTCGACGTTGTGGTAGGCATGGATTGGCTCTCTAATAAGCAAGCGGAAGTCATATGCCATGAGAAGATAATACGAATCCCTGTTGGTGATGAAATTCTTACAGTCCGAGGCGATAGGAGTGGTGCAGTAATGGGTATTATCTCTTACATGAAGGCGCAAAAGTTGTTACGAAAAGGGCGTGTGGCTATTCTGGCACTCGTCACCGACAAGCAGTCCGAAGAAAAGAAAATAGAAGACATTCCCGTGGTAAGAGATTTTCCAGAGGTATTTCCAGAGGATCTTCCTGGACTACCACCTCATCGCCAAGTGGAATTTCAAATCGAACTGACTCCCGGTGCAGCCCCGATTGCTAGAGCACCTTATCGATTAGCACCAAACGAACTACAGGAGTTGTCATCACAACTTCAGGAGCTTTTAGATAAGGGTTTTATCCGACCTAGCTCATCACCTTGGGGAGCCCCTGTTCTCTTTGTTAAGAAGAAGGACGGCACTTTCCGAATGTGCATCGATTATAGAGAATTAAACAAAGTCACAGTCAAGAACCGATATCCTCTACCTCGTATCGACGACTTGTTTGATCAGCTTCAGGGATCGAGCTATTATTCGAAGATCGATTTGAGGTCTGGTTATCATCAACTCCGAGTCCGTGAGGAGGACATCTCCAAAACCGCATTCCGTACTCGTTATGGTCATTACGAGTTCTTGGTCATGCCTTTTGGGTTGACTAATGCACCTGCGGTATTCATGGACCTCATGAATCGCGTGTGCAAACCCTATCGCGATCAGTTTGTTATCGTGTTTATCGATGACATACTGATATACTCTAGGACCAAGGAAGACCACGAAGAACATCTACGATTGATCTTGGAATTATTGAAGAAGGAGCAACTGTACGCCAAATTCTCTAAGTGTGACTTCTGGAAACGTGAAGTGCAATTCCTAGGTCATATCGTTAATGAGAAGGGAATACATGTTGATCCTGCAAAGATTGTGGCGATAAAGAATTGGGCTACACCTAAGACACCGACTGAGATAAGGCAATTCCTGGGGTTAGCAGGATATTACCGACGATTCATAGAAGGATTCTCTAAAATCGCACAACCTCTCACAGCCTTGACCCACAAAGGAACGACATACAAATGGGGTGAAAATCAAGAGGCGGCTTTTCAGCTATTGAAACAGAAACTCTGTAGTGCACCGATATTGGCACTACCAAAGGGAACAGATGATTTCGTGGTGTATTGTGACGCATCCATTCAAGGATTGGGTTGTGTCCTGATGCAGCGAGATAAGGTGATAGCTTACGCCTCGAGACAACTGAAGATTCACGAGAAAAACTATACCACCCATGACCTGGAATTGGGTGCAGTGGTTTTTGCCTTGAAGATTTGGAGACACTACTTGTACGGTACCAAATGCACTATCTATACCGATCACAAGAGTCTTCAGCACATCTTTGAGCAAAAGGAGTTAAATATGCGGCAACGACGGTGGTTAGAGTTACTCAATGATTATGACTGTGCAATCAAGTATCATCCGGGTAAGGCTAATGTGGTAGCCGATGCCCTTAGTCGTAAGGAAACCCTAAAGCCTCGTCGAGTGCGCGCATTACAAATGACTATCCACTCTGACCTACCAGCACAAATCAAAGCTGCTCAATCTGAGGCCTTGAAGACGGAGAATCTCAGAGCGGAATACATGCGAGGCATGGAGAAGCAGTTGGAGGTTAAAGCTGATGGAATCCGTTATTTTATGAAACGGATCTGGGTACCACAGTACGGGAATTTGCGAGAGCTGATAATGGATGAAGCTCACAAGTCACGTTACTCTATTCATCCCGGTTCAGACAAGATGTATCAGGACCTGAAAGAATTTTACTGGTGGCCGAAAATGAAAGCAGAGATAGCCATGTATGTAAGTAGATGCTTAACTTGTTCCAAGGTTAAGGTGGAATACCAGATACCATCTGGTTTACTTCAACAACCGGAAATTCCAGTGTGGAAATGGGAGCAGATCTCCATGGACTTTATCACGAAGTTACCTAGGACTCCCAGCGGATGCGATACCATTTGGGTTATAGTAGATCGCTTAACGAAATCCGCACACTTTCTGGCAATCCGAGAGACTGATCGAATGGAGAAGCTAACACGTATCTATTTAAGGGAAATAGTCTCCCGGCATGGCGTGCCGATATCTATCATTTCTGATCGTGACGCTCGGTTCACTTCTCATTTCTGGCAATCATTACAACGATCATTGGGAACACGGCTGGATATGAGTACCGCGTATCACCCGCAAACCGATGGTCAAAGTGAGCGTACGATCCAGACACTGGAAGACATGTTGCGTGCCTGTGTAATTGATTTTGGCAGCAGCTGGGAAACTCATTTACCATTGGTTGAGTTCTCCTATAATAACAGTTATCATACCTCAATCAAGGCAGCTCCATTTGAGGCATTATATGGGCGTAAGTGCCGGTCACCTATTTGTTGGGCAGAAGTTGGGGAAAGTCAACTTACCGGTCCTGAACTCGTGCACGAGACGACTGAGAAGATCGTACAGATCCGTAATCGTATGGCAGCAGCGCGAGATAGACAGAAAAGTTATGCTGACAAGAGACGGAAACCTCTAGAGTTCCAAATTGGTGACAAAGTGTTATTAAAAGTCTCACCGTGGAAAGGCGTAGTTCGGTTTGGCAAGCGAGGAAAGCTAAATCCGAGGTATGTTGGACCATTTGAGATACTGGAAAGAATAGGTCCAGTGGCCTATCGACTAGCCTTACCTGATTCACTAAGTGGAGTCCATAATGTGTTTCACGTTTCAAACCTAAGGAAGTGTTTAGCCGATGAATCACTTGTTGTACCTTTAGAGGAACTACAAGTAGATGAGAAATTCAGGTTTATCGAGGAACCAATCGAAATCATGGATAGGGAAGTTAAACGGCTTAAGCATAGCAAGATTCCAATTGTTAAAGTTCGGTGGAACTCCCGGCGTGGTCCTGAGTTCACTTGGGAACGAGAGGACGAAATGATACGCAAGTATCCTAACCTGTTCAAGGATGCTGCAAATACATCTTAATTTTCGGGACGAAAATTCCTCTAACAGGGGGATGATGTGACAACCCGAAAATTTTCATGATTTAATAAAAATTTTTTATGTGAATTTATAGTTTATTTTTATATTTTTGTTATTATTTAATAAATAATAATAAAAATAATGAAAACAATAATAATAATAACAAATGATATTATTAAAAATAATAATATTAATAATGATAACAATAACAATAATAATAATAATGATATTATTAATAAAAATAATTTATAAAATTATTAAACTTAATTTAATAAGTCCAGGGTTAGTTTTGAAAATTCTGAAACTTATTTTAAAGGGTTTTAAATCGAAATGATAAAGCATCAAACTACAGGGACCATTCTGCAATTTTTTGAAAACCCAACCCCCATCCCGTCCCCTTCGATTTTCCGGCCACCGTCGCCGGCGGTCCTCCGGCGTCCCCAAAACCCATTCAAAACTCGACCATTTTACATAAAACCGGTCCCAATCGAATCGTGTGAGTGCCTCGAACTCATAGACCACTACAATTTGAATAATCGAGTTGATTAGGTATGTTTCCCACTGAACCTAATTTTCGGCCGACCCATTAACCAAGATCGCACTAAAATTCTATTTTTAATGTAATTAATCGCACCTACACAACGCTATAAATGACCCTAACCTGTCTACGCATTCAATTGCACCAGTAAACACACAGAAACCACAATTCGATCTCTTTCTCCTTCGCGACCTGCAACTTAGTCGACTTCTTTCTTATGAGCTTAATTTCACAAAATTAAGATAGGGCTTTCGATCATTTGAGCAATTAGAAACTTTCTGTAAAAGGAATTGGATTATAATCAACACTAGACACTGAAATCGATCTTTGCATACTCGCGGCTTGTTCATCAAGTGTTCATCATCGATCGAACTTCAAAACAGGTAATTGATTACACCTATACGTTCGGTTTTACTTGATAAATCATAGCCCTAAACTTAATTTGATTAACAACATCAATTGGTGGTTCAATTGCAAATCAATCAAATTAGGGTTCTTATTGATTTAGGATTGATTTTGGTTTGTGCTTAAAAGAATTAGAAACGGAGTATTACCGCGGCCTTGTGCCTTGGTCTACTGGTTTGTGTGTGTGAATTGGGAAGAGAAGGTCAGGGGTTCGAACCCTGCCCCCGACATGTATTTTTTAAGGCCTTTTTGACCTTTTAAAAAATATAGAAAAATTCCGAAAAATTATAAAAATAATTTTTATAAACTTTAATTATTTTAGAAAATAAATAATTATTTTCTGGAAATTTATTTCTTTAAAACCTTATTCATTTATTTATTTAAATAAATAAAAACATATGTAATAAATTGTAACTTTATAAAAAAAAATAGATTTTTAATAATAATTTAAATCATTGAATCATTAATGAACATCATATTATTTTATAAATCATAATAATTGTTTAAAAACCTTATTTATTTATCTGAATAAATATTACATGTGTTATAAATTATTAACCATATAAAAATGGATTTTTAATAATAATTTAGACCATCACATTATTAATGAACAATATATTATATGGATAAACCCTAATAATATAAATACAAATTAGATTTTATAAATTTAAATATTTATAAAATCTTACAAAATCAAATATAAACTTACATGTTTAAATAACGTTTACAATTTATTTAGAATATAATGATATGTTAAAATCATTATAAATCTTTAATTATTAAAGAATTAACAACAATAATTAAATGATTTAACGTTTATAACAAATCCTCGAAAAACCAAACCCTAGATCAATTGAACACCAGATTATAAATTTGTAATTATTACTTATGTGAATTATAATTCCTTAGGAGCAATTCACTAGCTTATCAACATCACACGAGAATATTGAGGTGAGTTCAGGCCCCACTATTTTACTAAATCTCGTTTGGGTAAGTTCATTTTATTAAAACTCTTTGGGGGAGATAGCATACTGGTAATGTTACAAACGTTTTCATTATATATTTAAGATGTGTATGATATTAATATAGTGCTGTTTATCATTATAAAAGTCCTCACACTTTCGAATTGTTAATATTGGATAGCGGGGAAAGTTGGGTAGTACTACTAGGTGTGACGACCCCACCTATATGACTCGAGGTCAGTCGGGTGCAATTTGTCCTATGAACATTAGTCACGATATGACATCGTGGCTGGAGGCAAACAAACACAGTCAGCTTCAATGTCGAAATCACTATTTAATATCGTTTGGGAATGGGCTAGCTAGCCATTACAATGCACATGCTTAAATATACGCTATTGTTAAACTGTGACGTTTAACGGTAAACTCTTGAACTGATCAACCGTTGGGTTGATACACGCTATTGTTAAACTGGGATGTTTAACTGCAAACTCTTAAACTGATCAACCGTTGGGTTGATACACGCTATTGTTAAACTGGGATGTTTAAACGCAAACTCTTGAACTTACCAACCATTGGGTTGATATACACTTTTGTTAAACTGTTATGTTTAAACGCAAACTCTTGAACTCACCAACCGTGTGTTGACTTTTAGTATGCTATTCTCAGGTCATTAAATCTGGACTGCTGTTAGGAGCACTACACGGGTCAAGCATGCATCCTAACGCTTAAACAATGATATATATATATGTTTATCTTTATATATTTTGGGTTTGTTTTATTTGTTTAAACGCTTCCGCATGTATTACAAAGTTTGAACTTTGGTTGTTATGTTAAACGTTGCATATAGAGTCGTTCCAAGTAACTATTGACTGTGATCCTGGTTTGTTCACACGCCTCGCGGTAGAACTTCGCACGTGGATTTTGAGGGTGTGACATAAATCTTCTGAAGCTAAAGACCAAATCTTCAGAAGCCAAAGATGAAGTCTTCCGAAGCTTCAAAGACAAAGTCTTTTGGAGCCAATGAAGTGAAGACTAATTTCTTATGAAGACAAAGAAGACATGTTTTCTCTGATCAACTTTTGCCTACAGCTGACCCACTTTCTACTGTAACTCTAAAGACTCTTGTGAAAAAAGTCCATACTTTTGCAACTGTAGATTAAGGTTTAGAGCCTCTTTCTACTTTATACATTTTATTCTTTTTGTAAATTATTAGGATGCTAGTTATGTCATATCATAGTCACAAGTCAAAAGACAATCTGCCTTTTAATTGTACATTGATATTGTTATCTAAATTAGTGTTTCGAGCTGGCTTTCAAAGTATAGCCGGCTGTAGGATTTAGTATAAAATGTCTCAGGTTCTTGTATTTTATCTTATACTTTGTAACACTTGTAATAGAACTTGAGAGCAATATACAACATTTTTGAAAACCATACTTATCTGTTTATTGTTCTTTTGTTCTGTCTCATTACTTACTTGTGTTCTTAGTATCTTCTATATAAACCCGATACCCTATTTGATCTGTTAGGTGTTCTAACACTCTCCTTATTGTGAGACTGACTGTATTAACCACCCTTAAGCAGTCCTGCAAAACTCTTGTAAAATCTAGGTAATAAGTGATTTTCAACCACAAATATCACCCATGCTTTCAATCTTGTTGGGATAATATAGTTGTCTTAAAAACTTTTGTAATATACGTAATTGTTTTCTTTCATTCAGTTTTTTCAATAATTATATTTTGATTTTAATTTACGTCATAACGTATCGAGCCGATATGACTAAAACCGAATTACCCAAAAATCACGCAACAGTCGTACACCGCAACACGCGGACAATTCCACTAGTAGATTATAATACATTTGAGGAGAATGATTTTTTGTTTACATTTTTTTAATAGTTTAAGGGGCAAAATTATATTCTATGAGTTTCACTACCTTAATTATATTTACACATACATATCGATTACCTATACTATATTATAATACATTTAACGAGAATAAAATCGTCTTATTAGATAATTTTAAAAAGTTTAAGATAACAAATGTCTTATAAATTTGATTATTCTGATCATTTTGTACACACTTGTCAATTATGTGATTACAATTATTAACTTTTAAATCAACTACCTTAAGATTTTTATATGACTATAACTTTTTATACGTTAAAATTCTTCAAATTAAACCACAAAAACAAGTATTTTATTCTCTTTGATTTGCATATGGTATTGTTATAGCTTTTTTTTATAAAAAAACTACATGTTGTGTTTTGATCTGCATCACGTGGGCACCTCTCTAGTATGATTAAATACAAAAAAAAGCTAACTGAAATAAATTAGGAAAAAATTACAGGTGAAAGTAATGAATTTACGCGAAATGTACGAAGTAATAATAACCATTGATATATGGAATCAACGGTTCAGATTAGAGATTAGAGTAATCACGCA
This sequence comes from Flaveria linearis, assembly GCA_024085815.1. NCBI lineage: Eukaryota > Viridiplantae > Streptophyta > Magnoliopsida > Asterales > Asteraceae > Flaveria > Flaveria linearis. Next base: position 21,170,954 of record CM044010.1, read on the forward strand.
AAGAAGGGATTATGTAGGCAGATGTGAAAATAGCCTACAATTGTTGAATTTTTTTAAATTTCCTTATTTTTTAAACGTATATAACTTATTGTTCACAAGATTATTTTTAAAAAAAATTACACTATAAAATCAAGCATTCTATTATCTTTAATTTGAGTATAATATTCTTTTTTTTAAATCAACATTAAAAAAAACGTAAATGTGCTGTGCGTATAACTTGTGCGATTATAATTGTGTAATTATCATATGACTTGCGTAATTATAACCATAACTTGCGTAACTGTTTTTATAACTTTAAGATTTTAACTAGCGTAATTATAGTTACAACTTCCGTAATGATAAATATAGCTTGCGTAATTATCCACCTTATATGCGTAATGCGTAATTATCCACCTTATATGCGTAATTGTGTCGTGAACGAAATTACCCCTCTCAAAAGACACATGTCACGCCCTGATGACTCGTATATTTCGTACGTTTTTTGCACTATGTGTAGTACATTTCCCATAATATTTATTATAAATATCATAAATTAGTTAGACTACAATTTTAATTTTGTACTTAGTATATAAACTTTTATTAAAACTTAAATCTACATGTTACTTTTGTTAAACCTAAATCTACATGTTTCTCCAGTGTCATAAAAACATTCCTCTAATATTTAAGATAAGAAAGTAATTCTTTCATAGTAAAAGAGAAGTCATCCTTCCCCAAAACTAAAAGCATATTACGAAAGCAAATGAAATCAAACGGAATAACCATTATTGCATTACATATGGTTCGACTCGGTTTAATCTCATGAACATAGTATGCTTTTTGAAACAAAAACCGAACTAAATGTTTCTAAAATAGAAGGAAAGTAAAGGAGTTTAATAATACATTGTTTGGGGTAGTTATGGCCAATAAATGGAGTTTATGAGCCCCTCACCACGCCACCGGCGTAGGAGCTAGACATGTCCTTTATAGACCAGGTTCACCAGTAAACTAAATGTACTGCACCCTTAGTCCCAATGCTAGGTCCTACAACTAACCCATGAATGCTTATGCTTGTCCTAATATAATAAAAACTAGTGTGCGATACACGCGATGTAACGGAGGTGTTAAAACATGTAAGGTTTACGTCTTTGCGGAGCCTTTATGTATTACTAGCTATAGTAACCCGTGTGTTACACGGGTTGAATAAATAAAAAATTAATATAATAAAATTTATTAATTATATAATAATATTTTAAGATATAATATTACTGAAATTATGTATTAGAAATTACTGTAAGTTATAAAATAGTGTATCAACTTTTAAAACTTTATTTTTTTCAAAAAAATAAATAAACGTTTTGTTCTAAAACAAACCGTATAAAAATGTCATTTTTAAAAAATTTCTTATTATAACTCTTAAATTTAATTATTTTTGGTTTTAAAAAAATAACTTTAAAAAATACCAATTTAATATTTCGAATTTTTAAAAAAAGACTTATGCTTTAAATAAATTTATTATTTTATAAAAAAAATATTTATTTAGAAATAACATTAATAAATAGATCTCTTTATTAATTTATTAAATCTAAAAAAGTGTTAAATAGTATTATTAGTAATTAAGGTAATTATTTAATAGGAGAGAGAGGCGGGAAAATTTTGATGAGAATGATTGTGGTGTTGACACGTGTCATCCCAGATACCTTTTATTAGAATAGGAAGATAAATCGTAATGTTCAAAATAAAAAAGAAAAGAAAACCATTCGGAAAGTGTCATGTGATAGCTTCTAATTATGACATTTCAATCCCTACACATCTTTTACTATATGATGTAATTGCTCTTCATATAGAAATATTTTATAAAGCACTTAGAATAAAGAAAATATCATTACCATGATGGACAAAGGGTCCGTTGTCTAGCGATACTAAAGTGTGTAGAAAATACATTACTCTTCAAATGGTGGAAGGTTCAAGTGCAATGACAAACGAATTGTGTAGTTTTTAAAAGCATGATCAAATAGTATTTGTAGTTGTTCCACAATTAAAAATCGATACTATGATAAGAAAAGTTATGTTTAGGAAATATCCATGTTTCAACAACCAGAAGAACCTAGTCAACGATCTCGGATCTACCTCGCATAAATTTAGAATAAAAACCGGTTTATGTTTTTTTTGAACGACCAACGGATAAAATTAAGCCAAGTCCCCGGGTAAACCCTTGGCGAAAGACCACTCACACCCGCGAACACAGACAGCGCTGGTGACCCGGCACGCCCACCATTCCAAGGGAAACCCACCATCCAAGGCCACTGTGGTAAATCCTTGGCCCACTTGGGACATATACATCTAGTGAGACTCCAACCCATGACCTACACTTTGTAAAGTCATAGGGTGCCTCCTCCTAAACCAGTGATCTGAGACTCATTGACGGTTTATGTTTTTGTTTGATTTCAAGTTTTTATATTAGTAGTTGTCTTGGTATTTTTCAATTTAAGTGTGAATTATTTTTTAATTTGCCTCTAACATATTTACGATCATAGGTTGATGACAATTTCTGTGTTTTTAATTGTATATATTCCTACCATCATCATCAGTTGAGAAGTAGATTAAGACGCCCTTTACGTAGTGATAGATACATAATTTTACGTTAGTAGATGCTAAAATCCTCGGACAAAGCCGGTGAAAAAATTAAACTAATTGTAATAAAAAAGATTGGAAAATCATCCATGATATTTGTAAGGCCATATAAGTGCTTACTTGTTTACTATACATATTATAAAGCATTCAAAACCTCATCACAATTCTCTATAACACTCAACAATAAACTTATATTCGATTTCCAAACAACAAACAATCAAATGGCCAAGCGTAACAATGTGACTAATTCAGAATGGACAAACAATCAGTAAGCAAACATTTATAATCACAAACTAATTTTGTAAATATGTAGTAATGAACACCTAGAAAGAAATAAAAATAAAAATTAAAGAACCGAAAGAAGTGAACATCACGTATTCAACTTGTTGACCTGCTTTGTTGGTTGAGTGCTCGTATTTTCGTGTTAGTGTTCTCTACGTTATATGTGTAGATTTGAACAGCTTAATGATGTGTGATGCTATATCAACTTAATGATGTGTGATGCTATATTGATATCTTTCTAATGTAAGCAATGTATAATATTCCTGGTTTATATATATTTGTGTGCGAGCCTATCGTAGAATATGTTAAATTATGTTCGAGTGTACATTTTAATACTTCTTATTTGGTGCTAGTAAACCGCGATGATTTCCAACGTTTCTTTCTTTTATTTTGATGTTGAATCGTTTTGAGTCATAGTCGATTGGCGATGATTCATTTCGGCTAAGGTTTATTAAATTGTCCAGGGCCTAAATAGTTGAAGAGATCGATTAAGTATTTTATTGTGCTAGAACTGCTAATTTATTAGAAGGGGCTTAATCTACCATGTTTCAAATTTTAGACTAAAAGTTATATAATATTAGGCTATAGTGATGTAGAAATTGTGAAGGGAAATTATACCAAAACTAAACGGTTTAATCTTTGTAGAATTTATGAAGGGAAAATTATATCAAATTCATCAAACCCAAATTTATAAAGAACTTTTTATTGATATTAAATCATCAGGATGTTGTTGAAATCGATTAATCTTTCAGATTAAACTATTTTTGTATACTTACATTTGATCTAATCAGATAAGATGAAGAAGTAAAAACAAGAACTTTAATTGAATTGATGTAGTCTCTATAGTTGAGAATGCTCTTTGTTGGTCTGTTGATTTGTTTGTGAAAAAAAAAAGTTTCCATCCCCCCAACATATATCGATCAAAAGACTTTAAAAACAAACGCATTCACTTAATAGCTCTTGAGTTTATTCTATATTTAATAATTAGCCTAAAGCTTAATTAATAGGCTTAATTTTATATATAACAATATGAATATGTATTTTATACATAAGCCAGTTTTTACTAAACCAACATGTGAGGAGTGTGTTTTTTCTTGTTGATTTATCTCAGACTCGAGTTTTCGTTCACGATAAATATTGATATAGAATTATAAATAGATTTAAAATGTGTGTGAGTTATCATTCATGCTTTAACCTGATTGTATTTGTCATTATCCTAACATCTTCAAATTGATTGTAGCTTCTACGTAGTTGCTCTTCTTGTTTAGTGTTTATTTTTTTTCTCTTTCTTAATAGTCTTGTGTTTATATGTGATTTTCATTGTGAAAAGCATACGAACTTGAAATGTGTTTTAGACTATGTATGAATCTTATACATGCATATTCTAGATTTCTATAACTTCTCTTGATGTTGTAATTAGATTAGAACTAGCTTTTTCCTACGCATTACGGTGGGAGTTTGGTCGTTTTCCTTCGTACTACGTGTGTTAGTGTCTTTGTTATCGCCACTTTTTATCGAAAACCATACAATCAAATGCCGAAATCTTAAAATCGTGGTGGTAGCGCCAAATTGTGGAAAATAATAATTAAATTTAACAATTTAGCATAGATTATTTTTAATATTACTTGAACTTTTTTGTCGTATTTTAAAATAATATTAGAATTTTAATATTTTTTTTTCATTGCAGAACGCTCAAAAGAAAAAAAAATTCCACAACATTGATCCTCAATAAGTAACGAACCCCTAAAAAAGCCGTGGAAACCACCCTAAAAAATAACAAACAACCTCAAAGATAAATACAACTCAACATGCACACAAAATTTGATAACTAATAACATTTTAAAATAATTAAATTGTTACAATGATTAAAATATATATTATACACATACAGAGAATGGATCAAATAAAAATTATATTCTTTGTGAGAACTCTAGAAATCAATGTGATCTGTTAATTTTAATGGTAAAATGGTAGTTAACACAAACATAATAAAATTATAAAATGAAAAATAAGATAAAAAAAAAAAATAAAAACATAAAATGTTCCCATAACTTTTTCATAAAAAAATAATAAAAATTATAAAATTCTTGTTTTTTACGAATTCATTTTACACGTGTATACCGGATTATTACACATGTGTATAACTAGATTTACATGTCAAACCCAACCTTGACGGCGGAAACGTCGAGATGTGAGAGTTAAGATCGTTCACAGCCACACTAACGCTATTTATTAATTCAAATATGTTAATCATAAGATTTATTTACAGCATTACACGCAAAAGTTTCAAACAAAGGTACATCATGAGTAAAAAGGTAATAGTATCAAGATCATCCATTTAATTCTCTAAGTCCAATCCTAGGTGTGATAAGCTTCAAAGTGTAGAAAAGTCATACTTGAGTAATTCCTGACACATGTTAAAATAAAAGGGTCAACAAAATTATTAGTGAGCTTTCCATAGTTTTCAATACATAATACATAAAAGATAACAATTCAAGTCATAATTTAGTGAAATAATAATTATGAATGTTATGAACAAATGTAACAATCAAACCTTGACATTTTTTACAAGTCTTAACATTTACAAGTATATACGATTAGCTAAGTGTACTTGGATCAACCAAGTAGGCTTGTCAGACCCATAGATCTATGACGTCACCAGGCTAGCATAGTTAATGATTGTACATATATGCCATAATATGGTAATCACAAAAGTTCAAACTAACCACAACTTTACATGATCAATTGCTATAATGTTTATAAGTCTCAAATAAGTTTACAAGTGCAATGATATAAGTTAATATGTTTACCCCCCAAGTGTGAAAATAAGGAAAGGGGTATGGAAGACCTCACATGGATATAAGCATTACAAGATGATATAAAAGTTTAAACGACAATCCAACGTATCCATTACAAGGCACCTAATATATATTACAAGATAAAATAATAAGATTAACGTTCTATTAATTAATTAGTGTTTTGATAGATTTAAAGGGATTTGACAGGTAAATAAATTTATAGGGTAATTATTCATATTTTAATCCATTAGAAGAATTAAATATGTAAATATTTTAGAAATGAATTTAAGTATAAATAAATCTTTATAATTATTTAAGATTAATTAGAATAACGTATTGATTAATAACAAATATTAATCTAACCATTAGTTAAAGTAAACTTATAAGAATAATATTCTTAAATATTTTATGTAATTATAAAATATAAATAATTTCTACAATATCATGATAAATTTTTAATTAATATAGTGTCCATTAATATTATAAAGATTTATGTTTCAAGTCCATAACTAGTTAATTATTTAAAGAAAACTATTAAATATAAAAGTTAAATAAACATAAAATAATAACTATGTTTTTTAAAGTAATATTTGGACCAAAAGATTTTTATTAGAAACAAATGATAATTAATAAGTTAAATAAGAAATAATCCAATTGTATTATGAACATGTAATGTTTTAATAAAATAAACAATATTTAAATCTATTTATAAAAAGTTAGACTAATTATATCATTGTTTTGAAGATAATAATAAAAAATGTTAAGATATTTTAGGAAATAAATTCCAGAAAATTAATTAGGTGATTTAAAAATATTTGAAGATTATAAAAAGAATTTTTATATTTATTCTAAATTTTCTGAAAAATTATTTTGGGCTAAAAGCCCTAAAAAAATACATGATGGTGCCCGGGTTCGAACCCGGGAACCTCATGTGTTGAGCCATGCGTCTTCTTTCCGGTGTACCAAAGGCCTCAACCGCGTTCTGAAGTATCATTTAAATTATAAAACATGACTACAAGGAAAATCCCCAAAACCCATGAACCCTAGATTCGATTTGTATCAATTGAACCCCGATTTGATGTTGTTAATGAAATCAACCATAGGGCTTTTGATTGCCCATGCGAACCGAGCATAAAGATGTAAAACTTCATGATTAAGTTCGGATTTGATGAAATCGATAGTCAGAACCGTCGCGACCACGCGATGGTTAATTCAAAGTGCACGCTTTGTTGTTAATCCAATTAACTTTGCAGGTTGATAAGCAAAAGCCCTCTGTTAATTATGATTAACATGGCTTCAATCATAGTTCACGATTAAGTTGTAGGTCGCGATAACTGTGGTGATCGAATGTAATGTTTGAGTTGGTTTCAGGTAAATTTGTAAGTTGGTACAGATTAGAGATGATTATACGTTTGATTGGGTGAAGTTAATTGCATTATTAATGATGTTTAAGACTCGAACGTCTCTATGATTAAAAACTTCGGTTACCCATTCGATTGGGGTTGATAACCGATGTTTAAAGGTTGATAATTGAAGCATAACGGTTCGAATCAGCTTCTGAAACGGTTTGGGATCGGTTTCGGATCAAAATAGATGGGTTTAGCGGGTTACGAGCGTCGCCGGAGTGCGCCGAACGTTTGGCCGGAAACACGGGCCGGCGAAGGGGAAAGGAAAAGGATTTTTTAAAATTTTACATAAGTGGTCCCTGTGGTTTGGTTCTTTATTATTTCGTACCAGAAACTTTTATTTTAAGTTTCACAAATTGCAATTTAAACCCTTAACTTATAAAAAAACAAAATTTAAATAATAGATTAGATCAATTATTATTAACTAACCAAATTAATGCTATTATTAATATTATTCTTAGTTATTATTATTATTGTATAATTTATTGTTATTATTTCATTTATCATAGTATAATCTTTACTACCATTATTGTTTATTATTATTATTATTATTATTATTTATTATTATTATTATTATTATTATTATATTATTAATCATTCAAGTTAAAGATTAAAAGACGAATTAAAACAACATGCATAAGTAACCATGAGTTTCATTATAGGCAACAATGGTCCTTATAAGAATCAACAAAGCTAACTCTAAATTAACCCAAATTACAAGATATTACATTACACATATAGAAATAATGGTGAATGATTTTTTTTAAAATATATCAATAGGGTAGGCGTTGAAAAGATAAAAAACACACTGAATTTTATGATGAATTTTTTTTTAAAAAATGATGTCGTGAAAAAAAGTTATGAATGTTTTAAAAAACGGGGGAAATGAAATGTGATTTGAATGTGATAAAAAATGTATGTCTAATATTGATTTCTAGAATTCTCAAAAAAAAGATTGGTTTTTCAAGACGACCCTACTCTACACATACATAGATACTAGCACGGTACCCGCGCGATGTGACGGGCGTAAAAAGGTTTAAAATCATTAAATAGTTCAAAAGAACATTAATGCATTAAAGTAATACACAAATAAATAAATATAACTTTTAAAAATAAGAATTTAAGAAAAAAATCGGTACTCATTTTATTCAATGGTGAAGTAATCTAATAACGATGAGATCAATTTAATCGAAATGCTCGCACATCCGACTGATCTCGACTATGTTGTACATCATCTACTCAACGGTAGCTGAAGCGTTTAAGGTGACTTTATAGTTGTCTAAAGGACCTAGGTCCGCAACTACGAAATGTAATGACATAAGGATTTGTAGAAAGTACACGTGATAAAATCTCAGTAATATTCCGATCAAGATTTGGCTATTAGAGCCAGTGTTCTAACTTTGTTTCAGAATCATAAAGATACAGTTGTAAATATCTGGGTGTTCCATCCCCCGAGACTAATTGGTTAATTATATGATAAATCCCTTTATGCGCACGAATGGTATACACACCATCTCTCATATAAGTGTGTATCATCTAACGTGACTCCCATCGAGGCGAAAGAAAAACTGACGTTATAAGCTCGTATGTTCGCCCTAAACATTCTGCCAATTTCATTTTGCATCGTGAAGAGCTTGTACAATTCAACATGGATTTCAATAGGTGCTAATTTGGTTTGACCATTAATGCAACAAAAGGTAGGAAATTCTTATTTAAATCGTTTTGCTGAACATTTCTGACATGGATTTTGTTTCTTTAGTTTGAGATACTCTTTAGGTACATGGTCATAAACAAAATTATATGGATCCTCTTCTATGATCACATCTCGTACGGGTGGTTGGTCACCGAACAAAATCTGCGTAACATGTATACCATTTGAAATATGTTGGATGTCATCTCTTTGTGCAACCTAATATCTTCTATTAGCCTCCCTTCATCTTTCATGAAAACTGCGATAATCACTCTCATTTGTCATTTGTAATTTTTGACCAACCACTGGGGTTTAAGGTAGTAAAAGGTATCATTTCACGTGACTAGTAAAACGTAGTTGGTACAAATTGAGCATTTTGAGAGATACTGGTGGTGCAAACTTTTGTTGCTTTGTTGTTTAAAAAATATCATATATTATATCTTTCCATTTTGCAGGTCGTGACGTAGATGCAGTTGAGGACGAAACATCATTCTGATCTTTTCGTAAAATATTAATAATATTAATAATATCATAATTTTATGTACGTAAATTAGAATGGAATATTCGATGGGATACATTTACGTAAATTAGGATTGAATATTCGGTGGGGTACTTATTTGAATCTTATTTAAGTAAAATATTGACAATTTGATCAAAATATTAATAAATATCATATTTTTATTTACGTGAATTATAGATAAATTTTTTTCAAAATCAAATCAAAATATTAATAAATATCATAATTTTATTTACATAAATTAGGATGGATATTTGGAGGATACTTATTTGAATTTTATTTAAGTAAAATATTTGGTGGAGTTTATTGCTAAAAATTAGGATAGAATTTTGATTGCAATTGATAGTTAGTCTAGGGTTATTATATAAATAATTGTGAGGGGATAATTCGTAAATAAGATATAATTACTATTTTATTCTTAAAATTGGTTGTATTTTATGCATTTAGAGAAGTTTTTATTGTTATTTTTAGGGTATCTTAAAATAACCTGTTAAACTCTTTATATATAGTATAGATAACCATGAGGAGGATACAAACGCTAGTCACCATGGTCAATGGAAATGATGACTATTAGTCACCAGGAAGGACTTTATTATCAACTTTATGGTTAAACTTCACGAAAAGAATTATAAATATTTTTAAAAACATATCTTGCAACAAATAAAACTACATTATATTATTAAATTCGATTTTCTTTAAAGACAACTGTTCAGGTTTAAGCGAGCCAATTAAAGTTGATCAAAAGCAGTTTTCGCAAGCTCTTGTCCTGGTGTTACTCGTCTAAGACTTGTTTATAGTTTTTTTTTTGTTCATGTCATTTGTGAATGTATTGTACCTGAATTCATGACAATATCATGTAACATCATCAAGCATATTGTTTTTGTCCTAATATTTATCGATGAAGAGATATTGCTACACCTGACCATCTTAAACCACGTCGTTGAAGTTAGTTTGGATCTTAAATAAATTGTAAAGGGTTGTTTTGTCGGGCTAGAAAAGAAAAGGATGGGTCAGGCTAGGCGGAAGAGAAAAATAACGAGTGGTTTTTAGTTTCATTACTTTTGAATTGCTATTTCTCCAGTAAATCCCTTAAAAATTACAAATGTCGTTCCATATATTATTTTCATGTTGCGATGTTGCGAGTGGCGACACATGTTTCTATATTTGGATTTGGGCATCAGAACGTCTCTCACCTTGCCTTAAATTGCTTTTGGTTGTGTGTTTAACTATTTATTGTATCTACACAAATGGAAATAAAACCATATCCACTACACACCGGGTCAACAAATCTTTGAAAAGGCCTGTTTCGATCCACATCAAGTTTGATCAAACCCGCTCGGGCCCAAACAAAAATGAACGGTTGAACTGAAGCCATCCTGACTTGTTAAACCGCCCGACCTAACCCGCCTATTTTGCACAACCAACATCATTTATTTCTTTTCAAACTATAATTATTAAAAAAAAAGCCCAACTGAGCAGAAGGGAAGATTATAAACCCAATAATCCCTTAGCGTCTTAGCGCAGTCACATCTCATTCCTTATTTTCATCCTTATAATTATACTAAAAATCACAACTTCTTTTCTTTCCTTTCAATTAAATAATATATTTTTATACCTTTTTTTATATATTTTCTCTCCTCCACTCACAACCACTTTTAAAAATATTAAATTTTTTTATAAGGGTTGAACAGTGAATCTTTAAATTTACAAATGAATAATAACATTTTTTTTCTCCTTTACTACAACCATTTAAACCATTTATATAATTAAAAACTTATACTTACATAATTTTAAAAAATGGATTGTGAATACTGTTAGCAAACCAAAAGTGGGCTGGAACCTGGAGTACCATATAGAAGCCCATCAAACTATCAAAGTATCAAACTAGGATATGTATCAAACTCTATTGTGTAATTATAAACTAATAAACTATTCAAAAATCAAAATAATAAAAGTGTTGATTACACAAATAGTTTAAGTAATTTAACTCTTCACACGTCTTGGGTTTAAGAAAAACGGGCTAATATTTAATTAGTAAATAAATTAATGAAAGTGGTTTATGTATAAATATTATTTATCAAACATTTTTAATATAATCCTTACAACCACCATCTATACGATCGCACCACCTAGTGGATGTGACTTTTTTCTTTAACATCCGTTCGTTAGATTTTTCTTTAGTTTTTTAACAGCAAAACTTTATTACTAATTATAACGCTAGCAACAAGTTAAAACCTCAAGATGATACACCACAACGTATAATCAGCAAGATTGATATAATACAACAAGCTAGAAACAAAACTTTCGACCGGAATCCGTAAGGGCCTTCAACAACTCCTTGCCATTGGATCTGTTCACAACCCATAATAAGGATTCTAAATTCAACTCCACAAACATATAATAAATGAGAGAGAGTAGGGCCGCCGTTTGGCATAGCAATGCCATGAATAAGATTTATCGATAATGCATGTTTTATAACATAAGAGAAAGCTTCCATTGCAATTATAAACAAGGAGGAGACAAGGATCACCTTGGGGAAGACCCCGAGTGCAATGGAACTCAGTCGAAGGCGACCCATTAATCAAGACAGAGGCTCTCGTGGAAAAGAGAACTGCATTAATCCATACCTCTATTTTATGGGAAAGTTAAACTGTTACAAAACTGGATTAAGAACCGCCAACTCAGGGAGTCAAAGGCCTTCTCAATATCTGTTCGTTAGATAACGGGCCCTCGTGCATTTTTGTCCAACTCATCACAAACGCATGGAGTTTTATGTCATATCAGTGATCTTCGCTATCTCAATTAGCGGATGTCTTAGAAACGAAAATGATTTAAAAGATTCTAGAAACCGTTTAAGAAACTCAAATCCATCTAATCTTAGGTAAAAAAATTCAACAAATGTTCTTTGACGACATTTTCATATTTAAAGGCTATAAACAAACCTTCCCAAACACATTATATTATTCAATATTTAATAATTATTTTGAAAATCAAAGACCAAATCTCAATATCATCTTTTAAATTTTTATGCATTAGCTGTTAAATAATAAATAAATATATTAGTAAGTCTACATCAATTAAATACATATAGTAAGTCTACATCAATTAAATACATACATACGTCATGTAACTAATCAAGTTAGATTTGATATTAAAACAGTTGAATGATTGAATGTTTTTCCACCCTCTATATTTAAATGTCAAACTCATTTAGTAATACTAATCACAACACCCATGGCGTCATGGCCTCATGAGTATTCGGGGTTTAAATCTCTATAAGTGCAAGTTGATTAAATGATAAATATTCGAACCTATAGGCACTTTTATCATGCACATAATAATAGTAGAGATGGTATAAGTACTTGAATCCCTATGTTTTATTAACGAGTGATTTTTAACCTAATAAGGTAATAAACAAGTTACCGAAACCTAAGGGAAACCCAACCCTACGGGAACAAGCAATGGATACTTTGCAGGTTGAGAACGGGCATCTAACATGGTTTTATAATCAAAGTATAGGAAAATCGTTGATTGTTTGACGTCATTAATAATATTTTTAAATACGAAAAAATTTGATTACAAAAAGAGATAGCGAGATAGGGACTGAGTAGCATTACTTGATAAATGCTCGAGCATATCAGTGTAGTTCTTAATAGCATGTACAATATGATAATTAATTGTCTTACGATTTATCAAAACACTAAAATCGAACCGTAAACGACCCTAATTCATATTTAGCTTTCTTAGACACGCGGGCAAAGTTGTCACACTATCCTCTACAAAGGTTTAAACTCTAGAAATCAACGTGCTTTTGATTTTAATTCTAAATTTTGTTTAATCTCAAATCATCGTCGGAGTGAGCTTCAAAGAACATGTAAAGCAGTTTGCATAAAACATAACATTAAGGATGGTCTTTATCATGTAATTAATTGAAAACATGTTGCCACATCAGCAAAAGACACATTGTTGTTCTTTTGTCCTGTCTTGGTTAATTAGAGTAAAAAACACACACACACACTCTTATCTTTACTACTATATAAAGCATAAAAGATGAACAAAATTGCAAATTCACTTATTTTTCATAAGACACGCTCTTTTAGTTCTTCTCCCCTCCGCCTCCAATCACCTCCAATTACCTGAAATGAACTGATCGATCTCTCTTACCTCCACTTTAATTGAAACGATATGTCAGATTGAAGCGTTGGTTTCAATACCGTTTAAGGCACTTTAATGTCATCGCAGGGCACCTTCAATACCGATGGTTTCAAGCATCAGGACGGTTTCAATTAGGCCATTCCGACGATCCATTACACTCGGCGCCCACTCCCATCGCAATATCCGTTACACTGGTCGAAGGTTCAATAAATAAGCAACAATGGTTCCTCTGCTGTGTTTGTGCAACTGAAGTACTGACGTTTGTTCCACACCCATCGGTTTCTAGTCGTCACATACGATTAGACCGTCACATTCAGTTGCAACGTCAGGCAAGTCAATCAAAGGGACGATTCATGTATCTACAACAACCGTGTTAGATCATCGATTATAAAAATCAATCGTTTAGTGTTCTGTTTCAATTTGTGTGACTTTTGATTGTCTAAATAAATCAAAACGGAATCCTCTGCTTTCATGATTGCAACAACCTGTAACAACCCAGGCAAACCGCAACGTGATATTGTCCGCTTTGGCCGAAGCCTCACGGGTTTAAAACGCATCACACTGGGGAAGGTATCCAGCCCCTTATAAGGAAACCTTCGTTCTCCTTCCCACCGATGTGGGATGGGTTACCCATCCACCCCCTCTCAGGAGAGCACAGCGTCTCGCTGTCACACTCGGCCCGGCCTCGTTCTCCTTCCCAACCGATGTGGGATGGGTAACCCATCCACATCGGTTGGGAAGGAGAACGAAGGTTTCCTTATAAGGGGCTGGATACCTTCCCCAGTGTGACGCGTTTTAAACCCGTGAGGCTTCAGCCAAAGCGGACAATATCACGTTGCGGTTTGCCTGGGTTGTTACAACACCGACTTCATTGATACTCATACTCTAATATTTTCCAACCCTCTCTGCTGATTTCAAGGTGAGGTCTCGATTTAGTTCTTACGTTTCTTGATTTTGGAATTGAATGTGATTTGGAATTGAGTGTGGTCTTAAGTTTCTTGATTGTCGCTTGCCATTGTCAAATCGGGGCACACGACTTTGTTTGATTTCATACATCTGGAAGTTTCAAACGATCGAGATTGTGCTTTCTAAGTTGCATCATATTTTGTTTGGTCTATTTAATTTGCTTTGTTGTTATCTGAGTGTAGGGCAATAGTTGTTGTTGTCACACCCCAACCTTGACGGCGGAAACGTCGAGGTGTGAGGGTACGATTGTTCACGACCACATAACGCTATTATTAAATCCAAGTATATTATTCATAAGTTTCAAATGTAACATTACAATCATAAGTTTTAACAATGAAATAATATTTGACATGACATAACAAAGTAAAATCAATTGATTTTATTAACTAGGTCCAAGTCCTAAATTATACCAGCACATAAGTACACTTTAAACTTGGAGGTTTTCCTGAAACATGATAAAAATAAAAGGTCAACTATAAATAGTTGGTGAGTTTTCAAGGTTTTCATACATAATATAAAAAGATTACAAGTAGCAATTCATGTCATAGGTTATAAGCTAGTAAGGTTATAGAACACATATCGTTACAACCAAACCTCGACTTGATTACAATATATATGATTGGCTAAGTGTATTTGGTTCCCTAGTGCACAAGCATACGGCTCCTAAGAGTCGGCAATACATCGACTTTAGCACCAAATAGGCTTGTCAGGCCTAAAGATCTAAGACGTCGCCAGGCTAGCAATAGTTAATGATTGTAAACAAACTATGTATCTCATATAAACACTTACAACACACAAATAACCATGACAAATAATAAGATGAATTGCATGTGCATTACAAGTCTCAAAAGTTTATAAGTGTAAGTAGAATAAGCATCACATTTCACCCCAAATAAGTGTGAAATTATATAAAAAAAGGGGACAAGGAAAACTCACATGGATATAAGCATTTCAAAATGATAATAAAGATTACAAGATAATCCAAAGTATCCAATACAAGGCACATAAACATAGATTAAGGTTAAAAGTAAGATTAACGTTCAATAAGAATTAGGGTTTTGGTAGAATTTAGAGGTTTTGATAAGTAGTAAGTTTACAAGGTAATTATTTACATTTTGATTTCATTAGAAGGAATTATATAGGTTTAAGTGTTTTAGAAATGAATTTAAATATATTAATGTTGAAGTTCAATATATAATTAAATCTTTATGGTTATCTTAGAATATTAGAATAACATATTGATTAATAACAAATATTATTTTAAACCATTAGTCGAGATATATTTTATAAGGATTAATATTTGTAAATATTTTGTGAAATTATAAGATATATAATTTCTACAATTACCAAAATTAATCTTTAATTAAAGATAATATAGTGTCCAATAACAATTTCTCAAATTATGACTTCAAGTCCATTTTATAAAGCTATGTAATTATTAAAAAAACAATCATTTAAATATAAAAGTTATATAAACATTAAAAATGATTATGACTTTTAAAACAATTGGACCAATGATTCATTATTTATTATTTGAAACAAATAAATTAAAGCAAGAAATTAATTTAAAATATCATTGAACATGCAATGCTTTGATATTATAATAATGTTTAAAATCTATTTTATAAGATAATAAACTAAATATATTATTTGTCCAAACTATTTAATAAAATATTTTATTAAATAATCTAATAAGTTTGTAAATATATTTAGTTATACATTAAAATAATAAAACAAAATTTTACAAGAATATTTTTTTACAAAAAATAATTAAATAACTTCTAAAATAAAGATAAACTATAAAATTGATTTTCATAATTTTTAGATTTTTTTACAATTTGTTAAAGGTTGGAAAAACCATTTAAAAAAATAGGGGGGTCCCCGGGTCGAACCCGGGACCTCAAGGTTAGCAAGGTAGCACGGAACCGGTGAACCAAGGCTCTCAGCCGCGGTTTACTTTGGTTCCAATTCCTTATAACCTCAGATTAGCAATCCCCCCCTTTCACCAAGAACCTAGAATGTTTGAGGATCAAATTGAACACCCGATTGATGTTTTTTAACCAAATTAACCATGGGGCTTTTGTTCCCCATGCTTAACGAGCAGATTCATATATTTAATTACCCGGTTAGAGCTCGATTCGGTGATGAAAAGATAGAGGAAAATAGGTCGCGACTTCTTGGCATAGACTTGATACTCAAACAACGATGGAAATCAAGTTCGTTACAAAGGAAGCTTCTAATGGTAATGATGATTGAAAGCCCTCTGTTAATTGTGGTTGAGATTGTGGAAAAAGTTGAGTTCGATTGGCTGCTACTCGCGACAGAAAAAGCTAATGGATGACTGTGATCGTGTTTGATTCAGAAGAAATTGAGAGTTTCAAATGATTAAGCTTTGTTAAATGATTGCTTAGGTTAGTTTAATTAGGCTATTATGCACTGTTAATGCACAAACGGCTTTCAAGTTTAATATGTTTCAGTTATGAATCGATCAGGCTAGAAACCGATGTTTGAATACGATTAATAGATACACAACGGTTCGAATCACATTCTAGGAGGGTTAGAGGGCGGTTTTAGATCAAAAATCGATGGGTTCGGTGTTTTTGGGAGTCGCCGGAGCTTGACCAGACTTGGCCGGAGAGTGGCCGAAAAATCGGGTTTGAAAGGGGGTGGGGGTTTGGGTTAAACATAATTACACAAATGGTCCCTGAGGTATTAAGAGTTGGCATTTGAAATTTAAAGTTTTGATTCAGTTTTAAATAAATTACAATTTAACCCCCGAAGTTTAAAGATGTTATAATTTTATGAACAAACTTATTAATTAGAAGCTTTAACATATTAAAACTTATATTATCAATATTATTAATATTATTATTACCATTAACATTAATATTATTAATATTATTATCAATAATAGTAATAATAATATCATTATTATAATTATAATAACAATTATTTTTAAAATTATTATCACTTTAAGTTAAGTAAACATTATAACACTTATAATGTTATTATTATTTATTAAATTAATTTGTTAACCACTAAATTAATTATCAAGCATAATAAGTCCTTAAAGTTTCAAAAGTGACATAGAGGCCCTTTTTAAAATTTAACAAAGTTAACTTTTAATGGTTACAAAAATATGAGATGTCACAGTTGTGATTTATCAATTTTACGTGGCAACATAGTTGAAAACTACTCATAACAGCTCTACTTGAATTAACAATCCAATTTCGGTTATGCTTTATTACATGATTCATTTTTCACCACTTTCTTTTGGCAGATCAATCTTGTAATTGAATGGTGTTGTTAACTTCAACGTGGGGCTTCTATGAATTTCTGATAAATAATGGAATTACAAGTTCAATGTGTTTTTTGCATAACTGTGGGCTTAAATTTGGATTTATAGTTCATTTTAAAGTTAATAGGTTTAAGTTTAGGTTTTATAGTTCACTTTTAACACTATGTGATATATAATTTGTGATGTCTAAATTGATTTAGCCATCTTGGTTTGAAATTATGGCATCATTACTCTAACTTTTGATCATTTGTCGTTATTTTTAGTAATGAAGAAAGTATGTGAGATTTTATCTTAGATATGCAATGAAATTTTGTGCAGTGATTTTTGATTTTGGTTTAGGGAATCTGTTGTGCAGAGTGGTCTTTATTTTTTATCTTCCCTGTTGAACAGACCATCTGGACACGTATCTTGACAAAGAATCAGGTTCTTTAACATACATGTCGTTTTTAGGTTACTACTTTATCATTAAGTGTTTGTAGAAAGTAGGACCTTTCAAATTTGTGTTGATGCTTTTTTGAAGATGGTTTTGGTAGCGAGTTGCAACCGAATGGTTTTTGAAATATGTGAATGGATCCTAGCGTTCATACTGATGCATCATAAAAATATTGCACTATTAATGTGAATCATACTAGCTTGAGGTCATGAAAAGTTCTTAAGAGTTAACATGGGTAATTGTTAATTCATTTATTTTTATATGTAATTTATTTTAGTTCCTGTTGTCTTTTGTTAAATGTTATTTTCCACATTATTAATGGGTAAAACATGGATGCAACATGTATGTGGGAAACATCTTTGCAACTTCCATTTTGTTTTCTATCCGATTCAAGTCAACTGTTCGGTACTTGTAAATTCTCACAATGAAGTATGAATGTCATTGAGTTGTTTGTTTATTTGGTTACCTACGATTAGTCATTTTTGGAAGGCCTATCTATTACAAAAGACAGTTTATGAGTATACATTTAAGAGGCTCTAGGCTTTACAAACACTTTTTATTTATCTTATTACACATTTCATATGCTCTATATGCATAAAAGTCTTATGTATATATTCAAACATAGTTGATGAAATCAGGGTATGAAATAACATATCATGCTAAAACCAAAATCAAGCAGAACAAAGAAGCTATAGTTTGTCAAAAATAAACTTATGTACCATAAGTTCTTTTTTTCAATCAATAGTTTAAGGTTTGTGGTGTTTAACTAGGTGACTTATATTAAAACATGCCTTACTAGGAATTAATAAGTTTTAAGATTTGTGGCATAGAGCGTATGTAATTGCTTGTTTTTGATTAAGCTTATTGATCTGCAATTTGGAACTTTGATTGCTTCTGCCTTTGAATGTACGTAACATAAATGTTGTAGTTAGTTTTGACATCTGTTTTTTTCTCTTAGCATTCAAGGTTCTCTATGTTTAACTTATTTATGATTTTTTAATTTTCTTTTTTGACTTTAAATATTCATGTCATTTGTTGATATTTTTAATTTTTTATATTTAAAACAACTATTGATGTTCTTATGTTAGCGTGAGCAACAATAGTATTCCTGTCAAGATGGCGGTGGACGAAGCAAATCACAATTTATGGGGTCGAGAATTAAAGTGGTGATGCTTGAATGAATCAAATGTGCTCAATTGCAAGACGAAATATAAAATGCTATACTTCTGTAGCTGTGATAACTGGTTTCACTAACATAGGTTTTTATTATGCGAGCTCTTGCTTTTATGTTTGTGGATGAGATTGATGCTATTGTAGGAAGACATGTACTAAAGGATCCAAAAAAGAGATCAACATTTTATAATGGTTCTTGGCAACATCCTAAACTTGGCGGCTACAGACAAGACAGCTATGATCAGAGTAAAGGGGCATTATGAAGATCCACAAAAAGATTGGGGCTTTATAAATATTTAATTAGTTATATTTGTCCTTTTTAAAGTAATATATCTGTCAAATGCATATATCTTTATAATGAATTTTTAAAGTAATATATTGCTTTATTTTACTTGTTTGTTTGCTCTATAACACTATTGACAAACATCAATTTGGTTTCTTTATTTTTTCTCCGGTCTATTTTTATGCAGATTGGTTAGCACTTACTAAATACTCCATTTGGCCCGTATATTGCTTTAACAGTTTGTTAGCACGCTAAATACTCCATCAGCAGTTTTTTAAAATAAAAAATAGTTGCTTGAGGGCATGTTTTGCTTCTTAATAGGAACATAAACAAAAATATGAAGAAAAGCATGCCTTTTTTCCCTTCACCTACAGAGATTTTACATGTGTATATGGGTAATTTAGTCATTAATCATGTTCAAAACATTATAGGTATCTATTGAAAAGAATGGGTCGTATGTGACACATGAAGCTGGTCATATCACGTTTTCTTGATTATCCTGGTGGCATGATGTTACTTGTAGGTATTGATAGAAGGGCGAAGGGTAGTGGAGATTACGAGCAGGTTAATCTTTTACTTGTAGGTATTGATACATATATAGAACGTTTCAATAATGAAAAGATTCAATCTTAACCGACCCGTCTAAAGGGTGTTTTAGCAATTTAAATTGTTTAAAGTGTACTTGAGTTTTTTGACCCGTGTCATGTGCGTTTTAATGATAACATGCAAGTACATAACTTTAACATGAATACCTCTTGAAAAAGACAATCAAGCAGTGAAAATTAGGTTTTTGAATTATGTTTTCAATCAGGTGTTGATTTTGAAATTTGAATTAATAGGCTTCCATTGGTTGCACTTGCATTGGCCCGGTAGAAAGCATGTGACAGTATCAATTCTTGCATTTGTTGCAGATTATACATACAGTCACTAATCTTATTGGCCGCTGTGAAGTGCGGGTCAAACCTACTAGTATAGGTATATATAGGGGTCTTCAAAGGTTCGGTTAACGGTTTTTTAGGTTTATTCTGTTCGGTTATCCATTTAAAGCGGTTATTATGCGGTTTACTCAGATGACCGAACTGAATAACCTAGATTTTTTGTAACAGTTAATTGAACCGAAAATCATCAAATTCGTAATTTGAATAATGTTAATAGCCGAACCTAAAAACCAAATTCACAATTTGGTTATAGATACCGTTTGGTTTTCGATTATTATTATTACTATACGGTGCCCGCGTAATGCGGCGGGATGACATTTTACATCTGACACGTGTTTCTAGTTTTTTGTCACACTCTCAATTTCCACGAACGGGGTTTTACCGTTAGGCGTGTGACATACTAGGATCTCAGACACAGTCATATCGAACGACACTATATGAATTTTAAATAAACATTTGATTTCATTCCATAGAACATAAACAAAGTTCACAACAATGCGGAAGCGTGTACATAGTTTGTAAATCCATTACAGTACAGTTACAATATCCATGTTTAGACAAAATGTTCAATGCTGAAAATAAAATAGATGAATGCATGTCCTGAGTGCGTTTCCTGTAGCGTGCATCATAAGCTTATGCGTTCCTTTGACCCGAGAAAACATGCTAAAATGTGTCAACATAAAGTTGGTGAGTTCACAGGTTTAATCAACAAGAAATGTGTTCGTAAGCGTTCAATGGTTTGCGTTTCAATGGTTTAGTATATAGAGCATATCGTTAGGTAGCTAGCCTATGTTCTTGTTACTTAGCGTTTTGAACCGAAGCTGACTGTTTACGTCATATATGTGTTTGTTGTATCCCTGTCACGTCTCATCAGACAATGACAAATGTTAGGTCAATCAAGCACCCGTTTGACCTCCAATCAAGCTAGCGCGACTAGCTCGGGCGGGGTTTGTCAGACCCAGTAGTACTACTCAAAATTACCTCGCTAATCCCATTACTAACGGTTCGAGTGTGTCAGGACATGTTGTGTGTTTGCACTAACGTAACAAGCGATATCAATAATACTACAACCATTTATGTAAATCTGTGTGCATGTTTTCTCCACCAAAAGGAAAGAGAGTAAAATAGGGGTCGTAAAACTCACTGATGATGTAGTAAGTATGTAGGATGAAAGTCTCCCAAGTGTTGTTTACGATGCGCTGTCAAACACCTATTCACAGTTATGTTAAACGTTAATGTTGTGTTTGACGTTAATAGACATGTTTAGTTGGGTCGGGTCGCATGGGTTCGGTCGTGGGTGTCACACATACAAGCAGGCATAGACGTATCAGATTTATGTAGATTCCCAAATGGGTTGTTGATATTTGTAAATGGTTAGGTTCTGTTATGTTGAAAAAGTATGTGCTTGTTGATTGCATTGACTTTAATCTTTGTGGTCAAGAAATGACACTTTATTGATTGTTACCATATCATCACACGATAGGCACACCGCACACAAGGAGAATTCACTCATAATGACTCCATTCGCATATCAAGGCTAGACGCACGACTGGACACTTCATTCGCACGAATGGGCCTTTAATTGTACGAATCAACCTCACTCGTACGATTGAACCCTCACTCGTACGACTTAGCATTCAGTCGTACCACACATCACTCATTCGCACGACTCAACGGCCAATCGCACGTCTGAACCTTCATTCGTGCGACTGGACCTTCAATCGGGCGGTACTCAGTCGTACACATTTCTCCGATTGACTCAATAGCACACACTCTCAGTCGCATGAATTCATTCGCACGTCACGCACACACGCATGGACTCAGTCGCACGACTCACCCCAGTCGCACCACTCAGTCGCACGACTGGCCCAGTCGCGAACTGCAGCAGATCGTGACTGCTGGACGGGCTGAACAGCCTTCGGCCGTTCCGTGCTCGGTTTTCACACAATCAGGACTTCCAGAAACACTTTCCTAACATGTCTAAGTAAAATGCACATGCTGATTGACCTCACACACACCCCCACGGCCACATGCATTCGGGTTGAACCCGAACACCCGAACCCCAAATTTGCAGCAGAGAAACGAGCAATAAAATGGATGACCAAGGTCGCCTACCTGTTGGGAACGTGATTTCTCAGCTGTTGCGTGGTTTAGCCGGCGAAATCGAGCTCAAACGAGGCGGTTCGTGGTGCTAGTAGGTGGTAGAAAGGTGTAGAGGGAGAAAGTGAAGAAGATGGAAGAATTGGGAGTCAAATGAAAATAAGGGCTGGTAAGGGGTTTATATACCCTGCCCTAGTTTGGCAATTTGTCAAGTTTAGTCCTCGTACTTAGCCCCCGAGTTCCCGAATTTGTTTCGGTTGATAACGACGTAGATGGGCGAGCTATGTTAATTAAGAGGATTCCTTAGGAAATCCCATTTATGTGAATCCTCTAAAAACACCCGTGTTAGTATTTTATCATTATTTATTTAACGATGTCGGTGGCGGTGTTTGTATACGTTTCGAGTATTAACGAGTATGTGCCAATAATAACGACAGTGGTTTGAATAGTGTTAACCTGGAATTACGGGGTGTCACATCATCCCCTTGTTGCAAGAATTTTCGTCCCGAAAATTAGCACATCATGTTACGAGGTTCTACGGGGAAGTACAAGGCTCTCGGTTTGTGACGCCTGTTGAATAGAGTTGCTGCGTATTCTAAGAGGTAGATGCCTGATCTTGGAACAGTTGCGGGTACTTCTTCTTCATCTGATCCTCGCGTTCCCAGGTAAACTCTGGTCCACGCTTTGAGTTCCAACGAATTTTGACGATATTGATACGACTATGTTTGAGCGTCTTGACCTCTCGGTCCATGACTTCCACCGGTTCCTCGACGAAATGTAGTTGTTTGTTCACGTGTACCTCGTCTAACGGAACGATAAGAGTCTTATCTGCAAGGCACTTCCTCAAGTTGGAAACATGGAACACATCGTGCACTCCACGGAGTTCTTCGGGTAGGTTCAGTTGATAGGCCACGGGGCCAACCCGTTTGACAACCTCAAACGGTCCCACGTACCTAGGGCTTAGTTTCCCACGTTTCCCGAAACGAATCACACCCTTCTAAGGTGACACTTTCAAAAGCACCTTGTCACCTATTTGGAATTCCAACGGTCGGCGACGCTGGTAATTCTGACTGTTGGAGTAAACCAGACGGTATTTCTGATGAAGTCCATAGATATCTGCTCCCACTTCCATACTGGTATTTCTGACTGTTGGAGTAAACCAGACGGTCTTTGATACTCCACCTTAACCTTAGAACAGGTTAGGCATCTGCTTACGTATGTGGCAATGTCAGCTTTCATATTCGGCCACCAGTAAAGGACTTTGAGATCGTGATACATCTTGTCTGAACCTGGGTGGATTGAGTACCGGGATTTGTGAGCTTCGCCCATTACCAGTTCTCATAGGTTTCCATGCAAGGGAATCCATGTTCGATCCATGAAGTAGCGGATCCCGTCAGACTTGGTTTCCAGTTGCTTCTCCATGCCTCGTAGCGATTCGGCTTTCAGGTTCTCGTCTTTTAACGCCTCAAGTTAAGCATTGCGGATTTGATCGGGTAAACCGGTGTGAATGGTGAGTTGCAATGCTCGAACTTGTCTTGGCTTGAGTGTTTCCTTCCGACTTAGTGCGTCTGCTACTACATTGGCCTTGCCCGGATGATACTTGATCGTACAATCATAGTCGTTTAACAACTCGACCCAACGACGTTGTCTCATATTTAGCTCCTTCGGTTTAAAGATGTGCTGGAGACTCTTGTGATCGGTGTAAATGGTGCACTTGGTACCGTACAAGTAGTGTCTCCATATCTTGAGTGCAAACACGACTGCTCCAAGCTCTAAGTCATGTGTCGTGTAGTTTTTTCTCGTGTATCTTCAATTGTCGGGATGCATAGGCAATCACCTTATTGCGTTGCATTAGCACGCAACCGAGGCCTTGTATAGAAGCATCATAATAAACTATAAAATCATCGGTTCCCTCAGGTAGGGATAGAATCGGTGCTGTACAGAGTTTTTGCTTCAGGACCTGGAATGCAGATTCTTGTTTATCACCCCAATCGTACGTGGTGCCTTTATGAGTTAACGTGGTGAGAGGTTGAGCAATCTTTGAGAACCCTTCGATGAACCGTCGATAATAGCCAGCCAACCCGAGAAACTGTCGTACCTCGGTCGGAGTCTTAGGCGTAGCCCAGTTCTTGATAGCTGCTATCTTTGCCGGGTCAACGTGTATCCCATTCTCATTGACCACATGACCCAAGAAATGGACCTCTCGTATCCAGAAGTCGCACTTTGAAAATTTTGCATACAATTGTTCTCGTCTCAACAGCTCCAGAATCAGTCTAAGGTGCTCCTCGTGTTCTTCCTTATTCCTTGAGTAGATAAGGATGTCATCGATGAAGACAATGACGAACTTGTCTAGATAGGGTTTGCACACTCGGTTCATTAGGTCCATAAAAACCGCTGGTGCATTGGTCAATCCGAATGGCATAACCAAGAACTCGTAGTGGCCATACCTCGTTCTGAAAGCAGTCTTTGAAATGTCTTCTTCTCGTATCCTTAGTTGATGATAACCCGATCTTAGGTCTATCTTGGAATAGTAACTCGACCCTTGTAGTTGATCGAACAGATCATCAATGCGCGGAGAGGATAACAATTCTTAATCGTTGCTTTGTTCAATTCTCTGTAATCGATACACATGCGGAAAGTTCCGTCCTTCTTCTTGACAAACAGAACTGGGGCTCCCCACGGTGATGAGCTAGGTCTGATAAATCCCTTATCCAATAGTTCCTGTAATTGCGTAGACAGCTCTTGCAGTTCCCCTGGAGCTAATCTGTATGGTGCTCTCGCGATAGGGGCGGCTCCCGGTACCAAATCAATTTGGAACTCGACTTGGCGATGCGGTGGGAGACCGGGTAGGTCTTCAGGGAAAACCTCAGGGTAATCACGTACAACAAGGATGTCTTCAATTTTCTTTTCCTTGGTTTCTTTTTCAGTGACCATGGCTAGGAAAGTGGTATGACCCTTACGCAAACACTTCTGAGCTTTCATGTAGGAGATGATTCCAGAGACCATGCCACTCCTTTCGCCCTGAACTGATAGAATTTCACCACTAGGAAGTGGTATGCGAACGATTTTCTCCCACAGATGATCTCAGCTTGATTCTTAGATAGCCAATCCATACCCACAACTACGTCAAAACTACCAAGTGTGACAGGCATCAGGTCTATATCTATCTCATGACCACATAATCCTAGTCTGCACCCCTTAACGATATGAGTTGCCTCAATTAGTTTTCCGTAAGCTAATTCTACAATATAACTAGGTTCCATGACAGCTAGGGTTACATCTAAGAACTTAATGAACTTGTTGGAAACAAAGCTCCTATCAGCTCCAGTATCAAATAGTATAGAAGCACAACAACCATTCAGGGGAAACATACCAGTAACCACATTCTGGTCATCCCTTGCCTCGCCGGAACCGATCACGAATGCGCGACCCTTAGCATTGCCCCCATTATTCCCCTTGTTTCCACCCTTCAGCTGTGGGCAATCCTTCCTGTAGTGGCCTTCCTTACCACACTCATAGCAGCCTCTAGTCACTTCACCCTGGCGTTGTTGTTGGGGTTGTTGTTGCTGAGTCATTAGTTCACCCCTGCAGTCTTTGGCTGCGTGACCCATCTTTCCACACCTCTGACAACGGAGTCGATCACATGGGCCATGATGATGGAAGTTGCACCGGTTACACCTAGGATTCTTGCCCGCGTAGTTACTCGATCCCTGACCATAGTTGTTGTTGTTGTTCTGATTGTTGTTGGTGAAGCTTCTTGATGGGTCAAACTTTTTGGTCTGTTGTTGCTGGGTGTTGTTGGAGCTTGAAGACTTGCTGTTGTTATTACCATCCCATTTCCTTTTGTGATCAGATGAACCAGAAGCAGCGCCACGTTTAGGCAAGGTGCCCTGTGCCACTACCTGGTCAGTGAGTTTGTGAGCCAGTCGGATGGCCTGCTGAATAGTGACAGGATCAACAGCCATCACACTAGCCTGGATTTGAGGAGCTAGACCATCAATGTATTTTTTAATCCGTTTGTAGGCCGGAGTCACCATCTGAGGACATAATGCAGCCAACTCGTGCGAACGAGTCGTGTACTCCTTAATGTTAGAACCAATCATCTTTAAATTCCAAAATTCTGCCTCCAGTTTCTGGACTTCGCTCCTGGGGCAGTACTCTTCTTTCATCAAAATCTTGAAATCATCCCATGGCATACCATTTGCAGCACCAAGCCCTAAGGTTTGGACTTGTGAGTTCCACCACGTCAGGGCTGGTCCCTCCAATGTACCGGAGGCGTACTTGACGCGATTTCCGTCGGGACAGTTGCACATGGCAAACACTTACTCGAGTTTCTCCAGCCAGCGAAGCAATGTGACAGCTCCCTCAGAACCGCTGAAAGAATGAGGCTTGCAATCCATAAACATCTTGAAGGTACAGACTGTTGGACCTCCTTGATTCGGATTCTGGTCGTTCTGGTCCTGATTGCGGGCCTGCTCATAGGCTGCCAGCGCATCAGCCACGCGCTCATTGATGATAGCATTCAGCTCGGCTTGAGTCAGAGTGATATTTCCTCGTCCACCCGCGCGTCCAGCTCTTCTTCCGGACATGATTTCTTCAATTCACAACACATATTAATCAATAACCGGATAATAATTATTGACAATAATAAATTGTATCATGCTAGTAAGAATGAAGGGTTTGTTTGCATATCGATAGTGAAGCTTTATGTTGATTCGAGGCCTCATGCCTCTAAGTATGGAATTGAGAATTTGTACCGACCATAACCGTTATCACCCATTAGAGTTACCAGAATTCTCATGCACGACAAATTACAATTACGCGTGCACCCGTGATTCTAATTTGCTTTGCATGGTCACACATGGTTCCTCCTATTCGAGATAACATACCTTGTCCAGTACCGAGTGTTATCAATGATAGAAGCATCAAAGATATATTTGTTATACCAAGAGTCAAATAACTAAGGTTGTACTAAGGTTGTACAAGAGATTCGGTTAAGATAACAACGGGAATCAAGACAATTTGGCCTTTTTCCCTTCGAAGTTCTAGGTGTTTGAATGTCTAAGTCCGATTCTCTAGTAGACTTGAATATCTTAGTTGTCCCTCATTTACTGCTCGAACTAGTATAAAGGATAGGATATGTTGGGAATGGTAACAAGTGTGAGAGAGTTAGAAGAGTGAGGTGTTGTTCTCTTTGTTTGTCATAGTTAAGCTTGTCGGGTGTGTTAGAAAAGAGTTTCTTGTTCCAATCGTGGAAATGTTTGATTCAATTCGTTGTTTCTTCCACTCCGAGAGTGAAGGATCAAGTGTAAACGTTGGTAGTGAGCGAGCGGGATTCTCCGCCCCTCTGTTAGCCGGTAATGACGCACATGTCATACCCATAATGTTATGTTTGCTCAGCAGTGTAATGTCAGTACACCAGAAGGTTGTTTGCACAACAGTGGTAACCATGTAAAAGTGTCTGTGCAATACTAGTGTTGTGTCTAAGGCTATAGTCTAGATGCAATGCATGTCACACCCTCAATTTCCACGAACGGGGTTTTAGCGTTAGGCGTGTGACATACCAGGATCTCAGACACAGTCATATCGAATGACACTATATGAATTTTAAATAAACATTTGATTTCATTCCATAGAACATAAACAAAGTTCACAACAATGCGGACTCGTGTACATAGTTTGTAAATCCATTACAGTACAGTTAGAATATCCACGTTTAGACAAAATGTTCAATGCTGAAAATAAAATAGATGAATGCATGTCCTGAGTGCGTTTCCTGTAGCGTGCATCATGAGCTTATGCGTTCCTGTGACCTGAGAAAACATGCTAAAATGTGTCAACATAAAGTTGGTGAGTTCACAGGTTTAATCAACAAGAAATGTGTTCATAAGCGTTCAATGGTTTGCGTTTAAATGGTTTAGTATATAGAGCATATCGTTAGGTAGCTAGCCTATGTTCTTGTTACTTAGCGTTTTGAACCGAAGCTGACTGTTTACGTCCTATATATGTTTGTTGTATCCCCGTCACGTCTCATCAGACAATGATAAATGTTAGGTCAATCAAGCACCCGTTTGACCTCCAATCAAGCTAGCGCGACTAGCCCGGGCGGGGTTTGTCAGACCCAGTAGTACTACTCAAAATTACCTCGCTAATCCCATTACTAACGGTTCGAGTGTGTCAGGACATGTTGTGTGTTTGCACTAACGTAACAAGTGATATCAATAATACTACAACCATTTATGTAAATCTGTGTGCATGTTTTCTCCCCCAAAAGGAAAGAGAGTAAAATAGGGGCCGTGAAACTCACTGATGATGTAGTAAGTATGTAGGATGAAAGTCTCCCAAATGTTGTTTACGATGCGCTGTCAAACACCTATTGACAGTTATGTTAAGTGTTAATGTTGTGTTTGACGTTAATAGACATGTTTAGTCGGGTCGGGTCGCATGGGTTCGGTCGTGGGTGTCACACATACAAGCAGGCATAGACGTATCAGATTTATGTAGATTCCCAAATGGGTTGTCGATATTTGTAAATGGTTAGGTTCTGTTATGTTGAAAAAGTATGTGCTTGTTGATTGCATTGACTTTAATCTTTGTGGTCAAGAAATGACACTTTATTGATTGTTACCATATCATCACACGATAGGCACACCGCACACAAGGAGAATTCACTCATAATGACTCCATTCGCATATCAAGGCTAGACGCACGACAGGACACTTCATTCGCACGAATGGGCCTTCAATTGTACGAATCAACCTCACTCGTACGATTAAACCCTCACTCGTACGACTTAGCATTCAGTCGTACCACACATCACTCATTCGCACGACTCAACGGCCAATCGCACGTCTGAACCTTCATTCGTGCGACTGGACCTTCAGTCGGGCGGTACTCAGTCGTACACATTTCTCCGATTGACTCAATCGCACACACTCTCAGTCGCATGAATTCATTCGCACGTCACGCACACACGCATGGACTCAGTCGCACGACTCACCCCAGTCGCACCACTCAGTCGCACGATGGGCCCAGTCGCATGACTCAGTCGCATGACTGGCCCAGTCGCGAACTGCAGCAGATCGCGACTGCTGGACGGGCTGAACAGCCTTCGGCCGTTCCGTGCTTGGTTTTCATACAATCAGGACTTCCAGAAACACTTTCCTAACATGTCTAAGTAAAATGCACATGCTGATTGACATCACACACACCCCCACGACCACATGCATTCGGGTTGAACCCGAACACCCGAACCCCAAATTTGCAGCAGAGAAACGAGCAATTAAATGGATGATCAAGGTCGCCTACCTGCTGGGAATGTGATTTCTCAGCTGTTGCGTGGTTTAGCCGGCGAAATCGAGCTCAAGCGAGGCGGTTCGTGGTGCTAGTAGGTGGTAGAAAGGTGTAGAGGAAGAAAGTGAAGAAGATGGAAGAATTGGGAGTCAAATGAAAATAAGGGCTGGTAAGGGGTTTATATACCCAGCCCTAGTTTGGCAATTTGTCATGTTTAGTCCTCGTACTTAGCCCCCGAGTTCCCGAATTTGTTTCGATTGATAACGACGTAGATGGGCGAGCTATGTTAATTAAGAGGATTCCTTAGGAAATCCCGTTTATGTGAATCCTCTACAAACACCCGTGTTAGTATTTTATCATTATTTATTTAACGATGTCGGTGGCGGTGTTTGTATACGTTTCGAGTATTAACGAGTATGTGCCAATGATAACGACAGTGGTTTGAATAGTGTTAACCTGGAATTACGGGGTGTCACATTTTTGTTATTTTTGTAGTAATTTTAGAAAATCTATTATATTTTTTCTAAGCTAAAATTCAAAACACCAAGTAAATAGGTTTTGCATGACGAGTTGTACATTTACGCATTATTTTGTTGTACCTCACAAAATACAGATCGTTTTAGTAAAAAATTTACGTCAAAACGTTTAAAAAATACATAGGTTACAGTTGTAGTCTCAAAAAGTTTAAACATGATAGATTAAAATATATAACTGAAATCTTAAAACAAATTAAGTTTTTTTGGTTTATGGGTAGATAATATAAAATTTTATGTAAGTTACAGTAAGTATAAGGTTATTATGTAACTAATTGTAAGAGTAATCTGTAAATAATGTTAAAAATACTATTTTACTATCAAAGGTTGTTGTATCTTATGCATTGAGTAAAGTAATTATTCTTAATTTTATAGTAACTTAAAATACACATCTCATATTGAAAACCCTAGGTATATACATAATTAATCTATCCTATCTAATAAACAAAGGTTTTTTTAAGCCACATGTCAATTTCTTAACCCATTACTTTTCCACGTGTCGCTTCCTCAGCCTTCTGATTTTTTCATATTCCCGCTCATTTTCTAAGGATCTCACGCGGATCCTAACTGGGTTTATTGAAGAATCCGGGTCTCCAGCCCCCACTTTTCTCAACCTACTCTTTTCCCCAACCCTAAATCTCCGACCCCTCTCCTCCACCGCCGCTTTTGTTCTTCCCGTGTTTTTCCGTTTGGTTCGTATCCTTCGGTTTCAGCAAGATCCTTGGGTGGTTATTTATCTTCTTTCTCCTTTGCTTGTGTTGCAGGTTTGTTCTTATATCTCAAACCTTTGTTTTACTCTTTGATTCTTCTGATTTCTACTGGATTTGGTTGAATCTTCTGTACTTCTTTATCATTTTAAACTTTTTATGAGTTTTTGCAGGATCGGTTTCGGTCACTCAACAAGTGGTTTCTTTCTCTCAAACTCACTTTGAACAACACTCAGAAAGAGTCCTAAGAAGAGTTGATCACAATATAACAAGTATCCAGTGATAATAAACACAAGAAGTAAATTTTCAAGGTACTTTTATATATTGATTCTCAACTCAAAGGATTACAAGACTCTTACAAGGCACAATCTCTCTATCTATTGAGTTACAATAAGAACTATATATAATACTACCTACAGCCAGATATACTTTGATCCCAGCTGGAAACCTATAACCAAAAAGCCTATACTACAAGACTATAGGTTAAGGTATCTCGGATATATTATCTGAGATTTGGTAGTCAGGACATGTCCCTGACTTACCTTTTGTCACCAACTAAGGTTGGTAACATGTACTATCATAAAAGGTAAACGGTAGAATAAAGTATGGTCAACAACATGGCTATTTGGGAAGAAGCCATGATGCATCAGAGGTCTGCAGTGGATTGTCAGAGACCATACTCATGTCTACTGGTCATAGCAATGTCTTCCGAAGGTTAAATTGCTTCGGAAGTATAACTTCTTCCGAAGCCACTTATACTTCGGAAGACTGCTTCTTCTGAGGCTTGGAGTCTTCTTTATCTTCGGAAGTAGACTTTGTCTTCAGCTCTTTCTTCAGACTTTGTCTTCAGCTCTTTCTTCAGACTTTGTCTTCGGAAGTGTTCTTCAGACTTTGTCTTCGGAAGTGTTCTTCAGACTTTGTCTTCAGCTCTTTCTTCAGACTTTGTCTCCGGAGTGTTCTTCAGACTTTGTCTTTAGCTCTTTCTTCAGACTTTGGAAGATCTCATACTTAGCTTCGGAAGCCTTTGAATGTAGCACCAAAATTGACTATGTGAAGTGGTTTTGGTTGCACCAGCCTTATAATGACCCAACAAACTCCCCCTAGGCTGATGCTACCAAAACTTCACTTCTCTCTTCTTCTCAAAACTTTCAGCACCAAGGAAAGTAGATATCTATCTGTTTCCTTGTTCTTTCCTGATGTGGTGCTAAGAAGTTTGTACAAATCCTTGGTAGACAGAACATCCAGTCTGTTACCTTGGATTATATGTACCCTTTCTTGTGGCCCTCTGAAAAGAGTTAGTTGATGGGAAGTATAGTCATATTCCCATCTAACTATTGGTTCCAATTCCAGACCCTCCACCATCTGTAGAAAGGCCGCGCCCTTGGTGGTAGGTCTTTCCTTTTCTTCCTGTCTTCTCAGCTTCAACTCTTCATTGATCTTTGCCTTTGCAGTCAGCTCAGCTAAGTGAATACTGCTGAGATGATTCCTGATGACATCAGCAGTCTCAGAGTTGGAGGGGTTGGAGGATGGCTTCTCTGCAAGCTCAGCAATATCAAATCTGCTGAGATGCAATAGTGAAGTGGCATTGAGCCGGTTGATTTCACCATTCTCTCTTTCCACAACAAAGTTGTGAGAAGTTTCATCAAACCTCCACTGGATTATACTTTTCCTAGGCACAGGAGACTGACTAGGAATCCTGTCCTCCTTCTTTGTATCCAGTAGAGTCACCAGTTTTCTTCTAAGTCTCTTCTCTTCAGCATTTAGAGAATCAGAGTTGAGACCGAGAAGTATTGCAGCCTGGCCCAAAGTTCCTCTAGGCAAATCAAGAAACTGATCTAGTGTGAGGGAACTTGAAGAGTCATCAACATAGGTGATATTGATGAGATCTTCCTCACAGGAGATGTTGCTCAAAGTTGTGCAGTTGTTGAGCTTTGTCTTGATTTCCTTAAACTCTTCAAGAGAGAGATGTTGAGAAGGTTGAGGGGATGGCATGGGTATCAGTTGGGTAGGTTTGGGTTTAGTGGTTCTGGGTTGTGTTTTGGGTTTAAGGATGGAAGTTTAGGTGGTTGTGGTGATGAAGTAGGTATGGGTAGAGTTGTAGGTTCAGGGGTGAAGGTTTCATCTAAGGGCTCGGTTTTGATGGGAAATGGGATTGGTTCTTCTGGTGTAGGTTGTGGTTGAGTGGTTGGGGTGAAGATCATTCTCTGTCCTCTTCTATACATCTCCTTCTTCTTTCCCATACGGATGTCAGCCTTTATTTCACTGACTATCCGTTGGAGTGTCCTTTCGGACATGGGTCCCACCTGCCTACCAGAGAATCCGTGAGCCCGGAGATAGTCTTTCATCCAGGCTTTGTCACTAAGCTTCTTGGTGGCAGTGACCCTCTCTACCTCTTCCCTCCGCTTCTTCTCCTTCATCTTCTCCCTTGCAGCCTTTTTCCTTTCTTTTTCTATTTAATCCTGCTCTTTGTTGTGGAGCAGCAGGATCATATCATCATCATGTGGAGAAAGTTCAGGAAGATTGAAGCCTCTTGAGAGTAGGAACTTAATCCTAGCTTCTCTTAGCTGCAAGGCAGCTTTCCTTTGTTCTTCTTCTTCTTTCTCCAAGACCAACCTGGCTTCTTCTTCTTGTCTTAGCCTGGTTGTCCTCTCCAAAGTCACCAACTCCTCTAGTGGTAGCAGGAGTATTTCCTCATTGGCTGCTCCTAAGTTGATGAGCTGATCAATGAGTGCTGTCCTTCTCTTGTTATTGATTTCCTCCTGATTGGCTGCAGCTGCCTTTGAACTAGCAGCTAGCAGCTTCTCAGCAGGAAGTCTACTTTTCTTCTTTAGCTTCTTATCCTTTCCTCTTCCTGAAGCTCTTCCGCAGTCATTTTCCTTTTGCCTTTATCTTTAGCAGAACTTGACTGTGGTGGTTCTTGGATAGAGGGTTCGGATTGAGAGAGAGGATCAGCTGGTGTTTGGGATGGAGGTACATCAGAAATGTCCTCCCTGCTCACCTCAGATGCTATTTCAGCAATGACATCTGTGATGATCAGTTCCTTGGACATTTGGAACAAGCCTTCCGTAGCTTCCATCTCAGCTTCAGAAGACTTATCTTGTTCTTCCGAAGTTTCAACTTTAGCTTCGGAAGTTTCAGCCTGAGCTTCGGAAGAAGAAGCTAATGCAAGTTCTGTCCCAACTGTTTCGGTTGCTGGGCCATCAGTCCCCATTTCCTCTTCGAAGTTAATCTCAGGTTCCATGTAGACCTTAGGTTGACCAACTTCCTCCACAGTGGTAGAAGGTGCAGTCGGGCTCTGAAGCTCTTCAGCCCCAAAGTATATTAGTGTGGTATCAGGGCTGGGCTATTCTAAGGAGGATCTCAATACAACTTTGTGAAAAGTCTATAGAGATCATGAAGCATTTGTGAGTCAATCTTTAGAGTTGATTGAGATGACTCAGGTACGGTAATGAGTTGGGAAGTAGAGAACTGGATCAGTGGTTCCTCAGATGTTTGTCTCTGATCTTTCTCCCCTTTTTTGGTAGCATCATCTTGAGAGCTAGATAAGCTAGATAAAGAAGTCAATGAGACCTGAATAGGTACATGCCTAACAACCTCTTTGTCTGTTTCTCAGCTAGTTGAGCCTTGAGATTGTCAATCTCAAGTTGCTGAGTGGCTGTCCTGGTCTCTAAGATCCTAACCTGAGATTCAAGGTTTGAGACCTTAGAGAGCAGGTACTGAAGAGTGAGTTGCATACTTCCCTTATCTTCATCTGAAGAATCACGGGGAGATGAGATAACATACCTTGTATGTTCAGTCTCACCACCAGATGTGGCTTCTTGGCACTCTGGATACCTTTGCTCAAATTCATCTCTTTCAGAGATGTCAATGGGAAAAGTTGCCGTAGACTCAATCTGATTGATGTTACCACTGTCCTGAGAGCTCAGTGAGAGACTCTGAGTAGTGGCAGCTAAGCCTACATGAGTCCCCTCCACATCAGTGGGACTCACCTCAGTAGTTAGCTGCCGATGGGGGCTAGAGATAAGGGATCTCTCTAGGCTCTGTTGATCTTTGAGAGGGTGTTGAGGATCAAATTCATGGCCATGGAGAGATGTTATCTCTTCATCAGTTCGGATTAAAAGGTCAGTGAAGGATAGAGAGGTTAAACCTACTGACCCGGGACCTAGATCAATGTCTACAGGCATTGAGCCTCTTGTGGGGCTGTACCTTGTTGGCTGCACAGGGGAGTGTAAAGACTCTCCCTGTGGGCTAAAGGCTTGGGTTTCGGGCTCTTGGGTTTGAGACTGAGGAGGCTCAAAACCCAAATTGAGGTCAAAGGAGAAGGATGGTGTGACCTCGGACTGAGTGGGAGCCCATGTTTCCACTCTAGTCCTTTTGGATTGAACTGGAGGAGCTTGTTCAATCAGAGTAGATTGAACAAGGGTTCGTTTGGGACGTCTCTGATATATGAATTTGATTGGTGGAGAGGGTATTGGGACATTTATGGTGAGGGTTGCTGGTGTGGGTTCATCACCTGTGGGGTCAACAGGGATGTCACTAGGAGCTATGCTCTTAATCATTTGTGAAGGTAAAGGAGTATACCTTCCAGTAAAGTTGATGGACACCTTCTTCAAAGTCTTGAAGATGGTAGGCCGCACTTGAGGAATAGTTAGAGCAGCTGCACAGACAAGCTTGCTCTATTCCAACTCGCAGTTGATGATGTGTTGAATGTATCAAGGATACATGAAGAATGTGTTCCTTTGAAGATTCCCGATTAAGTTTGGTCAACACAAACCTTGAGTAGTTGAAGTGCAGGCCTCTCACCAACCCGTGAACTAGGCATCCTAGTTCGTATGGGATTTGATCCCATCCCCCAGACTTGTTGGATAGGCAGTGCAGGACAATGTGTAGAAGAAACTTCCAATGATATGAGAAGTTAAACTTGTAGACGGTTGACCTGCTCACATCTCCACCATATCCCATGAGGATGTAGGTGCCATCCAAGTCTTCTTTGGGAAACTCAGTAGGAGCTCCATCATCATGAAGCTCGAGATGCTCCCTGATGAGTTGTTCACTAATGACCAACTCCTGTCCCCAAATGCGGGTTCTCAGGACGCGAACCCCATTCAGAATTTCAGCTTGACCGTTACTCCAAAATTCAGTCATGTGGTTGGAGTAAACGATGGGGTTAACAATAAGGGCCGTGAAGTAGGTTGATTTAGAAAGAAAGGTGATGATTTGGGTGAAGTCTGCATCTCTTGACGAATCAAGTAATGCGACCTGGTTGTGCTGAGGTTTTAACGCCATTGTAAGAGAAAGTGAGCTTGAATTTGGGTGAATTTTAGGATTGACAGTGAAGGAAATGTTTAGGGCAGTAAATCGGTAAAAGAAGATGAAATTGAACAGTCTGGATTATTTAAATGGTAAGAATTTAGGTAATGATGGTAGGGCGGCAGTTGGCGGTTATGAGATGACAGTGGCGGTAAGAGATAATTTTAAATAATTAGACATTATCAACAAAATCTTTACCTTTTACAGAGTGGGGCCCAAAAAGATATCCGTTACATAGTAAGAACTCTCTTTCCTAGTATAAAACTTTTCCGAAGGTAATTTGTCTTCTGAAGGCAATCCTTTCTTCCGAAGCAAAACGTTTCTTCCGAAGGTAAGAGCTGCTTTCCGAATGAAAAGTTTTATAAGCTTCGGAAGTAGATCTGATGTGAAATCAATCGCTTCTTCCGAGACTAAAAACTCTTCCGAGAAGAAAATTTCCATGGAGGAATTTGTTTTTGAAAGATATTTGGAAATATCTTCCGAGTTAATTCCTCTTCGGAAGAAATTTACACTTTGGAATATTTCAAAGAGATCTTTTGTAATAGGCAATGTTGTTAGGGTCGGATCGGACCGGCCGGTCCGACCGGTCGGACCGCCATTCGGCGCCCTAGCCGATCCGATCCACTGTGACTCGTTTTCTTTGCTGTGAACCGGCCGAGTTTACCCGAACCGCCGGTTGGACCGGGTTTTGCGGTCCATCGGTTCGACCGGTGCCTAAATCTTTGCTGTGAACACTGAACTCCAACCCTAAATCAGTCGACCACAGTCGACCACCCGCAGTCGACCCTCTCCCGACCGCAGTCGACCACTTCGCAGTCGACCGACGACCACTCTCCCGACCGGCAGTGAGCCAGTGACCATCCGCAGTCGACACCTTCGCAGTCGATCCTTCGTAGTCCGCACTCCGCAGTCGACCCTTCGTAGTCCGCACTCCGCAGGTAAGCTAACCCTCGATTGTCAAGTGGGTTGGTCTAGGTCATCTCATGATTGGGTTAGGGATGGAAAGCCCTACTTCTTTTGTGAAGGGGATTGTTGTTGATGAAGAAAGGGTCACGGTTGTGGAAGAAATATATAGTGGAAAAGTGTTTGGATAGTGGGGCTCATATGAGGCCCAATTCAATATTATAATATGACTGAAGTTGGATCATTTTTAGAAAAAATATATATAATTATATATTTATTTAATATATTGATGTCATCCGGTTCTTAAAACCGGTCTGACCGGTCCGACCGGTCCGACCACCAAACCAGTAAGGCGTCCGGTTCGACGTCCGATCCGGTTCTGAAAACATTGGTAATAGGGTTTAAATTGTATTGACACCAGACATTACACATTAAAAATCTTTCAAAAGAGGTAGTTAATTAATGTTTATCATCCCAATAGCTGATATGAGATACTTAAATCTTTGTTCATCAAAAGCTTTTGTGAACAAATCAGCATATTGTATATTTGAGTCAACTTTAATTAATTTTATCAGATTTTTCTCATGATTATATCTAATGAAATGGCACCTGATATCAATGTGCTTTGTCTTGGAGCGCTTCACTGGATTTTCTGTGATGGAGATAGCACTGTTGTTGTCAATATGGATAGGAGTACTCATGAAGTTGAATTCATAGTCTAACATCCGGTTCTGAATCCACAGCAACTGAGCACAGCAGCTAGCAGCAGCGATTATTCAGCTTCAGCAGTTGATGTAGATACACAGGATTGTTTCTTGCATTGCCATGAAATGATCCTTCCACCACTTGTCAATGTTGCAGCCACCATAGTCACTGTCAGTATCCATAGAGATTGAAATCACTATTTCTTGGATACCAGAGACCTAGTCTAGGTGCTCCTTTGAGGTATCTGAGGATTCTCTTTGCAGCAGCTAGGTGAGACACCTTTGAAGCAGCCTGATATCTTGCACAATGCAAGTGGCAAACATGATATCAGGTCTACTAGCAGTGAGATACATCAGAGAACCAATAATTGCTCTATACTGATGTTGATCAGTATCCTCCCCTTCAAGGTTAGGGCAAAGATTATGGTTTCTGGGTATGGGTGTCTTGGCTGGCTTACAGTCCTTCATCTCAAATCTCTCGAGATGTCATTGACATACTTGGATTGATTGATGAAGAATCCTTCCTTCAATTGATTCACCTGAATTCCTAGGAAAAAGTCCATTTTTCTCATGGAACTCATCTTAAATTTTTGCTTCATAGTGCTCTTAAAGTCCTTACACATTTGGTTATTTGAAGAACCAAATATGATGTCATCAACATAGACTTGAACGAGCAAAATGTCTTCTCCAGTCTTCCTGATGAAGAGAGTCTTGTCAATGGTACCTCTTGTGTAGCCATTCTTCAGGAGAAACTGAGACAAAGTCTCATACCACAGCCTAGGTGCTTGGTGCAGCCCATATAGAGCTTTATCCAACTTGCACACATAGTTGGGGTGCTGTGGGTCTTCAATCCTGGAGGTTGACATACATAAATTTCCCTATCTATATCCCCATATAGAAAAGCACACTGACATCAAGTTGGTAGACTGTGAAGTTCTTGGATGCAGCATAATCAAGGAAGATCCTAACTGCCTCAAGTCTTGTAACAGGTGCAAAGACATCAGTATAATCAATTCCTTCCTCTTGGGTGTATCCTTGAACTACTAGTCTTGCCTTGTTCATGATAATCAAGCCTCTATCATCTTTCTTGTTTCTGAAAACCCATTTAGTGCCTATGGGTACTTGACCAGATGGTAGTGGGCATAGATTCCAGACCTTTTGTCTTCTGAATTGAAGTAGCTCCTCCTGTATCGATTCAACCCAACTACTATCCTTTAAAGCATCTTCCACCTTCTTGGGTTCCATCTGAGATAAGAAGCATGAGTACAAGCAGACATTCCCATGATGAGTTTGCCCTCTTGTTCTCACACCCTCAGAGACATTCCTTATGATGTTCTCAGTTGGATGAGTGTTATGAATCCTAAGACGAGGAATCACTTCCGGTTGCAGAGATAAGTCCAGATTGGACATATTCTGGTCAGGAACTGGATCATTCTTTTGGCTGTTGTTTCAAAGTCATTCAATGAGGACTGATTGAATGATTGAGAAACATTATCAATGGTTGGATGTGAAGTAGTATTAACAGTTGCCTGTTCCTTCAGAATACTACTTCCTTCAACCTGGTGTTGTGATGGATCACCTAAAGAGCTTTGGGTTCATCAGGTGATTCACTTGTTGAAGCTTCACTATTCCTGGAGATTGTTACACTATCAGATCTGTGAATGGTTGAAGCTTGTTGCCTTTCAGCTCTTGGAGAATTTGGAAGAGGTCTGGAAGCTCAAATAGTTGATCAGTATCACCTTAAGCACCTGTTCCAGCTGAAACATTCTCACAAGATGGGTTAGAATAGTTTGGAAACAATTCTAAATCAAAGATATAATCAGGTCCATTCCCCCTAACACACGGAGTGTGCTCATTAACAACTATATTGGATGACTCCTCAATTGTTGATTCTTAATGTTGTATACTCTATAAGCTTTAGAGCTAGAAGAGTATCCAACAAAGATAGCATCATCTGACTTCTCAGCAAACTTTGCTAAGTTGTCTTTTGTGTTAAGTATGGTACACCTGCAGCCAAAGGGCCTTAGAAAGCCAATGAACGGTGGCCTCTTGTTCCATAACTCATAAGGGGTTTTTCCATGGGGCTTAACTACAAGAACCCTGTTCTGCACATAGCATGCAGTGCTAACTGCCTCTACCCAGAATGTTAGAGGTAGTTTTGAATCAGCTAACATGGTTCAAGCAGCCTCAATAAGTGTCCTGTTCCTCCTCTCAGCAACACCGTTTTGTTGAGGAGTTCTGGGAGCACTATATTATCTGGCAATCCCTTTTGAGTCACAGAATGAGTCAAACAAAGTTCTTAACTCAGTCCCTTGATCACTTCTAATGATCTTAACCTTGTGATCAATTTGATTTTCTATTTTAAGAATAAAAGATTTTATCGTTTCAGCAGTTTCATTTTTTCTTCTTAAAAAGAATACCCATGTAAATCTTGTAAAATCATCAACAATCACAATGCAGTATGATTTCCTTCCAATGCTCATTATACTTGTGGGACCAAAGAGATCCATGTGCAATAAGTGTAATAGAGTAGTGATGGAGTTGACACACTTGGATTTATGAGATGATCTGTGTTGTTTCCCTTTCAGACATGCAACACAGTTATCTTTGTAGAAAAATTCCTTTTTAGGCAGACCATGTACCAAGTTATTTTTAGCCAATTTATTCATTTTTTTAAAATTCACATGACACATGCGTTTATGCCATAGTGTTGACTCATCACTATTAGCTTTGAAAAGAAAGCATGATACTTCGCCCATAGGAGAAGCATTGTTCATATCTAGCTTGTACATATCCCTTTCCTGGGAGATCTAAGAATCACCAATTCTGGAGGAATTGTCATCCCTGGTCTGAGGATAATGCACTCATGTTCTGTGAAAAGCATTTGATGCTTTTGATCACAGAATTGAGAAACACTTAACAGATTGTGTTCAAGCTGTTTGACATAGTGAACTTTGAGAAATATATACTGCCATTGGATATACTTCCTCCGGCCTCACCTACAAATTGGACATGCCCTCCATCATAGTTCTGGAATTGTTGAAGGAGAGATCTGTTCCCTGTCATGTGCCTGGAGCATCCACTATCTACAATCCAGACATTGTTGTTCTTGTCGAATGGATGTCCCTGCACATAAGATGAGATGGTTAGTTTTGTTTGGAAGCCCAAGCCTTGCTGGTCTTGGGCTCTTCCAAGGATAATGACATAATTGAACCGAAAGATATGCATTGGGGTTCAATAGAGGTCGTTGAAGAAGAGGTTTGGGCTGCAGCATCTTCCTTGATCTTCCAATCTATCCCTTGGTTGATCTTTGAGGATGAGCTTGTTGAACCTTTTGCAGCATGGTTTTCTTCTGAAGCTTCTTTCTTTTCGGAAGAAGCCTTCATCACCTTTTCTTCCGAAGCAGTCTTCTTGTAGCATGGTTTCAAGGGAGCTTTCTTGTTCTTCTGAACTTTAGAAGCTTTGGCTTCCGAAGCCATTTTCCCTTCGGAAGAAGTGCTTTCTTCCGAAAGCAACTTGGCTTCCGAGACCATCTTTCCCTTTTTCATCATTTGGACCGTTTGAAATGGTCCAAATGAGAAACCTTCCCTGACTCCTTCTTTTCTAGCATTATTTGCATAATGTGTGCTTGCTGGATTGTAGTAACAATCTTTAGCCATGTGGTTATGCAGACCACACATTATGCATGCAATGTTAGTCTTTTGGGAATTTGAAGATTGTTGTTTCTTGGATTTCTTTTCTTCATCAGCAACTTTCCCTTTCAACTTCTGATCCTTTAGTAGGACAAGAGTGCTGGTACTGCACTCCTTTCCTGAATCAGAAGTACCTACCACTTGGAATCCAGCAGAGATGAAGACACCTTTTTGCTTTGGGTCAATCTTCAGCTTGGACTCGGCAACTTTCTTGGCAGTCTTTCTAGCAGCTTTAGCTCTGCTTCTTCTTGCCTTGGTGGTTAGGATTTGATCTTCACAGGTGAAGATGAGTGTATCTTCCTGTTTCTCCCCTGTGGTGGCCACTATTTTTGCCTCATCCTCTGGTTCTAATGAAGAAGGATCAGCAGTTGGAACCTCTTGCTCTTCAGTACCACATCTAGGTAGTCTGATAGACTCATAAGAGTGTAGTGGAGCTATTTCATTGGTTCCCAACCCTTCTTTGTTTTGATAAAACATTTTGGAATGAGAGGATGAGCTTGAACTTCAGACAGTTTGGATATCAGATCTTTAATTTGAGTTTTGTAGTTAGTCTTTTCATGTTTTAAAAGAGACACAGTTTTCTCTAATTCCTCAATTTTCTTTGATAGTCAGATTCAGCTCTTTTAAAATCAGATTTTAAGATATTTAAAGACTTAACATCAGATCTGATTTCCATATTGTAATCCTTATAGAGTTTAACTTTAGCAATACAGGCAGCAGTACAAAGATGTTCATATACCTGATCATCATCTGTTCCGGCCATGAGTGCTTGAGTGGGAGTCACATCCTGTACCATAAAGCTCCAGTCAACCTCTTGAGCTATTGCAGCTGTTTCAGTTGACTTTTCTTCATGCTTTGAAGCTGAGGGATGTGTGGAGGCCTGTGGGGTTCCCGGGTTGTTCTTGGGAGCCTTGCATTCCCTAGCAAAGTGACCAAGTTGGTTGCAGTTGTAACACTTTGCTTTGCTCTTGTCAAACCCAAACTTGCTGTTGACAGGGTTTTGAGGGAATTGCCTTCTAGTTCTCTTGAAGAACTTCTTCGCTCTGTAAGTTAAAAGAGCCATCTGTTGGACAATGTTCACATACTCCATATCATCTGGACTGAAACACTCAAGATCATCAAAGCAGTATTGAAAATCACCAGAGTGTCCCTTCCAGAGACAAAGGCACAACTATCCTAAAGGAGTTGTGTTGAACCTTTTGAGACTTTGGAGTCTCATGTAGAGTAATGTAGGGTCCACTATGTGAGTTATCAGGGTAGCACAGCAACATGTTGAGGTTCTATGATTTCCCTTTCAACCACATGAAGGGCTGAACTCAGTTGATTATTGGAGTTGCCAGAGGAGTTCTGCATGTTCATCTCCATCTGGAATGCACTTAGGATGCCATACAACTCTGTAAGAGAAAGAGTTTTAAGGTCGAAGTTCTCTTGATTACAACACAGTAGTGTGTCCATAGTTTAGGAAGGGAAGACATGAACTTCCTAACTATGTCTCTATTCTCAAGAGGTACTCCAATATCCACCTGAGTATCCACTATTTCAACGTATGTGAAGTATTATTGAGTCAAGGTCTCTCCAGCCTTGAAAGTGAAGTTCTCAAACTACTGCTTTAAGAGATCCTTCTTGTTCTCTTTAGTTTCCTTGGATCCTTCATACATGAGCTTCAGTGCATCCCATAGATCTTTAGTTGTCTTGCACTTCTTGAAACCTCTGTAGATGGAGTTTGGAAGAGCAGTTTGAAGAGAAGTCATAGCCCTTTGATCAAGCTCTATTCTTTTCCTATCTTCTTCTGAGTAATCATCAACATCTTTTGGAATAATGCGATTACCAGTAGCAGAAGTAGTGCTTGGTATGAAAGGACCATTAGCAATGGAGTCCCACATCCTTGAGTCTTGACACTTGATGAAGCCTTCCATTCTAGTGCACCATGTGTCAAAATCTTCAGGGGTGATCAGTGGGGACTTAGTCATGGTACCAGTTTCCATATCAGCTTTTGAGAGAGCGGCCATTTGAGTGAATAGTTGTAGGGAGGAGTGAAAAACAAGTTGATTTGGATGGTTAGATCACGCAATCAAGAGCCAAAGCTCTGATACCAATTGTAGGATTGGTTTCGGTCACTCAACAAGTGGTTTCTTTCTCTCAAACTCACTTTGAACAACACTCAGAAAGAGTCCTAAGAAGAGTTGATCACAATATAACAAGTATCCAGTGATAATAAACACAAGAAGTAAATTTTCAAGGTACTTTTATATATTGATTCTCAACTCAAAGGATTACAAGACTCTTACAAGGCACAATCTCTCTATCTATTGAGTTACAATGAGAACTATATATAATACTACCTACAGCCGGATATACTTTGATCCCA
Source organism: Flaveria linearis (assembly GCA_024085815.1). Taxonomy (NCBI): domain Eukaryota; kingdom Viridiplantae; phylum Streptophyta; class Magnoliopsida; order Asterales; family Asteraceae; genus Flaveria; species Flaveria linearis. The sequence goes on from CM044010.1 coordinate 21,215,113, forward strand.
GCTAGAAACCTATAACCAAAAAGCCTATACTACAAGACTATAGGTTAAGGTATCTCGGATATATTATCTGAGATTTGTAGTCAGGACATGTCCCTGACTTACCTTTTGTCACCAACTAAGGTTGGTAACATGTACTATCATAAAAAGGTAAATAGTAGAATAAAGTATGGTCAACAACATGGCTCTTTGGGAAGAAGCCATGCTGTATCAGAGGTCTGCAGCGGATTGTCAGAGACCATACTTATGTCTACTGGTGTTGGATCATGATAAGGCTGGTGCAAACAAATTCACTTCATAGTCATCTTTTGGTACTACATTCAAAGGCTTCCGAAGCTGAGCAAGAGATCTTCCGAAAGTCTAAGGAACAACAGCTGAAGACATCTTCCGAAGACAAAGTCTAATGAAAGAGCTTCCGAAGACAAAGTCTGAAAGAGCTTCCGAAGACAAAGTCTGAAAGAGCTTCCGAAGACAAAGTCTGAAAGAGCTTCCGAAGACAAAGTCTGCTTCCGAAGACAAAGAAGACTCCAAGCCTCGGAAGAAGCAGTCTTCCGAAGTATAAGTGCCTTCGGAAGAAGTTATTCTTCCGAAGCACTTTATCCTTCGGAAGATATCGCTATGTCCAGCAGATAAAAGTATGGTCCCTGACAGTCCGCTGCAGACCTCTGATACAGCATGGCATCTTCCTAAAGAGCCATGTTGTTGACCATACTTTATTCTACTGTTCACCTTTTTATGATAGTACATGTTACCAACTTTAGTTGGTGACAAAAGGTAAGTCAGGGACATGTCCTGACTACCAACTTTCAGACAAAATGTCTGAAAGACCTCACCTAGAGTCTTGTAGTATAGATGTAAGGTTAGAGGTGTCCAGCTGGTATCAAAGTATATCCGGCTGTAGGTAGTATTATATATATCTTCTCCCTGTAACTCTTTATGTAAGTGATTTGAGTCCAAGAGTCTTGTAATCCTTTGAGTTGAGAAGCAATATATAAAAGTACCTTGAAAATTACTTGCTGTGTTAATTTTCTTACTGCGTGTTACTTGTTATATTGTGATCAACTCTTCATAGACTGATTGCCGAGTGTTGATTCACAGTGAGTTGAGAGAAAAACCTCCAGAAATCCGATCCTGCAATTGGTATCAGAGCTCCAGGCTCTTGATTGTGAGATCTTACCATCCTAATCAACCTGTTTTTCCCTCCTCACCACAATCCACTCACTCAAATGGCTGCTCTCTCCAAGGCTGATATGGAAACTGGTACCTTGACCAAGTCCCCTATGATCACCCCTGAAGACTTTGACACATGGTGTATGCGGATGGAAGGCTTCATCAAGTGTCAAGACTCAAGAATGTGGGACTCCATTGTCAATGGTCCTTTCATACCAAGCACTACATCTGCCACTGGTAATCGCATCATTCCAAAAGATGTTGATGATTACTCAGAGAAGATAGGAAGAGAATAGAGCTAGATCAAAGGGCTATGACTTGTCTCCAAACTGCTCTCCCCAACTCCGTCTACAGACGCTTCAAGAAGTGCAAGACTGCTAAAGATTTATGGGAAGCTTTGAAGCTGATGTATGAGGGATCCAAGGAAACTCAAGAGAACAAGAAAGATCTCTTGAAGCAGCAGTTTGAGAACTTTACTTTCAAGGCTGGTGAGACCTTGACTCAACAATACTTCAGGTATGATGAGCTAGTAGATACTCTGACGGATATTGGAGTAGCTCTTGAGAACAGGGACATAGTTAGGAAGTTCATGTCCTCTCTTCCTAAACTATGGACTCACTACTGTGTTGTCATCAAGAGAACTTCGGACCTTAAGACTCTGTCTCTCACAGAGTTGTATGGTATCCTAAGTGCATTTCAGATGGAGATGAACATGCAGAACTCCTCTGACCACTCTAATAACCAACAGAGTTCAGCCCTTCATGTGGTTGAAAGGGAAAGCATGGAACCACAACATCAGTTGCTATGCTACCCTGACAACTCACACACTGGACCCTTCATCACTCTACCTGAGACTCCAAAGTCTCAAAAGGTTCAACACAACTCCTTTCAGGATAGTTGTGCCTTTGTCTCTGGAAGTGGACACTCTGGTGATTTTCAATACTGCTTTGATGATCTTGAGTGCTTTAATCCAGATGACGTGGAGTACATGGACATTGTCCAGCAGATGGCTCTTTTAACTTACAGAGCGAAGAAGTTCTTCAAGAGAACTGGAAGGCAATTCCCTCAAAACCCAGTCAACAGCAAGTTTGGGTTTGATAAGAGCAAAGCAAGGTGCTACAACTGCAACCAACTTGGTCACTTTGCTAGGGAATGCAAGGCTCCCAAGAACAACCCGGGAACCCCACAGGCCTCCACACATCCCACTGCTCCCAAACATGAAGAAAAGTCAACTGAAACAGCTGCTGTTACTCAGGAAGTTGACTGGAGCTTCATGGTACAGGATGTGACTCCCGCTCAAGCACTCATGGCCGGAACAGATGATGATCAGGTATATGAACATCTTTGTACTGCTGCCTGTATTGCTAAAGTTAAATTGTATAAGGATTACATTTCGGAAATCAGATCTGAGGTTGAGTCTTTAAATGTGCTAAAATCTGACTTTAAAAGAGCTGAATCTGACTATCAAAGGAAAATTGATGAGTTAGAGAAAACTGTGTCTCTTTTGAAACATGAAAAGACTAACTACAAGACTCAAATCAAAGATCTGATCTCCAAACTTTCTGAGGTTGAAGCCCAGTAGTCACAGCTGAGGCTCAGGCCAGGAAGCAAGCTATTGCTGAGCAAAGCTTCCAAACTATTCTTGCATCAACCTCTCATTCCAAAATGTTTTATCAAAACAAAGAAGGGTTGGGAACCAGTGAAATAGCTCCACCACACTCTTATGAGTCTATAAGACTACCTAGATGTGGTACTGAAGAGCAAGAGGTTCCAACTGCTGACCCTTCTCCATTGGAACTAGAGGATGAAGCAAAAATAGTGGCCTCCACAGGGGAGAAACAGGAGGATACACCCATCTCCACCTGTGATGACCAAATCCTAACCACCAAGGCAAGAAGAAGCAGAGCTAAAGCTGCTAGAAGGACTGCTAAGAAGGTTGCAGAGTCCAAGCTTAAGTTTGACCCTAAGCAAAAGGGTGTCTTCATTTCTGCCGGGTTTCAAGTGGTAGGTACTCCTGATTCAGGAAAGGAGTGTAGTACCAGCACTCCTGTCCTACTGAAGGATCAGAAGTTGAAAGGGAAAGTTGCTGATGAAGAGAAGAAACCCAAGAAACAGCAACCTGCAAGTTCCCAGAAGACTAACATTGCATGCATAATGTGTGGTCTGCACAACCACATGGCTAAAGATTGTTACTACAATCCAGCAAGCACACATTATGCAAATAATGTCAGAAAAGAAGTAGTCAGAGAAGGTTTCTCAGTTGGACCACTTCAAAAGGTCCAAATGATGAAAAAGGGAAAGTTGGTCTCGGAAGCCAAGTTGCTTTCGGAAGAAACTGCTTCTTCCGAAGGTAAAATGGCTTCGGAAGCCAAACCTTCTAAGGTTCGGAAGAACAAGAAGGCTCCCTTGAAACCATCTCAGAAGAAGATTACTTCGGAAGAAAAGGTGGTGAAGGCTTCTTCCGAAAAGAGAGAAGCTTCGGAAGAAGACCATGCTGCAAAAGCTTCAACAAGCTCATCCTCAAAGATCAACCAAAGGATGGATTGGAAGATCAAGGAAGATGCTGCAGCCCAAACCTCTTCTTCAACAATGACCTCTATTGAACCCCATTGCATATCTTTTGGTTCAATTATGTCACTATCTTTGGAAGAGCCCGAGACCTGCAAGGCTTGGGCTTCCAAACAAAACTAACCATCTCATCTTATGTGCAGGGACATCCATTTGACAAGAACAACAATATCTGGATTGTAGACAGTGGATGCTCCAGGCACATGACAGGGAACAGATCTCTCCTTCAACAATTCCAGAACTTTGATGGAGGGCCTGTCCAATTTGGAGGTGAGGCCGGAGGATATATTTCTGGCAGAGGAAGTATATCCAATGGCAGAATAAACATTGACAAAGTTCACTTTGTCAAACAGCTTGAACACAATCTGTTAAGTGTTTCTCAATTCTGTGATCAGAAGCATCAGATGCTCTTCACAGAACATGAGTGCATTATCCTCAAACCAGGGATGACAATTCCTCCGAATTGGTGCTTCTCAGATCTCCCAGGAAAGGGGATATGTACAAGCTTGATATGAACAATGCTTCTCCTATGGGTGAAGTATCATGCTTTCTTTCCAAAGCTGATAGTGATGAGTCAACACTATGGCATAAACGCATGTGTCATGTGAATTTTAAAACAATGAATAAATTGTCTAAAAATAACTTGGTACATGGTTTGCCTAAAAAGGAATTTTTCTGCAAAGATAACTGTGTTGCATGCCTGAAAGGGAAACAACACAGATCATCTCATAAATCCAAATGTGTTAACTCTATCACTACTCCATTACACTTATTGCACATGGATCTCTTTGGTCCCACAAGTATAATGAGCATTGGAAGGAAATCATACTGCCTTGTGATCGTTGATGATTTCACAAGATTTACATGGGTATTCTTTTTAAGAAGTAAAGATGAAACTGCTGAAACTTTAAAATCTTTTATTCTTAAAATAGAAAATCAAATTGATCACAAGGTTAAGATTATTAGAGTGATCAAGGGACTGAGTTTAAGAACTTCGTTCTTGACTCATTCTGTGACTCAAAAGGGATCGCCAGACAATATAGTGCTCCCAGAACTCCTCAACAAAACGGTGTTGCTGAGAGGAGGAACAGGACACTTATTGAGGCTGCTCGGACCATGTTAGCTGATTCAAAGCTGCCTCTAACATTCTGGGCAGAGGCAGTCAGCACTGCATGCTATGTGCAGAACAGGGTTCTTGTAGTTAAGCCCCATGGAAAAACCCCTTATGAGTTATGGAACAAGAGGCCACCGTTCATTGGCTTTCTAAGGTCCTTTGGCTGCAGGTGTACCATACTTAACACAAAGGACAACTTGGCAAAGTTTGCTGAGAAGTCGGATGATGCTATCTTTATTGGATACTCTTCTAGCTCTAAAGCTTATAGAGTATACAATATTAAGAATCAACAATTTGAGGAGTCATCCAACATAGTTGTTAATGAGCACACCCCTTGTGTTAGGGGGAATGGACCTGAGTATATCTTTGATTTAGAATTGTTTCCAAACTATTCTAAACCATCTTGTGAGAATGTTTCAGCTGGAACAGGTGCTCAAGGTGATACTGATGCTGATACAGGTCAACTATATGAGCTTCCCAGACCTATTCCAAATTCTCCAAGAGCTGAAGGGCAACAAGCTTCATCTATTCACGATCTGACAGTGTAACTATCTCCAGAAATAGTGAAGCTTCAACAAGTGAATCACTTGATCAACCTCAAAGTTCCTCAGGTGATCCACTACAACACCAGGTTGAGGGAAGTGGTATTCTGAAGGAACAGGCAACTGTTAATACTACTTCACAACCAACCATTGATGATGTTTCTCAATCATTCAATCAGTCCTCATTGAATGACTCTGAAACAGCAGTTGACAGAGTGATCCAATTCCTGATCAGAATATGTCTAACCTAGACTTATCTCTGCAATTGGAAGTGATTCCTCGTCTTAGGATTCACAACACTCATCCAACTGAGAACATCATAGGGAATGTCTCTGAGGGTGTGAGAACAAGAGGACAAACTCATCATGGGAATGTCTGCTTGTACTCATGCTTCCTGTCTCAGATGGAACCAAAGAAGGTAGAAGATGCCTTAAAGGATAGTAGTTGGGTTGAATCGATGCAGGAGGAGCTGCTTCAATTCAAAGGCAAAAGGTCTGGAATCTATGCCCACTACCATCTGGTCAAGTACCCATAGGCACTAAATGGGTATTCAGGAACAAGAAAGATGATAGAGGCTTGATCATCAAGAACAAGGCAAGACTAGTAGTTCAAGGGTACACCCAGGAGGAAGGAATTGATTATACTGATGTCTTTGCACCTGTTGCAAGACTTGAGGCAGTTAGGATCTTCCTTGCTTATGCTGCATCCAAGAACTTCACAGTCTACCAACTTGATGTCAAGTGTGCTTTTCTATATGGGGATATAGATAGGGAAATCTATGTGTGTCAACCTCCAGGATTTGAAGACCCACAGCACCCCAACTATGTATGCAAGCTGGATAAAGCTCTATATGGGCTGCACCAAGCACCTAGGCTGTGGTATGAGACCTTGTCTCAGTTTCTCCTGAAGAATGGATACACTAGAGGTACCATTGACAAGACTCTTTTCATCAGAAAGAGTGGAGAAGACATTTTGCTTGTACAAGTCTATGTTGATGACATCATATTTGGTTCTTCAAACGATCAAATGTGTAAAGACTTTGAAAGCATTATGAAGCAGAAGTTTGAGATGAGTTCCATGGGAAAAATGGACTTTTTCCTAGGAATCCAGGTAAAACAGATGAAGGAAGGGTTCTTCATAAGTCAATCTAAGTATGTCTCAGACATCTTAAAAAATTTGAAATGAAGAACTGTAAACCAGCCAAGACACCCATACCCAGAAACCATAATCTTTGCCCTGACCTTGAGGGGGAGGATACTGATCAACATCAGTATAGAGCAATTATTGGTTCTCTGATGTATCTCACTGCAAGTAGACCAGATATCATGTTTGCCACATGCATTTGTGCAAGATATCAGGCTGCTCCAAAGGTGTCTCACCTAGCTGCTGCAAAGAGAATCCTCAGATATCTCAAAGGAGCACCTAAACTAGGTCTCTGGTATCCAAGAAATAGTGATTTCAATCTCTATGGATACTCTGACAGTGACTATGGTGGCTGCAACATTGACAAGAAATCAACATCAGGAGGATGTCAATTTCTTGGTGGAAGGATTATCTCATGGCAATGCAAGAAACAATCCTGTGTCTCTACATCAACTGCTGAAGCTGAATACATTGCTGCTGCTAGCTGCTGTGCTCAACTGCTATGGATTCAAAATCAGATGTTAGACTATGGGATTCAACTTCATGACTACTCCTATCCATATTGACAACAACAGTGCTATCTCCATTACTGAGAATCCGGTGAAGCACTCCAAGACAAAACACATTGATATCAGGTATCATTTCATTAGAGATATTCATGAGAAACAGCTGATAAAGTTAATCAAAGTTGACTCAAATGAACAATATGCTGATTTGTTCACAAAGGCATTTGATGAACAAAGATTTAAGTATCTCATATCAGCAATTGGGATGATAAACATTGAATAACTACCTCTTTTGAAAACCTTTTTAAATGAGTAATGTCTTGTGTCAATACAATTTAAGCCCTGTTACAAAAGATCTTTAAAATTATTCCAAGTGTAAATTCCTTCCGAAGAGGAACTAACTCTCGGAAGATATTCTCTTGAATATCTTCCGAAGCTAAATTCTTCAATGGATATTTTCTTCTCGGAAGAGTTTTTGGTCTCGGAAGAAGCGATTGATTTTATATCAGATCTACTTCCGAAACTTATACAACTCTCCATTCGGAAAGACTTTTACCTTCGGAAGCAATGCCTTGCTTCGGAAGATAAAATGCCTTCAAAGGACAACTTTACCTTCAGAAGCAATATCATGCTTCGGAAGAGAAATTGCTCTCGGAAGAAAGTTACCTTCGGAAATGTTTTACCCTCGGAAGTAAAGGTTTTATATGTAACGGATATCTTTTGGGCCCCACTCTGTAAAAAGTAAAGATTTTGTTGATAATGTCAGATTATTTAAAATTATCCTTGCCGCCATCATCATTTCTCTGCCGTAAACCACCATACCACCCACAGTAACCCCAAAACAGTTACCCTATTACCACCACCATACCACTATTCACCCTTTTAAATAATCTTGACTTATCAATTTCATCTTCTTTTACCACTTTACAGCCCTAACTGTTCCCTTCACTGTAAAACCCTCAATCTCTCTCAAAATTTCAAGCTTACCTTTTCTCCAATGGCGCTAAACCCTCAGCACAATCAAGTCGCATTACTTGACTCGTCAAGAGATGCCGACTTCACCCAAATCATCACCTTTCTCACCGAATCCACCTACCTCACTGCACTCACAGTTAACCCAACCGTATACTCCAACCATATGTCAGAATTTTGGAGCAACGGAGAAACTACAGTGCTGAACGGGGTTCGAGTCCTGAGAACCAGAGTTTGTGGCCAAGAGTGGTCATCAATGAACAGATCATCAGAGAGCATCTTGAGCTTCACGATGATGGGGCTCCTACTGAGTTCCCCAAGGAAGACTTGGAAGGCACCTATATCCTCATGGGATATGGAGGCGATGTCAGCAGGTCCACAGTATACAAGTTCAACTTCTCTTACCATTGGAAGTTCCTGCTACACATTGTTTTGCACTGCCTCTCCAACAAATCAGGGGGTTGGGATCAAATCCCATATGAACTAGGATGCCTAGTTCATGGGTTGGTGAGAGGCCTCAGATTCAACTACTCACGATTCGTGTTGAACAACCTAATCGCCAATCTCAGCAGGGATACATTCTTCATGTATCCCCGATTTCTTCAACACATAATCAACTGTGAGATGGAACCAAGCAAGCTTGTCTGCGCAGCTGCTCTTCCTGTTCCACACATGAGGCCTACCATCTTCAAGATACTGAAGAAGATGTCCACCAACTTCACTGGACGGTACACTCCATTACCTCCAGAGATGACTGAGCGCATAGCTCCTGGTGACATCCCTGTTCTCCCCACAGGTGATGAACCCACACCAGCAACATCCACCACAATACCAAAACCTTCTTTACCCATCAAAGCCACCTATCAGAGACGCCCCAAACGAACCCTTGTTCAATCTACTCTGATTGAACAAGCTCCTCCTGTTCACACCGAAAGGACTAGAGTGGAATCATGGGCTCCCACTCAGTCCGAGGTCACACCATCCTTCACATTTGACCTCAATGTGGGTTTTGAGCCTCCTCAGTCTCAAACCCCTGAGCCCGAACCCCAAGCCTAAGCCCACAGGGTGAGTCTTCACACTCCCCTGTGAAGCTTCTAGGGACAGCCCCACCATAGGCTCAATGCCTGTAGACATTGATCAAGGTCCCGGTCAGTAGGACTAACCACCCTCTCTTTCACTGACCTTTTACTCCGAACTGATGAAGAGATTACATCTCTCCATGGCCATGAAGTTGATCTAAAACACCCACTGAGAGATCAACAGAGCCAAGAGGGATCCCTTGTCTCTAGCCCCATCAGAAGCCTGCTACTGAGGTGAGCCCACTGATGTGGAGGGGACTCATGTAGACTCAGCTGCCACTACTCAGAGTCTCTCATTGAGCTCTCAGGACAGTGGTAACATAATTAGGACTGAGTCTACGGCAACTTTGCCCATTGAAATCTCTGAAAGAGATGACTCTGAGCAGAGGAAACCAGGGTGCCAAGAAACCACATCTGGTGGTGAGAGTGAGCATACTAGGTATGTTATCTCATCTCCCCGTGATTCTTCCTATGAAGATGAGGGAAGTATGCAACTAACACTTCAGTACTTGCTTTCTAAGGTCTCCAACCTGGAATCACAGGTGAGATCTTAGAATCAAGGACTGCCACTCAGCAACTTGAGATTAACTCTCTCAAGGCTAAACTAGCTGAGAAACAGACGGAGAGGTCTGTTAGGCATGTACCTATCCAGGTCTCACTGACTTCTTCCTCTAGCTCATCTAGCTCTCAAGATGATGCTACCAAAAAGGGGGAGAAAGTTCAGAGACAAACACCGAAGGAACCACAGACCCAACTCATTTCCACCCAAAATCATTAACCTACCTGAGTCATCTCAATCCTTTCTGGAGATTGACTCAAGGATGCTTCAAGATCTCTACAGACTGTTCACACAGTTTGTATTGAGATCATCCCTAGAACAGCCCAGCCCCGACACCACACTTGCATACTTTGGGGCTGAGGAGCTTCAAAGACTGACTGCACCTTCTACCACTGTGGAGGAAGTTGGTCAACCTAAGGTCTTCATGGAACCTGAGATTAGCTTCGAAGGGGAAATGGGGACTGATGGCCCAGCAACTGAAACAGATGGGACAGAATCTGCAGCAGTCTCATCTTCCGAAGCTCTAGCTGAGGCTTCCGAAGCTTACATGGAAGCCTCGGAAGAACAAGACAAATCTTCCGAGGCCGAAATAGAAGCTGCGGAAGGCCTATTTCAGATGTCCGAGGAACTGACCATCACAGATGTCATTGCTGAAATTGCATCTGAGGTGAGCAGGGAGGACATTTCTGAAATACCTCCAACCCAAGCACCAGCTGAACTTCTCTCTCAATCACAGCCCTCCATCCAAGAACCACCACAGTCAAGCACAATCAAAGACAAAGGCAAAAGAAAGTTGACTGCGGAAGAGCTTCAGGAGGAGGAGAAAATTGAGAAGGCCAAAAAGAAGGGTCGGTTTCCTACTGAGAAGCTGTTAGCTGCCAGTTCTAAGGCAGCTGCAGCCAATCAGGAAGAAATCAACCTAAAGAGAAGAACAGCACTCATTGACCAGCTCATCAGCCTAGGAGCTGTCAATGAGGAAATACTCCTGCTACCACTAGAGGAGTTGGTGAATTTGGAGAGGTCAACCAGGCTACAACAAGAAAGGGAAGCCAGGTTGGCCTTGGAGAGGGAAGAACAAGAGCAGAGGGAAGCAGCCCTGAGGCTGAGAGAGGCTAGGATCAAGTTCCTCCTCTCAAGAGGCTTCAGTCTTCCTGAACTGTCTCCACATGATGATGACATGATCCTGCTGCTCCACAACAAAGAGCAGGATCAAATGGAGAAGGAAAGGAAGAAGGCTGCTAGGGAGAAGTTAATGGTGAAGAGGAAAGGGAGGAAGAGAAGGAGGTCACTGCTGCCAAGAAGTCAACTGACAAAGCCTGGATGAAGGACTACCTCCGGGCTCATGGCTTCTCTGGTAGGCAGGTGGGACCTATGTCCGAAAGGACACTCCAGCGGATAGTCAGTGAAATAAAAGCTGACTTTCGCTTGGGGAAAAGGAAGGAGATGTATAGGAGGATGAAGGGAATGGTTTTCACCCCAGCCACTCAACCACAGCCACAACCCACTTCAGAACCAACCCCTTTTCCCATCAAACCTGAACCCACTGAAGAAACCTTCACCCCTCAACCCACAACTCTACCCAAACCTACCACATCACCTCAACCACCCAAACTACCCATCCTAAAACCCAAGACTCAACCCAAAACCACTAAACCTAAGCCTACCCAACAACAGCCAAGATCATCCCCTCAGCCTCCTAAACATTTCTCCTTTGAGGAGATGAAGGAGCTCAAGACAAAGCTCATCAATGCACAACTTTGAGCAGTATCTCCTGTGAGGGAGAGGTTATCAACATCACCTATGTTGATAACTCTTCAAGCTTCCTCACCCTAGGCCAATTTCTTGAATTGCCTAGAGAAACCTTGGGCCAGGCTGCAAGGCTTCTTGGTCTCAACTCCGATACCCTCAATGCTGAGGAGAAGAGACTAAGAAGAAGACTGGTGACTCTGCTGGATACCAGGAAAGAGGACAGGATTTCTGGTCAATCTCCTGGACCTAGAAATGCAATAATCCAGTGGAGGTTCGATGAACCTTCTCACAACTTTGTTGTGGAAAGAGAGAATGGTGAAATCAACAGGCTTAATGCCACTTCTCTGCTGCATCTCAGCAGATTTGATCTTGCTGAGCTTGCAGAGAAGCCATTCTCCAATCCCTCCAACTCTGAGACTGCTGCACACATCAGAAACCACATCAGCGGTCTCCACTTGGCTGAACGAAGTAGAAAAGCCAAGATTGAAGAAGAGTTGAAGATGAAAAGAGTGGAAGACAAGGAAAGATCAACCACCAAAGGCACAACCTTTCTACAGATGGTGGAAGGTCCTGAATTGGAACCAATAGTTCGATGGGAATATGACTATACTTCCCATCAACTAACTCTTTTCAGAGGGCCACAACAAAGGTACACATAATCCAAGGTGACAGAGTAGAGGTTCTGTCCACCAAAGATTTGTACAAGATTCTCAGCATCACAGCAGGAAAGAATGAAGATACTGATAAACACCTGCTCGCCTTGGTGCTGAGAACTTTGAGAAGAAGAGGGAAGTGAAGTTTTGGTAGCATCAGCCTAGGGGGAGTTTGTTGGATCATGATAAGGCTGGTGCAACCAAATTCACTTCATAGTCATCTTTTGGTACTACATTCAAAGGCTTCCGAAGCTGAGCAAGAGATCTTCCGAAAGTCTAAGGAACAACAGCTGAAGACATCTTCCGAAGACAAAGTCTAATGAAAGAGCTTCCGAAGACAAAGTCTGAAAGAGCTTCCGAAGACAAAGTCTGAAAGAGCTTCCGAAGACAAAGTCTGAAAGAGCTTCCGAAGACAAAGTCTGCTTCCGAAGACAAAGAAGACTCCAAGCCTCGGAAGAAGCAGTCTTCCGAAGTATAAGTGCCTTCGGAAGAAGTTATTCTTCCGAAGCACTTTATCCTTCGGAAGATATCGCTATGTCCAGCAGATAAAAGTATGGTCCCTGACAGTCCGCTGCAGACCTCTGATACAGCATGGCATCTTCCTAAAGAGCCATGTTTGTTGACCATACTTTATTCTACTGTTCACCTTTTATGATAGTACATGTTACCAACTTTAGTTGGTGACAAAAGGTAAGTCAGGGACATGTCCTGACTACCAACTTTCAGACAAAATGTCTGAAAGACCTCACCTAGAGTCTTGTAGTATAGATGTAAGGTTAGAGGTGTCCAGCTGGTATCAAAGTATATCCGGCTGTAGGTAGTATTATATATATCTTCTCCCTGTAACTCTTTATGTAAGTGATTTGAGTCCAAGAGTCTTGTAATCCTTTGAGTTGAGAAGCAATATATAAAAGTACCTTGAAAATTACTTGCTGTGTTAATTTTCTTACTGCGTGTTACTTGTTATATTGTGATCAACTCTTCATAGACTGATTGCCGAGTGTTGATTCACAGTGAGTTGAGAGAAAAACCTCCAGAAATCCGATCCTGCAACTGGTCATAGCAATGTCTTTCAAAGGTTAAATTGCTTCGGAAGTATAACTTCTTCCGAAGCCACTTATACTTCGGAAGACTGTTTCTTCCGAGGCTTGGAGTCTTCTTTATCTTCGGAAGTAGACTTTGTCTTCAGCTCTTTCTTCAGACTTTGTCTTCAGCTCTTTCTTCAGACTTTGTCTTCGGAAGTGTTTTTCAGACTTTGTCTTCAGAAGTGTTCTTCAGACTTTGTCTTCAGCTCTTTCTTCAGACTTTGTCTTCAGCTCTTTCTTTAGACTTTGTCTTCGGAAGTGTTCTTCAGACTTTGTCTTCAGCTCTTTCTTCAGACTTTGGAAGAACTCATACTTAGCTTCGGAAGCCTTGAATGTAGCACCAAAATTGACTATGTGAAGTGGTTTTGGTTGCACCAGCCTTATAATGACCCAACAGTTTTTGTTAAATATTTCATGTCTATTTCCTTTAATTTGTTCTTAATCGTTTCAAGGGTTTTAGTCTGCTGGAGATGTTTATGTTTGTATATAGTATGAATTATCTTTGTACAGTTGTCAATTGGGTATAGGGTTTAATCTAAATTTTATTACTAATTAAATAGAGGAGTATTACTAATCAGGTTATTAATAACTTTGATATTGCTTCGTGTGATGTAATAATAAAGAATGATTTAGGTTGAGACTTGAAGAACAATAGTTTATCAATTGCAATACAAGATATGCAATTATTTGAACAATAGATTGATTACATATTAGATGGCAAGTTTCTGTGATATGGGTTAAATGAGATCTATAAAGTTTCTGTGATTATCCTTTTGTGCCCATAAGTTGTTTGATAAAATGCGAAAGTGTAGTAAATGATGAAGTTAAGATGTTTTTATTTTTATTACATAATTGGATGCTATATTAGTGTTTGAATGCAGGTAGAAGCTTGGAGTTACTCCCCTATTGCAAGTTAATCAACAAGAAGCAGGAGTGTAAATGTAAACTTGATAAACAAGGTGGTGTTTTTGAGTGAATAGCTTTGCCTTTAGCACATGCTTTGGTTTTTAATATGTATGTGACCTTTGTTATTTGTGATGCATTTTACATGAGAGATTTAGTAATAAGTTTTTACTTCTATTTTATCAAAAGTTTTTATATTCTTAAGTTTCTGAATTTATCTGTTTTTTTTTCATTTCTAAAAATTTGTTTAATTGTTGTTTGATTTCATCTTAACCATGGTGATTGTGTTTATAAACCTAATATTACAACGTTTTCGATTACGTTTTGTTTTGATCTATGTTCTTAACCCTAACAATTGTTATAATAAACCTTAGTTTGCAGTAACAATCAGGTAAACCTTTTGTGTTTTTTACTATATATGCAGTACTAATCATTTTTTTATAGTTTGATTTGAACCGACGATTGGAAGATACAACTGAACAAATGAGCAGCCTTGATGTTTCAAATGTTATCAAGAGGAAGTCATTGGTAAAGAAGCCATAGCAGGTAACATGTTTTAAGCTATGTATAGTTTTTATAAGTTTTAGTGTTCATTTGATTGTCTATATATACTATAGTTTCCTCATGTCTGCATACTTTAAGATTATCTAAAGTTGGATTTGAAACTGAAAGATACGCCAGAGAAAATTTTTCTTGATATTGAAAGAGCAATTGATGATTTTATATTAATCTGTTTCTTTACTAGAAATGATTTCTTCCCCATATGCCTACTTTGGAAATTCACGAGGTCTTGAACGCCTTTCCTTTTTACCAGTTCGTTTGAAGAATATTTGTGTGTTGTTAATTTTGAATTGTGATTAATTATCTAATGTCAGGGTGTTATCGATCTGTTGTTGCATGTTTACACAAAGGAGTTTAAGAATCCGGGTGGTTATCTCATCGATGTTCAAAGGGTTAGTTTGGATTTTATATGAATTTTGTTTTCTACCATCACGTATCATCAAATTCTAGGCAAAAACTAGCTTTTATTCTAAGAGATTCTAACTAAGCTATGATATGGGCTGGAGCTTTAGACATAGGTACTCTCTAAGATTACAACTTTTGATTGGTCTTCCACTTGCAGGTTGTGCTCTGTGCTCTGGATGTTGATGAGGGCCTCAATGGATGGAATCATGGGTAAGATGAATAACAAAAAGGTATGAGAAGTTGCATTACATTCTTAAGTACACTTAAGGATTTTTAGTGTTTCATATTAGATATGTCATTGCGCTAAGATTTTTGGGCCACTCACTATTAACAGTGCTCTATGTATGTAAAGTTGTATCTTCAGCTTACTCAACACATACATTTTGATTCTTCTTATGGTTAAATGTTAAAAGCATCAACTTTGTTCCCGTCTGTCTACTTTTTGTTCATCCGGCTGCATTTACGATATGATTTTATGAAAAATTAACCCCCATCATGGTTTAACGCATAGGTCTAAATATTAAATAATAATAAAACTATCAACATAACAACCTAAAAACATTATTGCATTAGCTATTTTCACATCAATGTGATCCTTGATTGTGAGTTCAAATTCGCCTGCATTTTCTACATGTATATATACAAAAGTACCTGTGCGCTTGGGAGTCTTTCATAAGTACCATAATTGCAATTCATAATATTGTTAGGGACTGTTAATATACACCCAAGCCTGCTGTCTTTATACCACGGAGCAACCCTGTTCAACTTTGTAGATTCATTCTATGATCATAAACTAGAAAGTTTTAGTTGAGCTTTATGTCATTATAAGTTAAATACATCATTTATCAAGATAGGTTAAAGAGACTGGCGTATCATTGGCATTCATTGTTTGAGTTTTGATGTTGGGCCAATTATTGTATGGGATATAAATGGATATTGATGACCACATTAAGGTATGTGATTTCTTGCTTTGATTTATGTTAAACCATAGCCCATTTACTTTAGTGACAACTTAAGAATGTGTTTGATTTCTTATAATTGTGTGTTTTTTAACATCGATGTTATTGAAAAACTCAACAACCCACGATACAAATAAAAAATTAAATTTAATTTGTACAGGCTCCAAAATTGCTTAATTTACTATTTACAAAGCGTTCTAAACTTCTACTTTAAGAGGTTCGCTGCATAATTGATACATGAGCAAACACAAAAGCTAAAGTAGAAATTTTCAACACTTATTTCTTTCTTCAAATATCCAATAGTTTTCAACATAATATGGTTTCTAGACAGAAGTAGAAATTTAGAATTAAATTCACAAGTCTTAAATGTTGTTATTTTGGCATGGGTGAACTTTTTGCATGACCGTAAATCGAAATCATTTATTTACAAGGATGTAGAGCCTTTTAAGTTTTTCTAAACAATTCAAAGTAGTGAACTCTGTTTATTTATTATAATTGTTAGTTACTTTATTTTCCTGTGTGGCATAAAATAAAAGATTTTACGGGCTATTTTAGGACCATAAAAAGTTACAGACAATGAAATTAGTAAGCTGTTTAAAGTGACTTAGAAAGTAAAACAAGAAAACATGTCCTATCATGATTGATAACACTACATGTAACTCTTACAATGTTATATATTTCAAAATGGCCTTCATATCTACAAACTAAAACAACTAAATTTTTCCAATTTGGGTATCTTATTTCATATAACAGGCCAACAGACAAATGTGGTGCTCTTGAGGATTTTTCTTTTTGCTATTAATTAAACATGTATATAAGGCCCATGCCATCTATTTTGGTTTTGTTAAATGATTGAAGGCCATGAACCATGTTTTAGTAAGAACGAAGATGATGTTTAAAAAGCATGCTTTTCAAAAGAACACCCTCCTTAAAATGCAGCGACAAAGAATTATGCCCATGGGCTAAAGAGTATGTGCTTTGTTTTAAGTTTTCATTTATCTACATATATTTTCTAAGATCTATATTATGTTGTTTTTAATCTTTATAATTGTCAGGTTATTGAAGAGTGTTCGCACGAGAATCCAAATGGGAGATCAACATTTACAAAGATAATCTCTCTATTCGAATTATTTTATAATTCCTTGATTGTATTAATCGTAGGAGGCATTATAAGGTATAACTTTTTTTTCTAACTTATCAGGGTGTAATTACATATAGAAAGGCCAACTATATACAACTCTGTATTAACCTGTAAAATTTCTTATATGTATACTGCAATTGTGTATTTTTGTTTCTTGAACTTACTTTTGCACAACTTTAGGTTGGTGTGGTAATTATTGTGCCTTTTAGTTTTTAACTGTGAGTTGTGAGAATAATGGCCAAGTTATTGTTTTTGTTACCTTTGGGTTGATAACATGTAACATCCCGTAATTTTTTTATAAAACAATTACGTTTAATACGTACTAATTCCAATAATTACAAAATTTATAATAATAATCATAATAATAATAATAATGTTAATAATAATAAAAATAATAACAATAATAATAATAATATTATTATAAAAAAAATAATGTTAATAATGATAATATTAATAATAATGAAAATATTATTATTAATAATAATTTATAAAATTATTAAATTGATTTAATAAAGTCCAGGGTTAGTTTTGTAATTTCTAAAAACTTGTTTTTATAAACTTAAACCATGAAATAATAATACATCAAAACTACAGGGACCATTCTGTAATTTTTTGAAAATCCAAACCACCCTCCCATCGTCCCCGTCGCCGGCGACTATTCCGGCCGACGTCCGGCGAGACCAAACCACCAAATTTACGCGGTTTTGACTCAATCAAAGGCTTCCGACACGTTCGAGTGGGATTTTCGAACTCGTACCCCACACTAATTTGAATAATACGATCGAATTGAGTGCGATTATCTACCTAACACACTCGGCCGAAAGAAACCACCACGATCACCACTAACGCCAATAATTCGTTTAATTAATTGAACCTGAGCGACTATATAACTGATCCTAATCGTGTGCAACTTTCAATTCCATTCGAAACACAACAAAACATCCAATTCGATCATCGTTTTCACCACCGACCTGCAACTCTATCGAACACCACCTTCGGCTCTTCTAAACCTGAAATTAATAGAGGGCTTTAAACCCTTAGCACCATTAGAAGCTTTCTGTGTAGATAATTTGAGTTTCATCAAGATTTGATCATCATTTGGGATTCAATACAACCGCGACTTGTTCTTGGTTTCTTGTCATCAAATCGAATCAAAACAGGTAATTGAAACTACCCACACACTCGTTTTTACATAGGGATTAAAAGCCCTAACATTAATTTGATTATTATCATCGATTTGATCTTCAATTGGATCAAATCAAATTAGGGTTCTTCGCGAATTTGGGGATTTCTGGAAAACAGTGTTTAAAATTAATTATAACCGGATTATTTCACGGCTTAGGCTTCTGGTTCGCTGGTTTGGGCTATGTGTGTGTGTGCTTGAGGTCCCGGTTCGACCCGGGCAACCTCCTTTTTATTGTTTTTATTTTTTTTTAAAAGCTTTATAAATACTTTAAAAATATGGAAAATTCTCTAAAAATTATAAAAATAAATTTTATTAATTTTCCTTACTTTAAATCTTACAAAATAATTTTCTGTAAATTTATTTTATTTAAAAACTTAATAGATTTTTAAAATATTATTTAAAAATATTAAAAATACTTATTTTTATAAAATAAATTCTAAATCAAGTTTAACTATGAAATAATCATGAAAATTATATAAATATTATTTACAAATATTATAAATAATTATTTCTATAAGATAAACGCTATATTATCTTTAAATATATTTTATAAATTCACAAACTATTTACAAATAAAATTGTGGGTTATTTCTTGTAAAATATATTTTAACTAAAGGTATAGATTAATACCTTATTATTAATCAAAATACTATAATTGTGATTATCCTTATTTGTAATTATCGTTGGATAATTATAAATTATATAATTAAACCACATCATTTTTATATTTAATTCCAAAAATATATAAATACACTTATGAAACCCTCCTAATGGAATCAAAATAAATACTTTGTAAACTTAATACCTATTAAAAACCCCATAATTCTAATCCTTGATTTAACGTTAATTTCAAACTTAATCTTGTAATATATATACATCTATTTGTGTGCGTGTTGCACGTCAAATCGAACCAACCCGAATCCAACTAAATATATCTATTCGTGTGGAATACATATTAAAGACTTAGTTACAATTAATACATAGGTATTGATCGTGTTTGGGTCGTGCATTGCAATATTCTGTGAAGTTTGTGATTAATTACATCAATCCAAGGTGAGTTTCCGTGGCCCCTTTTTATGCTTTTATAATTGTTTCAATGTTTTTCAAACTTGGGGGAAAAGTATGCTCACCCGTTTTCGATGCTGTACAATCTTACATACAATTTTATACTTGGAATCAATGTGATACTATTCTTATATTCTAATACATACATGGTGTTATTCTATGATTCTTACAACCATTAATTCCCGGGTTTGGGAACCAACGGATAGGTATTGGTAGTACTACTGGTTGACACCCCCACCCTTCGACGATTGGTTAACTTGTGAGTTACCAACACAGCTGCCAGCAATCAGGCCAAGGGTGAATATATTCCGATGAATTTATATGCATAACGTCATTAGGTTTGGTTGTCTTAAACACATGTTATGTGGTTTGTGCTTACAGTATGATTCCATATCAAATTCTATACAGCATCAAATGTTTTAAATTTAAACCTGCGGAACTCACCAACATTATGTGTTGACATTTTTGAGCATATCTTTTCAGGTGAACATAATCAAAGAGGGTAGCTAGTGCAGATGCCTTAGAAGAGACCTCAGGATTTCAATAGTTTTGCATATGTAATATTTGTCATTTGTCTTCGTATTTGAACATTGTGTGATTTGGATTTGGAATCAATAAGACTATGACAGTCGTGGAACTGACTAACCACGACACAAGTCACCATTGTGTCGGGGGACGTCATGACACGAGAAGTTTGCATGTATTATATCTCTGTATTTATACCAAGTGTTATGACGATCCCGTCCGTCGCATCCTCGTGTTTCCGCTATAAGCGGGGGTGTGACAGATTGGTATCAGAGCCTTGGTTATAGAGATTTAGGTGGAGAATTCGACCTAGACTATAACCTAAGAACCTTCATATAGAATGCATGCTAGGGATTGTGTGCATTTGATTTTACCTAAATGTCTTTCATGATTTGTGTGACACATGGACACCTGTATTCTGGATTTCCTGGCAAAAGGCCCTCGGGCTAAGGCAAGCATATCGCATATATCTCATTGCGAGACCTGGTATGCTTACCTGGGGATTTCTGGGATGAGTGATAAACTATGGTCAATACACAAAACTACAAGGCAAATGGGTCAAATATATTTCTATAAACTTAATATACAGGTATATTCCTATATACCTAATAATCTACAAGTATGTTCCTACATACCTGATTTTATACATGTACAAGTGTTATCTGAACATCCCGGGGAAGACATTATTACTCTTAGTCTTTCTCCATGGGATACTTTATACTAAGAACTTTACGCTTGTATGCGCATAACATCATATTATTAGGGAACTTCGGTGATCACGCGTAGCGTCGATCTCGGATATTGAATCCGACCCTATCATAGTTATGACTGAAATCCTGAAAGTATGACGGATATGCAGTTATCATTAGACTTAATGTGCTTATATGCTTATTTGCTATTATATGCTATTATTGGAATACTGGCTCATGGACATAAGGACATTATGTTAGTTGTGCTTGCTAAATCTAAATAATACTATGATGTTAACTTGGGGTAAGTGAAGCTAAGGGTGATCATGCAAGGTAGATTACCATTACGGGTGCACACGTAATTGCAATTCACCATGCATGAAAAGTCTGGCTAATCTTACCATGAGGTAACGATCATGAGTATCACACGTTTCTATTCTATACCCTAGGGTGCTAGGGTCATAATTCTAGTAAGTCTTTGTTGAAGGCAATCAAACATTGTAAGTCCTTGTTGAAGGCAATCAGACATTATAAGTCCTTGTTAAAGGCAATCAAACATTATAAGTCCTTGTTGAAGGCAATCAAACATTATCATTTACTCAAGTCCTGTCCTACTTAGAGCCTTCATAGTATTTCCAATTATAATATTGACCTTATGAGAAATATCTCCACTTAGCGTTTCAGTAACTACTGATTAATGCTTAGAATGAAAGTGGAATACATAAATGTAGAGGAGTAATGATACTCTCTACACATACAAAACGTTATTCTTTAAGATTATGCTAAGGATAAACGGATGTCACGTAACTGGTTTGGGCATCGTTCTAGGTATGCCACGGATGTGGTGGGAACGCTGCGGGGAACCCTATATATAAGCATCCTTGGTATACCAAGAATGTGTTTAAACTGGGCTACGTAATGATCCCGATTGACTGAGGCATGGATCGGTTTGGTTGTAAACTATACGTGTACGCTTTATGGATATTGCTACGTCACATTAAACTATTTACACTTTGGAAATGTTTTCTCTACAGTCATCAATTCCCGTGTGGAACCGATGTATAGGTTTGTCTGTAGCCATTTATATACTAGTAAAACCGCCTATACATAAGTTGCGGTAGCTCACATCAAATTTATATTACGTTATTCTTTGGAATGATGCTAAGGAAAATTAAGATGTTATGTAACTAGTTTAAGTATTATTCAAAGTATATCGTGGATGTGGTGGGAACGCTGCGGGGAACCCTATATATAAACATCACCGGTATATTAAGAATGTGCTTAAACTAGGCTACATAATGATCTTGATGGACCAAAGCATGGGTTATTGAAACTTGATGAAAGGAACCATACGTGATTCCTTTATACTTGATTCCTATCAAAGCACACACAAATCTTAAATCATATTCTAAGGCATTGTGTGCCTAAATCAAATGGTTATCAAAATAAACTTTGAATCGTTATCCGTGGTTTTCAAAATCTCGACAAAGTCTGTGCCTCACCAATAAATACATGCAATGTTGGAAGAGTGGGATGAGTATCTGCTTATAGGTACGCATATATCCAACAAAGATGTGGTTGACTTAAAACTTTGGTTAGTCAACGTATTCGCTTTGATTTATGAATCAAACGATTACACTTGGAATATCTCATTGTTATTATGCCAAATTCTCGATGGTCGTTTCCATGTTGTATAGCTCATATTACCCAAATCTCATAAAATATCTTAATGATATTTCAAAATGTCTACTCGTCAAAACATACCCTGATTTGGAAACTCTAGCCGTAAGATTGTTACTATTGTGGCACGTGAGGTTGCTACGGTCATACCAACCCTCCTAACTCATCTGAATCAAGGCGCGAACCCTGCTCAAATCTCTGTTTGTCCTAACCCTCCACGTGCTTGTACCTACAAGCATTTCAGCTCTTGCAAACCCATTAAGCTCAGTGGAACCGAAGGAGCTACCGGATTACTACAGTGGTTCGAAAGTATCGAGAACACTTTCCTAAATACCGAATGGACTTCAAAACTTTAAACCGTTACTTACGGTTCTCAAATCCTCTTAAGAATATGTCCTATAACTAAGAACATGCAATGCTGTAGGTGGAATCCTACATCTCGGGATACTTTGTTAATTGAATATTTCAAGTGGTCACTCACCTCAATAATCGAATAAACTAGTTATAACCTAGTTACCACTTATAAGCACGCATGTCTTCAATAAGGTTATGGCTAACCTCATATCTTGAGAAGTCCATATATTCCCTTCGATTGCGAATTGAATGTTCACATCTCATCGTGATGTCAAATCATTTTTGTCCTTGATTTCGTCTTCCCGATTTAAACCATCCAAGATTTGAACACCATCATAACAAATTCTGCTATCTCAAACTTTGATCTTAAGCTTGTAAGCATGATCTTTCCTTTGTTACACTGAGGTAACTTGAAATATTCCGAATTTCTAATTGATATTAATTTCCTTTCGCCGTTAAATCAAACTTCGTACCGCTTGCACCATGAGAGATGCAAGAGTTTGCAAGTCAACCTATGACTAAGAATATTCGTATCTCCTAAATGATCTATTTCATCAAAGCAGGGGAGATTCCCTTACTTTGATGATTCTCTATTTCGATAAATGGTTTCCTATTTGTTAGTTCTATGAAATTTCATCCTCTGGATTGGGGTGACTTCCTTATCTTGAGGATTGACTTCAATTATTCTCATTGGAAATTACATTTCATAAATGACATGATCTCACCAAAATAGGATTGAAACCCGTATTTTGGTGGCAAATGTCAACCTTAGATTGTTTTCTTGCTATTATCAAGATAGGCATGAATCATTACCTCAAAGCCTTTAAGGAATATTTTTAATATCAACTCCGATTGTGATTGATAACCACCTTCCTTAAAACTACGCTCGTGAAATCTTTCAACATCTTCAACCGTTAGACACCTAATGACAATCTTCACACGAAACTTAGGTTGAACTATTTTGACCCTGCTTTTAACTAACCGTGCTGTAAATAAAGTTCTGAGCACCAGAATATATAGGAAATCAAACATTATAACATTTACCCTTATATAAGTTCTAATCTACCTAGAGTCTATATGGGAATCACATGGTGACACTAGTCTTATCTCTAGTGAGACGTCACTCCTTTTACATTTCAGAAATTATGCAAGTTGAATGGTTGCTTAGAATATACATGGCCTTTGAAGAATGATGCTTGTCCACTAGTGGGTACCACACTGAAATGGTAGAATGCCTAAACTCAAGTATAAGGTAGTGAGGCTGTAATAGTCATGACTTGAGATAAGTTTAAAATCTTTGGTGAGTGAGTACTATTACCCAAGGAATGAAATGCAAAAGTTAAAATTGTAATACTGGAATCATGCTCTTTATACTGATAGAATCCATAAGTTGACAAAGCTAATGTCATACCTTGTAACATTTAGATCAAATAGAATTAAGTAGGACATTGGGAAGATCTGTGAATAGTAGGACAATGTTGGAGATTAGAGCAAGCAAACTAGTGGTGAAATAGACAAGAAGACTCAGATGTTATTATAGGCACATATCTTATCATCAATCAATACATATCTGTTGGATACTGGTAGAGGATAGCATTGATTCCTTCAAATTCACTCCTTCATTTGTCATGAACCCCAGTTGCTTAGAAATTAGTTAGTCGGTGGAGATAGGAAAACTCTTGATATGCGTAAGTTAAGATGTATAGAATTACCCGAAGACTGAGATTATTGTATACAGTATTGTTCTTAGAATAGGAAGGTTGGAAAGGAAATGACTGTTGTGTGTGACCTATCTTCTTCATTCCTACCGGTCATGGAAACTTTTAGTTTTAACTTGGCCAGAATAAGTGCCTCTTATCTTAACTGTATGATGACAATTGGTGCATTATAAAAATTCAATTCGACACATTATCTCACAACGTCGAGAAATTAACCTGCATCTGTTTCAAATATTCGTATACCGTGGTATGATGTTACATCAATCGTTATTCTAAATGATTGATTCATTTTCTGTTTTAACAATATTCTTAACCATCCTTGTGAACCCATTCCAAGATCTTCGCATAGCGTATTATTCTTTGACTGATGGTTGGTCAAAGGAGAAATACATATTCACAAGATATGCGTGAAAGTCGTTTCATATGAGGACGTTTGGGATTCTTAAATTCCAACGGTTAACCTTTCTATCATTGCTGGTCTTTTAATGATTTCTAGACATCACCTTACCACGAAAATTATATTCTGGAAGTTGTGATTATAAGTCTAAAATATCATAGAAACTCGTCATCGTGTTCTAACGTTCCTTATGCCAAATCTCAAAAAGAGTCTAGCGATTCTCTGGATGAGTTCAGATTGGCATACACCATGTAAAGAATTTGTAGAATATTCTATACAAATGAAACAAAGCCGATACCTATTGTCAAAATCCGCAGAGAATCTAAACGTGGCCAAAGTTCACTTGGGAACGTGAGGACCAAATGAAATCTCAGTATCCTCATCTTCTCGTTTCAGCCTCCTTATGATTAAAATTTCGAGACGAAATTTCCTAAAGCAGGGGAGACTGTAACATCCCGTAATTTTTTTTAAAACATTACGTTTAATACGTACTAATTCCAATAATTACAAAATTATAATAATAATCATAATAATAATAATAATGTTAATAATAATAAAATAATAACATAATAATAATAATATATTATTAAAAAAAAATAATGTTAATAATGATAATATTAATAATAATGAAAATATTATTATTAATAATAATTTATAAAATTATTAAATTGATTTAATAAAGTCCAGGGTTAGTTTTGTAATTTCTAAAACTTGTTTTTATAAACTTAAACCATGAAATAATAATACATCAAAACTACAGGGACCATTCTGTAATTTTTTGAAAATCCAAACCACCCTCCCACCGTCCCCGTCGCCGGCGACTATTCCGGCCGACGTCCGGCGAGACCAAACCACCAAATTTACGCGGTTTTGACTCAATCAAAGGCTTCCGACACGTTCGAGTGGGATTTTCGAACTCGTACCCCACACTAATTTGAATAATACGATCGAATTGAGTGCGATTATCTACCTAACACACTCGGCCGAAAGAAACCACCACGATCACCACTAACGCCAATAATTCGTTTAATTAATTGAACCTGAGCGTATATAACTGATCCTAATCGTGTGCAACTTTCAATTCCATTCGAAACACAACAAAACATCCAATTCGATCATCGTTTTCACCACCGACCTGCAACTCTATCGAACACCACCTTCGGCTCTTCTAAACCTGAAATTAATAGAGGGCTTTAAACCCTTAGCACCATTAGAAGCTTTGTGTAGATAATTTGAGTTTCATCAAGATTTGATCATCATTTGGGATTCAATACAACCGCGACTTGTTCTTGGTTGTTCTTGTCATCAAATCGAATCAAAACAGGTAATTGAAACTACCCACACACTCGTTTTTACATAGGGATTAAAAGCCCTAACATTAATTTGATTATTATCATCGATTTGATCTTCAATTGGATCAAATCAAATTAGGGTTCTTCGCGAATTTGGGGATTTCTGGAAAACAGTGTTTAAAATTAATTACAACCGGATTATTTCACGGCTTAGGCTTCTGGTTCGCTGGTTTGGGCTATGTGTGTGTGGTGCTTGAGGTCCCGGGTTCGACCCGGCAACCTCCTTTTTATTGTTTTTATTTTTTTAAAAGCTTTATAAATACTTTAAAAATATGGAAAATTCTCTAAAAATTATAAAAATAAATTTTATTAATTTTCCTTACTTTAAATCTTACAAAATAATTTTCTGTAAATTTATTTTATTTAAAAACTTTAATAGATTTTTATAAAATATTATTTAAAAATATTAAAAAATACTTATTTTTATAAAATAAATTCTAAATCAAGTTTAACTATGAAATAATCATGAAAATTATATAAATATTATTTACAAATATTATAAATAATTATTTCTATAAGATAAACGCTATATTATCTTTAAATATATTTTATAAATTCACAAACTATTTACAAATAAAATTGTGGGTTATTTCTTGTAAAATATATTTTAACTAAAGGTATAGATTAATACCTTATTATTAATCAAAATACTATAATTGTGATTATCCTTATTTGTAATTATCGTTGGATAATTATAAATTATAATTAAACCACATCATTTTTATATTTAATTCCAAAAATATATAAATACACTTATGAAACCCTCCTAATGGAATCAAAATAAATACTTTGTAAACTTAATACCTATTAAAAACCCCATAATTCTAATCCTTGATTTAACGTTAATTTCAAACTTAATCTTGTAATATATATACATCTATTTGTGTGCGTGTTGCACGTCAAATCGAACCAACCCGAATCCAACTAATATATCTATTCGTGTGGAATACATATTAAAGACTTAGTTACAATTAATACATAGGTATTGATCGTGTTTGGGTCGTGCATTGCAATATTCTGTGAAGTTTGTGATTAATTACATCAATCCAAGGTGAGTTTCCGTGGCCCCTTTTATGCTTTTATAATTGTTTCAATGTTTTTCAAACTTGGGGGAAAAGTATGCTCACCCGTTTTCGATGTTGTACAATCTTACATACAATTTTTATACTTGGAATCAATGTGATACTATTCTTATATTCTAATACATACATGGTGTTATTCTATGATTCTTACAACCATTAATTCCGGGTTTGGGAACCAACGGATAGGTATTGGTAGTACTACTGGGTTGACACCCCACCCTTCGACGATTGGTTAACTTGTGAGTTACCAACACAGCTGCCAGCAATCAGGCCAAGGGTGAATATATTCCGACGAATTTATATGCATAACGTCATTAGGTTTGGTTGTCTTAAACACATGTTATGTGGTTTGTGCTTACAGTATGATTCCATATCAAATTCTATACAGCATCAAATGTTTTAAATTTAAACCTGCGGAACTCACCAACATTATGTGTTGACATTTTGAGCATATCTTTTCAGGTGAACATAATCAAAGAGGGTAGCTAGTGCAGATGCCTTAGAAGAGACCTCAGGATTTCAATAGTTTTGCATATGTAATATTTGTCATTTGTCTTCGTATTTGAACATTGTGTGATTTGGATTGGAATCAATAAGACTATGACAGTCGTGGAACTGACTAACCACGACACAAGTCACCATTGTGTCGGGGGACGTCATGACACGAGAAGTTTGCATGTATTATATCTCTGTATTTATACCAAGTGTTATGACGATCCCGTCCGTCGCATCCTCGTGTTTCCGCTATAAGCGGGGGTGTGACAGATTGGTATCAGAGCCTTGGTTATAGAGATTTAGGTGGAGAATTCGACCTAGACTATAACCTAAGAACCTTCATATAGAATGCATGCTAGGGATTGTGTGCATTTGATTTTACCTAAATGTCTTTCATGATTTGTGTGACACATGGACACCTGTATTCTGGATTTCCTGGCAAAAGGCCCTCGGGCTAAGGCAAGCATATCGCATATATCTCATTGCGAGACCTGGTATGCTTACCTGGGGATTTCTGGGATGAGTGATAAACTATGGTCAATACACAAAACTACAAGGCAAATGGGTCAAATATATTTCTATAAACTTAATATACAGGTATATTCCTATATACCTAATAATCTACAAGTATGTTCCTACATACCTGATTTATACATGTACAAGTGTTATCTGAACATCCCGGGGAAGACATTATTACTCTTAGTCTTTCTCCATGGGATACTTTTATACTAAGAACTTTACGCTTGTATGCGCACAACATCATATTATTAGGGAACTTCGGTGATCACGCGTAGCGTCGATCTCGGATATTGAATCCGACCCTATCATAGTTATGACTGAAATCCTGAAAGTATGACGGATATGCAGTTATCATTAGACTTAATGTGCTTATATGCTTATTTGCTATTACATGCTATTATTGGAATACTGGCTCATGGACATAAGGACATAAGGACATGCGGCGGGACGACATTTTACATCCGGAACGTGTTTTAATATTTATTATTTTTGTAGTATTTTTACAAATTCTATTATGTTTTTTAAGCTAAAAATTAAAACGCCAAATAAATGAGTTTTGCATAATTTACGCCTTAACTTATTATAACTCACAAAATACAGATCGGTTTAGCAAAAAGTTTACACCAAAACGTTTAAAAAACAAAGGTTACAATTGTAGTTTTAAAAAGTTTTTAAACGTGATAGATTAAAAGATATAGTTGAAATCTTAAACACCTTAAGTTTTTTTTATGGGTAGATAATATAAAATTTTATGTAATTGTTAGTAAGTGTAAGGTTATTATATAATAATTGTAAGGGGTAATATATCAATAATGTTATAATACTATTTTACTCTTAAAAGTGATTGTGTATTATGTATTGGATAAAATAATTATTCTTAATTTTATGGTATTTTAAAATATCACTCATTATACCTTTCACCTTTAAAGTTAGTATATTGGTCCAGTTAGTATAAATATTTAAAGTTATTTTTTATTCAATATTACCTCATAATTTAAACTTCATATACTTGAAATAAATAACTTTACTTATTAGTAATTCAAATTTGTTAAAATTTTATGAAAACGGTTAGTATAAAGGTTTAAAATATTTTTTTTATTAACTATTACCTCATGATTTAAACTTTATTTAACAGAAACAAAATAACTTCACTTATTACTAATTTAAATTTGTTAAAATTTTACATAAGTGTTAATATTAAGGTTTTAAAGTTGTTTTTAATTTACTAATACCTCATAATTTAAATTTCATTTAATAATTTGTTACCAAATCCCTAAAATAATGGATATGGTTAAATAATAGTTCTTAAATTTCTAAACTAATGCAAATTTAAAATATCAAATAGTTCAAATTTGTTAAACTTTTATTTAAGTGTTAATAAGTATAGGGCTATTATGTAACTAATTGTAAGGGGGTAATCCACACATAATAATATAATTACTATTTTACCCTTAAAAATGGTTGTACCTTATGCATTAAGTAAAGTATGTGTTCTTAATTTTAGGGTATCTTAAAATACCCCTCCTAAATGCTTTATATATAGTATAGATTTTGGTTTAATCTCATATTTGAAGGATTTCCGCCTTAATCTTCTATTTTAATCAAGAGATCAACTCACTTTTGTATCATGTACCGCCTAACGCACTAAAATATGTTAGCCCCCTTAACTATACAGACTAGAAATTTAATATACAATTATTGTTTCAAGGTATTTATTAACAAGTATGTTCAGATAATTTAAATATGCAATAAAATATAACAAGAATGTGTGAGGAGACGGAACATATTATGCATGTATATGTGTCCAAGGGGATGGGGTAGGCACATAAATTTATTTAAATTATTTATACTAGACTTGTAAATGAATCGAACGAACACGAACATCGCATGTTCGTGTTCGTTCATTTAATTTTTACCGAACACGAACATGAACACATAACTTGTAACATCCCGTATTTTTTATAAACAATTAAAATTTTAATGCGTTATTAATTTCAATAATTACAAAATAATAGTAGTAATTATAATAATAATAATAATAATAATGATAATAATAAGAATAATAATAATAATAATAATAATAATAATAATAATAATAATAATAATAATAATAATAATAATAATAATAATAATAATAATAATAATAATAATAACAATAATAAACATAAAGTCCATGGGGTATTTTAACAATTCTGAAACTTTAAAAGAAATTATATAACATGAAATAATAACAATGAAACCGCAGGGACCAAATCTGTAACTTTGAAATTTTCAAACCCAACCCCCCGCCCCTTTCGTTTTTCCGGCGGAATTCCGGCGAGGATTCCGGCAACACTCCGGCGACCACCAAAAACCACCTAAAACCCGATTTTAACAGCCCGAATTACACATAATCGCCTCGTGAACAAGATTCGAACCCCATACACCTCCAAAACGCGTAGAAACGGTCAAAATAACGGTTATAATCCTTACCACTTTTCCCGACCGTTTCAAACGGCTAAATAACCCACTCACACACCACTTTAATCAAAATAATACCGTTAATCGAACCTTAACTCATTGTGAATCTAATGCTACTGACATTTCATCAAATCACACAAAATTAAACCAATTTGACCAAATCCTCTGTCCGAACCTGCAACTCTATCGAACACCCACCTCCGAGCCTTATAACTCGCGAATAACATAGGGCTTTGATCATAAGCCTCATTCGAAGCTGTCTGTGCAAGTAATTGAATTTCCATCAGTGTTTGATTCTCATTCGAATTCGAGATAGTCGCGGCTGTTCTTCGAGTGTTCTTAACATCAAATCAAACCAAAACAGGTAATTGAACACTCCAACCTACTCGTTTTTACATAAGGATTAAAAGCCCCATAATTATAACTGTTACCAGAATCGAATTCATGACCAATTTTGGGGAAATCGAATTAGGGTTCTTCGGGGATTTAGGGGAAACTGTGTAACCTTGTTTAAAAAGAAATAAAACGAGGTATTACCGCGGCTGAGGCCTTTGGTCTACTGGTTCGGGTTGTGCATGGTGACAGTGAGGTCCCAGGTTCGACCCCGGGCCACTACATTTATTTTTTTAAGCCATTTTAAGCCCCAATAAAATATAGAAAAATTCTTAAAAATTATAAAAATAAATTTTATAAACTTTCCTTATTTAAAATGTTACAAAATGTTTTTCTGTAAATGTAACATCCCGTACTTTTGCAAACGATTAAATTCAATACGTTCCAATAATTACAAAAATAATAATAATAAACATAATAATAACCACAACAACAACAACAACAACAACAACAATAATAATAATAATAATAATAATAATAATAATAATAATAATAATAATAATAATAATAATAATAATGATAATAGTAATAATAATAATAATAACAAATAATAAAGTCCAGGGGGCATTCTGTTATTCCTGAAACTTCAAAAGAAGTTTAAAAACATAAAATAATAACTAATAAACTCCAGGGACTAAAAATGTAAATTCCCAAATTACAAAACCAACCCCCCGCCCATTCCCCTTCGTTTTTCCGGCACCGGTCCGGCCAAGCTCCGGCCAAACGCCGGCGACCATCGAAACCAATTAAAAACTAAATTTTAACAGCCCGAATTACACATAATCGCCTCGTGAACAAGATTCGAACCCCATACACCTCCAAAACGCGTAGAAACGGTCAAATAACGGTTATAATTCTTAACACTTTTCCCGACCGTTTCAAACGGCTAAATAACCCACTCACACACCACTTTAATCAAAATAATACCGTTAAATCGAACCTTAACTCATTGTGAATCCAATGATACTGACATTTCATCAAATCACACAAAATTAAACCAATTTGACCAAATCCTCTGTTCGAACCTGCAACTCTATCGAACACCCACCTCCGAGCCTTATAACTCACAAATAACATAGGGCTTTTGATCATCGACATCATTCGAAGCTGTCTGTACGTGTAATTGATTTTCATCATCTTTTGATCACCATTCGAATTCGAGATAGCCGCGGTTGTTCTTCGAAGTGTTCATCCACAATTCGAAACATAAACAGGTAATTGAACACTATAATCTACTCGTTTTTGTACAAGGATTAAAAGCCCCATGATTATAACTATTAATTATATCGAATTCGGGTTCAATTGGACTGAAATCAAATTAGGGTTCTTAGAATTGGGGGAAACTGGGAAAAACTGACTTAAAAACAAATCGAATGGAGTTTCATCGCGGCCACGACCTTTGGTTCACTGGTAAGCGGTTGGGAGTGTAAGTGGGAGGTCCCGGGTTCGAACCCGGTTACCTGCAAACATTTTTTTTAAAGCTTTTAAAACTCTAAAAATTATGGAAAAATTTCTAAAAATCATAAAATAAATTTTATAAGTTTTCCTTACTTAAACCTTACAAAAATCATTTTCTATAAATTTATTTTATTAGAAAAACATTATAATCTTTATAAAATATTAGTTATAAATATTACAAATAATGATTTCTATAAAAATAAACATTATATCGTATTTAATTATGAAATAATCATGGAAAACCAGAGAAATTATACAATATATATTTTCACAAATCATTTATAAATATAATTATAGGTTATATTTTATACTTATAATTAATAAATTATTATTGAATTATACGAATACAAAGAATACATACATATACCTCTCTCGAATAAATCAAAAATACAAACAATTCATTACTTGTCCAAAATCCCACAATTCGATTTAAATCCTAATATCATTAGGTATAAAATCAAACTCAAATATATATAATTAATCGTGGACATCAAACCAAACCGACTCGAATCCAATCAAATATATCCATTCGCGTTGAATATGTTTTAAAGGTTTAGTTATAATCAATAATAGGTATTGATCGTGCATTGCTTGATTCTGTGAAGTCTTTGTGCATTACAATAATTCAAGGTGAGTTTCGTGGCCCCTTTTTATGTTTATACAAGTTTTATTGTTTTCAATCAATGGGGGAAAAGTATGCTCACCCGTTTTCAATGCTGTACACTGTATATTCTGTTTTCATACTTGGAATCAACGTGATACTGTTTTGCATGCATACATGGTGTTATTTTTGGAATGATGCTAAGGAAAATTAAGATGTTATGTAACTAGTTTAAGTATTATTCAAGGTATATCGTGGATGTGGTGGGAACGCTGCGGGGAACCCTATATAAGCATCACCGGTATACTAAGAATGTGCTTAAACTGGGCTTCGTGATGATCTTGATGGACCGAAGCATGGGTTATTGGAACTTGATGAGTGGAACCATATGTGATTCTTTTTATACTTTGATTCCTATCAAAGCACACACAAATCTTAAATCATATTCTAAGGCATTGTGTGCCTAAATCAAATGGTTATCAAAATAAACTTTGAATCGTTATCCGTAGTTTCAAAATCTCGTCGAAGTCTGTGCCTCACCAATAAATACATGCAATGTTGGAAGAGTAAGATGAGTATCTGCTTATAGGTACGCATGTTTCCAACAAAGATGTGGTTGACCTAAAACTTTGGTTAGTCAACGTACTCGCATTGATTTATGAATCAAACGATTACACTTGGAACATCTCATGGTTATTATGCCAAATTCCCGATGGTCGTTTCCATGTTGTATAGCTCATATTACCCAAATCTCATAAAATATCTTAATGATATTTCAAAATGTCTACTCGTCAAAGCATACCCTGATCTGGAAACTCTAGCCGTAAGATTGTTACTATTATAGCACGTGAGGTATACCAATCCTCCTAAATCATCTGAATCAAGATGTGAACCCTGCTCAAATCTCTATTTGTCCTAACCCTCCACATGCTTGTACCTACAAGCATTTCAGTTCTTGCAACCCACTAAGCTCAGTGGAACCGAAAAAGCTACCGGATTAATACAGTGGTTCGAAAGCTTCGAGAACACTTTCCTAAACATCGAATGGTCTTCTAAACTTTAAACTGTTACTTACGGTTCTCAAATCCTCTTAAGAACATGTCCTATAATTTAGAACATGCAATGCTGTAGGTGGAATTCCTACATCTCGGGATGCCTTGTTAATTGAATATTTTATTATAAGTGGTCACTCACCTTAATAATCGAATAAACTAATTATAACCTAGTTACCACTTATAAGTACGCATGTCTTCAATAAGATTATGGCTGACCACATATCTTGAGAAGTCCATGTATTCCCTTCGATTGTGAATCGAATGTTCACATCTCATTGTAATGTTGAATCATTCTTGTACTTGATTTCGTCTTCCTGATTTAAATTATTCAAGATTTGAACACCATCCTAACAAATTCTGCTATCTCAAACTTTGATCTTAAGCTTGTTAGCATGATATTTCCTTTGTTACACTGATGTAACTTGGAATTTTCCGAATTCCTAATTGACATTAATTTCCCTTCATCGTTAAGTCAAACTTCATACTGCTTTCACCGTGGGAAATGCAAGAGTTTGCAAGTCAACCTATGACTAAGAACACTCGTATCTCCTAAATGATTCTATCTCATCAAAGCAGGGGGAGATTCCCTTACTTTGGTGAATCTCTATTTCGATGAATGGTTTCCCATTTGTTTGTTTTGTGAAATTTCATCCTCTAGATTAGGGTGACTTCCTTATCTTGAAGATTGACTTCAATTATTCTCATTGGAACTTACGTTTCACAAATGACATGATCTCACCAAAATAGGATTAAAACCCGTATTTGGTGACAAATGTCAACCTTCGATTATTTTCTTGTTAGTAGCAAGCTAGGCATGAATTCCATACCTTGATGACTAATCTCAATTCTTGGTCATCAACTTACCATGGTTGTAACCAAGTGACAAGACGCATGAAGTAACTTGAAGGGTGAACCAATGTTAGTGATTCGACCTATCAAACCAAAGCATGATCTCTGAACCTGAAAGGAGACCCGATCGTATTAAGTTGATTTTGATTCCAAGCTTGGAGCACTTAAAATTCTTAAATCGATTTTCCTCCTTTATCCTCATATTTTGACCTAGCTATATGGAACGTTTATTCCTTTCATTTTGAGTTATCATCAAAACGTGATTGTACGATGGTAGCCTTCCTAAACAATCCCTCTGCTGAAGATATTATCAACTTATGAACATGACTTTCTAGTCATGTAAATGTTCTTAGCTGAACTCATGGTTTGTTGAACTGCGTATGTAAACTTACTTAGATATTGCTACCTTGCAAAACATGTTTACAAACACCTTTCCTATTACGCGCGTCACTTCTTGAACCGCTTTTGAATCCTTAACTTTGAAGATCATTAAAATTCTATCTTGGATTGGAACAACAAGACTTTAACAGAGAAGTTCTGGAGAGAGTTACCAGCAAAGAGAGGAATTACTTTTGAGATTGAGTTATTTGAAGCCAAAATATTCTTAATATATGTTGAACCCGTGTTCAGCAAAGATGGGGAGAAAATTGGTGTTAATTACATGGCCATGGAAATCACTGATCAGGTGAAAAAGAGAGAAAAGATGGCAAAACTAAGGGAAGAAATAGCTGTGCAGAAGGCCAAAGAGACAGAACGTAATAAAACTGTTCATATTACAGAGGAAACGATGAGAGCAAAACAAATGCTGGCAACCATGTCACACGAGATAAGATCTCCATTATCAGGGGTCGTTAGCATAGCAGAAATGCTATCAACAACAAAACTTGATAGAGATCAGAAACAACTTTTGGGTGTCATGTTGTCTTCTGGCGATCTAGTCCTTCAACTTATTAGTGATATCCTCGACTTTTCCAAAGTTGAGTCAGGGGTTATGAGGTTGGAGGCCACAAAATTTAGGCCAAAAAGAGGTGATGTCCCAGTGGAGGTTATTGGTGATGTCTTACGGATTAGACAAATTCTCACCACTTGATCAGCAATGCTGTCAAGTTTACCCACCAAGGAAAGGTTCAGAGTAATCTTTATGTAATAGCAAACCCATTATCTCATAACGTCAAGAAATTAACCTGCATCCATTTCAAATATTCGTATACCGTGGTATGACGTTAAAACATCAATCGTTATTTGAATGATTGATTCATTTTCTGTTTTAACAATATTCTTAACCATCATTGTGAACTCATTCCAAGATCTTCGCATATCGTATTATACTTAGACCGATGGCTGGTCAAATGAGAAATACATATTCACAAGATATGTGTTAAGGTCGTTTCATATGTTGGCGTTTGGGATTCTTAAATTCCGACGGATAACCTTTCTTATCATTGTTGGTCTTATCTTGATTCTAGACATCACCTTACCATGAAATTACATTCTGGAAGTTGTGATTATAAGTCTAACATACCATGGTAACTCGTCATCATTTCCAATGTTTCCTCTCAACAACGACAGCATCCGGATTATCGTTGGTCGTTTAACTAAGTGAGCACATTCCATTCCAATTCGGGAAGATAATCGAGTTGAGAAACTGACTCGCATCTATATCAATGAGATAATCAGCCAACATTGTGTGCCATTGAACATCATTTCCGATCATGATGGTCGATTCATCTCTCGTTTCTGGAAAAGTCCCCAATCAGCACTCGGAACTCGACTGAATCTTAGCACAGCTAATCAACCGCAAACCGACGTTTCATGTTTCAAACCTCACCAATTGCCTCGCTGATGAAAATCTCCGCATTCCACTTAACGAAGTCCAGATTAATGAATCTGTGCATATTATCGAGA
The DNA here is from genome assembly GCA_024085815.1 of Flaveria linearis. Taxonomy (NCBI): domain Eukaryota; kingdom Viridiplantae; phylum Streptophyta; class Magnoliopsida; order Asterales; family Asteraceae; genus Flaveria; species Flaveria linearis. The sequence continues at coordinate 21,252,002 of CM044010.1, forward strand.
AACCTGTGGAAATTATGGATCATGAAGTCAAACAACCCAAACGTAGCCGGATACCTATTGTCAAAATCCACCGGGAATCTAAATGTGGCCCAGAGTTCACCTGGGAACGTGAGGACCGAATAAAATCTCAGTATCATCATCTTTTCGTTTCAGGCTCCTTGCTATTAAAATTTCGGGACGAAATTTCCTAAAGCAGGGGAGACTGTAACATCCCGTACTTTTGCAAACGATTAAATTCAATACGTTCCAATAATTACAAAAATAATAATAATAATCATAATAATAACCACAACAACAACAACAACACACAACAACAACAACAATAATAATAATAATAATAATAATAATAATAATAATAATAATAATAATAATAATAATAATAATGATAATAGTAATAATAATAATAATAACAAATAATAAAGTCCAGGGGGCATTCTGTTATTCCTGAAACTTCAAAAGAAGTTTAAAAACATAAAATAATAACTAATAAACTCCAGGGACTAAAAATGTAAATTCCCAAATTACAAAACCAACCCCCGGCCCATTCCCCTTCGTTTTTCCGGCACCGGTCCGGCCAAGCTCCGGCCAAACGCCGGCGACCATCGAAACCAATTAAAAACTAAATTTTAACAGCCCGAATTACACATAATCGCCTCGTGAACAAGATTCGAACCCCATACACCTCCAAAACGCGTAGAAACGGTCAAAATAACGGTTATAATCCTTACCACTTTTCCCGACCATTTCAAACGGCTAAATAACCCACTCACACACCACTTTAATCAAAATAATACCGTTAAATCGAACCTTAACTCATTGTGAATCCAATGATACTGACATTTCATCAAATCACACAAAATTAAACCAATTTGACCAAATCCTCTGTTCGAACCTGCAACTCTATCGAACACCCACCTCCGAGCCTTATAACTCACAAATAACATAGGGCTTTTGATCATCGACATCATTCAAAGCTGTCTGTACGCGTAATTTGATTTTCATCATCGTTTGATCACCATTCGAATTCGAGATAGCCGCGGTTGTTCTTCGAAGTGTTCATCCACAATTCGAAACATAAACAGGTAATTGAACACTATAATCTACTCGTTTTGTACAAGGATTAAAAGCCCCATGATTATAACTATTAATTATATCGAATTCGGGTTCAATTGGACTGAAATCAAATTAGGGTTCTTAGAATTGGGGGAAACTGGGAAAAACTGACTTAAAAACAAATCGAATGGAGTTTCATCGCGGCCACGGCCCTTTGTTTCACTGGTAAGCGGTTGGGAGTGTAAGTGGGAGGTCCCAGGTTCGAACCCGGTTACCTACAAACTTTTTTTAAGCTTTTTAAACCTCTAAAAATTATGGAAAAATTTCTAAAAATCATAAAATAAATTTTATAAGTTTCCTTATTTAAACCTTACAAAAATCATTTTCTGTAAATTTATTTTATTAGAAAAACATTTATAATCTTTATAAAATATTAGTTATAAATATTACAAATAATGATTTCTATAAAATAAACATTATATCGTATTTAATTATGAAATAATCATGGAAAACCAGAGAAATTATACGATATATATTTTCACAAATCATTTATAAATATAATTATAGGTTATATTTTATACTTATAATTAATAAATTATTATTGAATTATACGAATACAAAGAATACATACATATACCTCTCTCGAATAAATCAAAAACAAACAATTTCATTACTTATCCAAATCCCACAATTCGATTTAAATCCTAATATCATTAGGTATAAAATCAAACTCAAATATATATAATTAATCGTGGACATCAAACCAAACCGACTCGAATCCAATCAATATATCCATTCGCGTTGAATATGTTTTAAAGGTTTAGTTATAATCAATAATAGGTATTGATCGTGCATTGCTTGATTCTGTGAAGTCTTTGTGCATTACAACAATTCAATGTGAGTTTCGTGGCCCCTTTTTATGTTTATACAAGTTTTATTGTTTTCAATCAATGGGGGAAAAGTATGCTCACCCGTTTTCAATGCTGTACACTGTATATTCTGTTTTCATACTTGGAATCAACGTGATACTGTTTTGCATGCATAAATGGTGTTATTTTGGGAACACTCATACAACCATTAATTCCCGGGTTTGGGAACCAACGGTTAGGTATTGGTAGTACTACTGGGTTGACACCCCCCCCTTCGACGATTGGTTAACTTGCGAGTTACCAACACAGCTGCCAGCAATCCGGCCAAGGGTGAATATATTCCGTCAGATTTATATGCATAACGTCATTAGGTTTGGTTGTCTTTAAACACATGTTATGTGGTTTGTGCTTGCAGTATGATTCCATATCAAATTCTATACAGCATCAAATGTTTTAAATTTAAACCTGCGGAACTCACCAACATTATGTGTTGACATTTTTGAGCATATCTTTTCAGGTGAAGATAATCAAAGAGGATAGCTAGTGCAGATGCCTTAGCAGAGACCTCATGATTTCAATAGATTTGCATATGTAATATTTGTCTTTTGTTTCCATATTTGAACATTGTGTATTTGGATTTAGAATCAATAAGATTATAATAGTCGTGGAACTGACTAACCACGACACAAGTCACCATTGTGTCGGGGGACGTCATGACACGACAAGTTTGCATGTATATATCTCTGTATTTATATCAAGTGTTATGACGATCCCGTCCGTCGCATCCTCGTGTTTCCGCTCCAAGCGAGGGTGTGACAGTAAATTTATTTATTTAAAAACATTAATAATCTTTATAAAATAGTAGTTATAAATATTACAAATAATTATTTTTGTAAAAATAGGCATTATATCGTATTTAACTATGAAATAATCATAGAAAACCATAGAAATTACATAATATATAATTTCACAAATCATTTGTAAAAGTAATTATAAGTTATATTTTATATTTTAATTAATAAATTATTATTGAATTATACGATTTCAAAGAATACATACATATACTCCTTTCGAATAAATCAAAAATACAAGTAATTTCATTACTTGTCCAAAATCTCATTTTAAATCTTAATATCGTTAGGTATGAAATCAAACTCAAATATATATAACTAATCGTGGACATTAAACCAAACCGACTCGAATTCAATCAAACATATCTATTCGTACTGTATATGTTTTAAAGGCTTAGTTATAATCAATAATAGGTATTGATCGTGCATTGCTTGATTCTGTGAAGTCTTTGTGCATTACATCAATTCAAGGTGAGTTTCGTGGCCCTTTTTATGTTTATACAAGTTTTCAATGTTTTCAATCAATGGGGGAAAGTATGCTCACCCGTTTTCAATGCTGTACACTGTACATTCTATTTTCATACTTGGAATCAATGTGATACTGTTTTGCATGCATACATGGTGTTATTCTTGGGAACACTCATACAACCATTAATTCCAGGTTAGGAACCAACGGATAGGTATTGGTAGTACTACTGGGTTGACACCCCCACCCTTTGACGATGGTTAACTTGCGAGTTACCAACATAGCTGCCAGCAATCCGGCCAAGAGTGAATATATTCCTTCGAATTATATGCATAACGTCATTAGGGTTTGGTTGTCTTTAAACACATGTTATGTGGTTTGTGCTTGCAGTATGATTCCATATCAAATTTTATACAGCATCAATTACATGTTTTAAATTTAAACCTGCGGAACTCACCAACATTATGTGTTGACATTTTGAGCATATCTTTTCAGGTGAACATAATCAAAGAGGATAGCTAGTGCTGATGCCTTAGCAGAGACCCTCAGGATTTCATTAGTTTTGCATTTGTAATGTATATCATTTGTATTTATTGTGAACTATGTGTATTTTGGATTTAGAATCAATAAGACTATGATAGTCGTGGAACTGACTAACCACGACACAAGTCACCATTTTGTCGGGGGACGTCATGGCACGAGAAGTTTGCATGTATTATATCTCTGTATTTATACCAAGTGTTATGACGATCCCGTCCATCGCATCCTCGTGTTCCGCTCTAAGCGAGGGTGTGACAGATTGGTATCAGAGCCTTGGTTATAGAGATTTAGGTGGAGAATTCGACCTAGACTATAACCTAAGAACCTTCATATAGAATGCATGCTAGGGACTGTGTGCATTTGATGTTACCTAAATGTTCTTCATGATTTGTGTGACATAGACACCTGTATTCTGGATCTCCTGGCAAAAGGCTTCGGGCTAAGGCAAGCGTATTCGTATAAATCTCATTGCGAGACCCGTTACGCTACCTGGGGATTTCTGGGATGAGTGATAAACTATGGCCAATACACAAATCTACAAGGCAAATAGGTCAAGTATATTAAGTCTATGAACTTAATATACAGGTATATTCCTATATACCTGATAATATACAAGTATGTTCCTACATACTTGACTTTATACATATACACATATTATTTGAACATCCTGAGAAAGACATAATACTCTAGTCTTTCTCCATGGGATACTTGGATACTAGATGTGACAATCCGGAAAAATTCCCGGTTTATTTCATATATTAATATAGTATTTATGTGATTTTACAAATTAGTTTTTATATTTTTATTATTATTTAATAATGATATTAATAATAATAAAAATAATGATAACAATAATAATAATAATGATATTATTAATAATAATAATGTTAATAATGATAAAAATAATAATAATGATATTATATTATTATTATAATAGTTTATAAAAATTATTAAACTTGATTTAATAAAGTTCAGGGGGGTAATTTGAAATTCTTGAAACTTGTTTTATAAACTTTATAACATAAAATGTTAACTGTTGTAACCCAGGGACCACTTCTGTAATTTCGTTTAAATCACCCAAACCGCCGCCCGATTCCCCGACCACCGCCGGCCACTTCTCCGGCGGCCCTCCGGCGATTCCAAACGCCAAATTTAGCCGTTTTCAATTCAATCAAATACTACCGACACTTTCGCGTGAATATCTCGAACTCGTGGCCACTGGAATTTGAATAATTGAGTCGGTATAATGGAGATTCCACTTCGACCGAAAGTTCGGCCGACCCACTCACGAATTCGAAGCACTGAACAATAAAATACTTGAATTAACTACGCACTTACAATCTTTTATCATTTATAAACTATCATCGGGTTTAATTTCGTTTGAAACTATCAACAACACCACAATTTACCATCAACTTCGTTCGAACCTGCAACTTATTCGATTTCACCTTCTGAGTTCTATTGCACGACAACAATAGAGGGCTTTTGATCATTAGACTTATTGGAAACTTCCTGTGAAGTTAATTTCATTATCATCAACGTTCGATCATCGTTTGGATTCCACGTTAGCCGCGACTGTTCTTCGTGGTGTTCATCATCAATTCGACTTCTTTCTGGTAAATTAAACACACCTACAAACTCGTTTTTATGCATAGATTAAAAGCCCTATGGTTAATTGCATTATCATAACCGATTGGTGGATCAATTTGATACCAATCGAATTAGGGTTCATTGATTTGGGGATTGATTTGGGTTGTGTTTATAATTAAATGGAACCAAGTCTTTCTGTGGCTAAGAGCCTTGGTTCACTGGTTGGTACGCGGGTGTGTGGGAAGGAGGTCCCGGGTTCGAACCGGGCACCAACATATATTTTTAGAGCCTTTTTAGCCCTTTAAAAATACAGAAAAATTATTAAAAATTATAAAAATAATTATTATAAACTTTGTTCATTTTAGAGGTTATATAATTATTTCTGGAAAATTTATTTCTTTAAAAACCTTATTTATTATTTAGTTAATTATTACAAATGTTATAAAATATATTTATAAATGTTATAAATAGCCATTTTTATAAAAATAGACTCTAAATAATAATTTAAATTATTAATTTATTATTAGACGTTATATTATTTGTAATTATGGATAAAAATGATTTTTATAAATTAAATCATAAAAATCATACTAAATGATACATGATTTACTAAAAATCATAAATAGATTTTTAAATAAAATAATAACATAGATTATCACACACATAAATTTAATACATTATAAATACATAATGGATAACATAATTAATAATTAGATGATTTATATTATTATTGAACATAATCTATTATGTTATGATTATTAATTATTAAACATAATTAATAATTAGATAAATTATATTATGTTTTATCATGTAAATATGTTATAATTTAATGATATGTTATTATTCATTGTTTATACATAATCTATGTTCAGTTATAAAAACATTATCATATAAATATAATGTCTAGATAAATTGTGTCTATTTACAAAATCTACAAAATTAAATATAAATTTATATTTAACGTCGAAGATTTATTTGGAACATAAAGATATGATTATTAAACTAATTAAATATTATAAAATATAAATCTTTAGTTATTAAAGAATTAACAAAATAACTAAATGATTTAATTATATGTTTATAACAAATCCTAGAAAACCAAACCCTAGATCAATTGAACACCAGGTTCAAGATCTAACTTATTTAGGTTTTGGATTTGTATCTGTTTGCTTACGTGAAATTATAATTCCTTAACAGGAATTTACTAGGTTGTCAACACCACACAGGAACTGAGGTGAGTTCATAACTAATCCCCTTTTTAATCATTTAAATATTTTGGGGCTGGAATACATGTTGTAATTGAAATTACAAATTATATTTGTGTATTATGTTAAATAATAATTTGATCACATTTATGATTACATATGGTTATTATGAAAATCCTTCTCTGTATACTGGACTGTAAATAAGCAGGGATCTTTTGGATAGTACTATCGGGGAGTGACTTACCCCCACAAAGGTATGGACGTGTGATCCATATCAGATGCACAAAGATCTTGTTGTCATTTAGGATGACTGTTTCTGTAGTGAGAAGGCAGATGTGCACTTTATATAGTTTGCATTATAGTTCCACATACAACCCATATGAGGATAAATGTAAAGGAGGATTTGCTCCCTCTGATTTGAAATTATTATGAAAATATAATATACACATGAAAAGGATATTAAACTATGGTACATGGACAAATCCTATGTGTAGGATTTGTTGGGCTTGTACATAGTGGGTATGTGAGATAGCGGGTTCACCTTAATAAAAAGGGTTCCGACAGGCTATTCATATACCGGTGAGTAAATTAAACTCACACTTTTACAGTAAATCCTAATTGATATAACTGATGATTTATCAGTATGTTTTGCTTACCTATGAACTCACCAACCCCTGTGTTGACACTTGATTTACATGTATTCTCAGGTATCTACTAGGAGCTTATGGACATGCACGTAGGATCATATAAGAGCTCAAGATACCTATTGATTATTATCTGAAATATGATTAAGACATGTTGTCATGAAACAATCTATATTTACTTCCGCTACGCAGAATATTACTCTGAACATTATTGTAATGATTATCTAAAAACTATCATATAGATATTGCATCTCATGTGTAACTACTGTGTTCGATCCTGTTTGCTCACCCCTCTGTGATAAATTCCAGACCCGGAATTTGAGGGTGTGACAGATTGGTATCAGAGCCATTGGTTATAGTGAGTTAGGAATTGCATCTAGCCTATAGCCACACACAATAGTTGCACAAGGTAAATTGCCTTAGTTAGAGATTGACTAAGATTAAGAAGATATATGCCTTATGTGATTCCTCTTATACATTGATTCCTATCAATTCACACACGAATCTTAAATCATATTCTAAGGCATTGTGTGCCTAATTCAAGTGATTTCAAACTCCAAAACTCGATTGTAATTCGTGGTTTTCAAATTCGTCAAAGTCTGTGTCTTACAACTTGAAACATGTAATGCTGGAAGAGCGTGATGCCTGTATCTCGAGGTGTTCTGTCTAGGCAAGGTATTCGCATATATCCAAATCAACCGATGGACCTGTTTACCTTACCTGGGAACCCTTGGGATGAGTATCTGCTTATAGGTACGCATGTCTTCAACAAAGTTGTGATTGACTCAATACTTTGATTAGTCAACGTACTCGCTTTGATTTACGAATCAAACGATTACACCTGGAACATCTCATTGCTGTTATGCTAAATTCTCAACTGTCGTTTTCATGTTGAATAGCTCATACTACCCAATATCCATGAAAAAATCCTTAATGATCTTTCAGAATGGCTTCTTGTTAAAACCCGTTCACGGCCTAGAAACTCTGGCTGTAAGACTTGTTTCCTTAGTACTCGTGCCTTGCCGAATTTAATCGAAAAATCCAGTTTTCTTAAATTCCCATCTGTCCTACAGTAATGTCCATACTTTGAATATTTGATATAAAATGCATCTATTGAATATGGCAAAGTGTGAATTCTCATCAAACAATTTCATGATAGATGGACGCACCAGCGAGCAGAGGCAGAGGTAGAGGACGCGCCAGAAGAACTGACCCAATAGGGATGACTCCTGAAGAAATACAAGCCTTGGTCAATCAAGGTGTTGCTGCAGCCCTAGCCACTCAGGCTGCTCAGAATGGTCATCACTATTCGTATAAAAAGTTCCTAGACTGCAAACCAGATATCTTCACTGGGGCAGAAGGGGCCATTGGGCTCATAAGGTGGTTCGAGAAATGTGAATCCATCTTCGCTATATCTGAATGTCCCGATGAGAGTAGGACCAAGTATGCCTCCGGAGCCTTGAGTGGAGCTGCACTCTCGTTCTGGAAGACAGAAGTTTCAAGACTTACTCTCTCCCTAGCCAATGCTATGGATTGGGAGGAATTCAAACAGCTGATGATGGAAGAATTCTGCCCGAGAGAAGAAGTACAAAGGTTTGAAACCGAATGCTGGAACCACAAAATGGTGGGATCTGAAATTGAAAAGTATACCACCGAAAATCATGAGTACGCAACTTTGTGTCCTCATATGATGGAGCCTGCTCACAGAAGAATTGAAGGCTACATCCGTGGACTGTCTCCGGTCTTTCAATCTATGGTCACTTCCTCCAACCCAACTTCAATCCAACAGGCCATTAGGTTAGCTCACAAGCTGACTAATGAGGCTGTGGCTCAGGGGAAGTTACCACCAAGAAATAAGGGTAAGGGTGTTGCTGCTGAAAGCTCGGGGAAGAGAAAGTTTGAAGATGCTAAAGATGGTGAGAGTCAAGGTACAAGCAAGAAGCAAGATCAGAAAAAGCACCAAGACAATCAGGGCATTCCGCCTAGATGTCAGAGGTGTGGCAAGCGTCATCATGGCAAGTGTACCGCAATCATCTGCTACAAATGCAACAGGAGGGGGCACACTGCTCCTAAATGTAGGACCAAGACTCAAGACCAAGGAAAGAAGGATGGTAATCAGCAGAATGGAGGAAAGAAGGAAGTTATTTGTTTCAAATGTGGAGAAAAGGGCCACATTGCTAAAGACTGCACTGGGGAAAAGAAGGATACAGCCAAGGGCAGAGCTTTCGTTATTGGCAAAGGTGAGGCTCTAAAAGACCCTAACGTTATTATGGGAAAATTTTTGGTGAATAATGTTAATGCCATAGTATTATTTGACACGGGGGCTGATAGAAGCTTCGTATCTAATACTTTCTATAAGCACTTGAATGTAGAACCTGTATCCCTAGATGAGCCATATGTTGTAGAAGTAGCGAATGGTAAATCCTTGACCGCATCACAAATCCTGAAAAATTGTACATTAGACTTATCAGGTCATATCCTACCAATAGACCTCATGCCCATTACTTTGGGAAGCTTCGATGTGGTAGTTGGTATGGATTGGCTATCCAAAAACTCTGCAGAAATTATCTGTAAAGACAAAATGATTCGTATCCCCCTACCAAATGATGAAGTCCTGTGTGTGGAGGGAGATAAGACTGGTGTCGTGATGGGAGTTATTTCTTACTTGAAGGCTCAAAAGTGTCTTCGAAAAGGACATACTGCTATCCTAGCCTTAGTCACTGACAAAGAGAAGAAGGAAAGGAAGATTGAAGATGTATCCGTCGTCAGGGAATTTCCTGAAGTGTTTCCTGATGAACTGCCTGGGTTGCCCCCTAAAAGAGAGGTCGAGTTTTCAATCGAGTTAGTACCTGGAGCTACACCTATAGCTCGGGCACCATACCGTCTCGCACCTTCTGAATTAAAAGAACTATCTGACCAGCTTAGGGAACTCCTTGATAAAGGATTCATTCGACCTAGCTCGTCACCATGGGGAGCACCAGTGTTATTTGTGAAGAAGAAAGACGGAACCTTCAGAATGTGCATTGACTATCGGGAACTGAACAAAGTGACGATCAAGAACCGTTATCCCTTGCCACGTATTGACGACTTATTTGACCAACTGCAAGGTTCAAGCATTTACTCCAAGATAGATCTTAGAAGCGGTTATCCTCAGCTGAGAGTCAGAGATGAAGATATTATGAAGACGGCTTTCAGAACTCGATACGGTCACTTTGAGTTCACAGTCATGCCATTTGGGCTAACAAATGCACCTGCCGTATTCATGGATCTCATGAATCGTGTATGCAAGCCTTATTTAGACAAGTTTGTCATTGTCTTTATTGATGACATCTTGATCTATTCCAAAAATGAGAGTGAGCATGAAGAACATCTGAGATTGGTTCTTGAACTACTAAAGAGAGAGGAGCTCTATGCTAAGTTCTCGAAATGTGATTTCTGGCTTAAAGAAGTTCAATTCCTTGGTCATGTGATTGATGCTAATGGAATTCATGTAGACCCAGCTAAAATTGAATCCATCAAAAGTTGGCCTACACCTTCTAATCCAACGGAAATTAGACAATTTCTGGGACTAGTCGGCTATTACAGGAGATTTATCGAGGGATTCTCCAAGATAGCTCAACCATTGACCATGCTTACCCAAAAGGGGGTAGCATATCATTGGGGATTCAAGCAAGAGGCTGCTTTTCAAACACTGAAACAGAAGTTGTGCAGTGCACCTATATTGTCCCTACCCGACGGTATTGAAGACTTTGTAGTCTACTGTGATGCTTCTGTTCAGGGTCTGGGATGTGTTTTGATGCAGCGAGACAAAGTCATAGCCTATGCCTCAAGACAGTTAAAGTCTCATGAGAAGAACTATGCAACTCATGATCTAGAACTGGGGGTTGTTGTGTTTGCTCTTAAATTATGGAGACATTACTTGTACGGTACTAAATGCACTATTTATACAGATCACAAGAGTCTTCAACACCTGTATAATCAAAAGGAGCTGAACATGAGGCAGAGGAGGTGGCTTGAACTATTAAACGATTATGATTGTGCCATCAAGTACCATCCTGGTAAAGCAAATATTGTGGCTGATGCTTTGAGTAGGAAAGAACATGTGAAACCTCGTAGAGTGCGAGCTCTACAACTTACCATTCAAAGCAACCTGCCGGCACAAATCTTGAATGCTCAGACTAAGCCCTGAAAGAAGAGAACATTAAAGATGAAAACCTTCGAGGGCTAGACCAACAGTTTGAAGTTCATTCGGATGCGATACGCTTTATAGCAGGAAGGATTTGGGTGCCCCTATACGGGAATCTGAGGAGCTTGATCATGGATGAAGCCCACAAGTCTAGATACTCTATCCACCCAGGTGCAGATAAGATGTATTACGACTTGAAGCTTGTTTACTGGTGGCCAAGAATGAAGGCAGATATTGCAACCTATGTCTCAAAGTGCTTGACTTGTTCTAAAGTCAAAGTCGAATACCAAAAGCCTTCAGGAATGTTAACCCAACCAGAAACTCCCGTGTGGAAGTGGGAAATGATAACCATGGATTTCGTCACTGGTTTACCCAATCTCAAACGGGCAATGACACCATTTGGGTTATCGTTGACCGTCTCACCAAATCCGCTCATTTCATACCCATCCGTGAGAAAGACAAGATGGAGAAGCTTGCAAGGGTGTACATCAAAGAAATTATCTCTAGACACGGAGTGCCAGTGTCTATTATCTTTGATCGTGATGCACGGTTTACATCAATTTTCTGGGGAAAGCTTCAGAAAGCACTAGGCAGTCGCCTAGATATGAGCACAGCCTATCACCCTCAAACTGATGGCCAAAGTGAAAGAACCATACAGACTCTTGAGGATATGCTTAGGGCTTGTGTTATTGACTTTGGAAAGAACTGGGAAGGTCATTTACCTTTGGTAGAGTTCTCATATAACAACAGCTATCATTCGAGCATCAAGGCGGCACCATTCGAGGCCTTATATGGACGTAAATGTAGATCACCGCTTTGCTGGGCAGAAGTTGGAGATAGTCAACTTACTGGCCCAGAGTTGATCTTTGAAACTCATGAGAAAATTGTCCAGATAAGAGAACACATGGCTGCTGCCAGGGATCGTCAGAAAAGCTATGCTGATAAACGCCGCAAACCACTGGAATTTCAGGAAGGGGATAAAGTTTTGCTAAAGGTATCTCCCTGGAAGGGAGTTATACGCTTTGGGAAACGAGGGAAATTGAACCCTCGCTACGTGGGACCTTTTGAAATTATCAGAAGGATCGGCCCAGTAGCCTATGAATTAAATCTACCTGCTGAACTTGGTGGTGCGCATAATGTTTTCACGTATCTAATCTAAGGAAGTGTTTATCTGATGAATCACTTGTTGTGCCTTTAGAGGAACTGCAAGTAGATGAGAAACTCAGGTTTGTCGAGGAACCAGTTGAAATCATGGATAGGGAGGTGAAACAACTAAAGCATAGCAAGATTCCGATTGTCAGAGTTCGGTGGAACTCCCGGCGTGGTCCTGAGTTCACTTGGGAACGAGAGGACGAAATGAGGCGCAAGTATCCTAACCTGTTCAAGAATGTTGCCAGTACTTCTTAATTTTCGGGACGAAAATTCCTGTAACAGGGGGATGATGTGACAATCCGGAAAAATTCCCGGTTTATTTCATATATTAATATAGTATTTATGTGATTTTACAAATTAGTTTTTATATTTTTATTATTATTTAATAATGATATTAAATAATAAAAATAATGATAACAATAATAATAATAATGATATTATTAATAATAATAATGTTAATAATGATAAAAATAATAATAATGATATTATTATTATTATTATTATTAATAGTTTATAAAAATTTATTAAACTTGATTTAATAAAGTTCAGGGGGGTAATTTGAAATTCTTGAAACTTGTTTTATAAACTTTATAACATAAAATGTTAACTGTTGTAACCCCAGGGACCACTTCTGTAATTTCGTTTAAATCACCCAAACCGCCGCCCGATTCCCCGACCACCGTCGGCCACTTCTCCGGCGGCCCTCCGACGATTCCAAACGCCAAATTTAGCCGTTTTCAATTCAATCAAATACTACCGACACTTTCGCGTGAATATCTCGAACTCGTGGCCACTGGAATTTGAATAATTGAGTCGGTATAATGGAGATTCCACTTCGACCGAAAGTTCGGCCGACCCACTCACGAATTCGAAGCACTGAACAATAAAATACTTGAATTAACTACGCACTTACAATCTTTTTATCATTTATAAACAATCATCGGGTTTAATTTCGTTTGAAACTATCAACAACACCACAATTTACCATCAACTTCGTTCGAACCTGCAACTTATTCGATTTCACCTTCTGAGTTCTATTGCACGACAACAATAGAGGGCTTTTGATCATTAGACTTATTGGAAACTTCCTGTGAAGTTAATTTCATTATCATCAACGTTTGATCATCGTTTGGATTCCACATTAGCCGCGACTGTTCTTCGTGGTGTTCATCATCAATTCGACTTCTTCTGGTAAATTAAACACACCTACAAACTCGTTTTTATGCATAGATTAAAAGCCCTATGGTTAATTGCATTATCATAACCGATTGGTGGATCAATTTGATACCAATCGAATTAGGGTTCATTGATTTGGGGATTGATTGGGTTGTGTTTATAATTAAATGGAACCAAGTCTTTCTGTGGCTAAGAGCCTTGGTTCACTGGTTGGTACGCGGGTGTGTGGGAAGGAGGTCCCGGGTTCGAACCCGGGCACCAACATATATTTTTTAGAGCCTTTTTAGCCCTTTAAAAATACAGAAAAATTATTAAAAATTATAAAAATAATTATTATAAACTTTGTTCATTTTAGAGGTTATATAATTATTTCTGGAAAATTTATTTCTTTAAAAACCTTATTTATTTATTTAGTTAATTATTACAAATGTTATAAAATATATTTATAAATGTTATAAATAGCCATTTTTATAAAAATAGACTCTAAATAATAATTTAAATTATTAATTTATTATTAGACGTTATATTATTTGTAATTATGGATAAAAATGATTTTTATAAATTAAATCATAAAAATCATACTAAATGATACATGATTTACTAAAAATCATAAATAGATTTTTAAATAAAATAATAACATAGATTATCACACATAAATAATGTTTATACATAATATAAATATGGATAACATAATTAATAATTAGATGATTTATATTAATTATTGAACATAATCTATTATGTTATGATTATTAATTATTAAACATAATTAATAATTAGATAAATTATATTATGTTTTATCATGTAAATATGTTATAATTTAATGATATGTTATTATTCATTGTTTATACATAATCTATGTTCAGTTATAAAAACATTATCATATAAATATAATGTCTAGATAAATTGTGTCTATTTACAAAATCTTACAAAATTAAATATAAATTTATATTTAACGTCGAAGATTTATTTGGAACATAAAGATATGATTATTAAACTAATTAAATATTATAAATATAAATCTTTAGTTATTAAAGAATTAACAAAATAACTAAATGATTTAATTATATGTTTATAACAAATCCTAGAAAACCAAACCCTAGATCAATTGAACACCAGGTTCAAGATCTAACTTATTTAGGTTTTGGATTTGTATCTGTTTGCTTACGTGAAATTATAATTCCTTAACAGGAATTTACTAGGTTGTCAACACCACACAGGAACTGAGGTGAGTTCATAACTAATCCCCTTTTAATCATTTAAATATTTTGGGGCTGGAATACATGTTGTAATTGAAATTACAAATTATATTTTGTGTATTATGTTAAATAATAATTTGATCACATTTATGATTACATATGGTTATTATGAAAATCCTTCTCTGTATACTGGACTGTAAATAAGCAGGGATCTTTTGGATAGTACTATCGGGGAGTGACTTACCCCCACAAAGGTATGGACGTGTGATCCATATCAGATGCACAAAGATCTTGTTGTCATTTAGGATGACTGTTTCTGTAGTGAGAAGGCAGATGTGCACTTTATATAGTTTGCATTATAGTTCCACATACAACCCATATGAGGATAAATGTAAAGGAGGATTTGCTCCCTCTGATTTGAAATTATTATGAAAATATAATATACACATGAAAAGGATATTAAACTATGGTACATGGACAAATCCTATGTGTAGGATTTGTTGGGCTTGTACATAGTGGGTATGTGGGATAGCGGGTTCACCTTAATAAAAAGGGTTCCGACAGGCTATTCATATACCGGTGAGTAAATTAAACTCACACTTTTACAGTAAATCCTAATTGATATTAACTGATGATTTATCAGTATGTTTTGCTTACCTATGAACTCACCAACCCTGTGTTGACACTTGATTTACATGTATTCTCAGGTATCTACTAGGAGCTTATGGACATGCACGTAGGATCATATAAGAGCTCAAGATACCTATTGATTATTATCTAAAATATGATTAAGACATGTTGTCATGAAACAATCTATATTTACTTCCGCTACGCATAATATTACTCTGAACATTATTGTAATGATTATCTAAAAACTATCATATAGATATTTGCATCTCATGTGTAACTACTGTGTTCGATCCTGTTTGCTCACCCCTCTGTGATAAATTCCAGACCCGGAATTTGAGGGTGTGACACTAGATGTCAAACAGCTGACATCCTCTTACAAAAATGTTAAGTATTCTAACTGTTACAAGTACTGAAAAGGTACAACGACTGAAGAACAAACTCTCCAGTCGTTTACAAACTACTGAAACTATAACAATTGAAGAACAAACTCTTCAGCTGTTGTACAAACTACTGAAAAGGAAAAGTACAAACTAGACGCTTGTACAACATCATATTATTAGGGAACTTCGGTGATCACGTGTAGCGTCGATCTCTGATATTGAATCCGACCCTATCATGGTTATGACTGAAATTCTGAAAATGTGATGAATATGCAGTTATCATTAGACATAATGTGCTTATATGCTTATTTGCTATTACATGCTATTATTGGAATACTGGCTCATAGACATAAGGACAATACATTATTTGTGCTTGATGAATCTAAATAATACTATGATGTTAGCTTGGGGTAAGTGAAGCTAAGGGTGATCATGCAAGGTAAATTACCATTACGGGTGCACACGTAATTGCAATTCACCATGCATGAGAAGTCTGGTTAATCTTACCATGAGGTAACGATCTTGAGTATCACATGTTTCTATTCTATACCCTAGGGTGCTAGGGTCATAATTCTAGTAAGTCCTTGTTGAAGGCAATCAAACATTATAAGTCCTTGTTGAAGGCAATCAAACATTATTAACATTTACTCAAGTCCTGTCCTATTTAGAGCCTTCATAGTATTTCCAATCATAATATTGACCTTATGAGACATTTCTCCACTTAACGTTTCAGTAACTACTGAATAATGCTTAGAATGAAAGTGGAATACATAAATGTAGAGGAGTAATGATACTGTCTACACATACAATACGTTATTCTTTAGGATTATGCTAAGGATAATCGGATGTCACGTAACTGGCTTAGGCATCGTTCAAGGTATACCACGGATGTGGTGGGAACGCTGCGGGGAACCCTATATATAAGCATCCTTGGTATACCAAGAATGTGTTTAAACTGGGCTACGTGATGATCCCGATTGACTGAGGCATGGATTGGTTTGGTTGAAAACTATACGTATACGCTTTGTGGATCTTGCTACGTCACATTAAACTATTTACACTTTGGAAATGTTTTCTCTACAGTCATCAATTCCCGTGTGGAACCGATGTATAGGTTTGTCTGTAGCCATTTATATACTGGTAAAACCGTCTATACATAAGTTGCGGTAGCTCACATCGAACTTATATTACGTTATTCTTTGGAATGATGCTAAGGAAAAATTAAGATGTTATGTAACTAGTTTAAGTATTATTCAAAGTATATCGTGGATGTGGTGGGAACGCTGCGGGGAACCCTATATATAAACATCACCGGTATACTAAGAATGTGCTTAAACTAGGCTACATAATGATCTTGATGGACCGAAGCATGGATTATTGAAACTTGATGAGTGGAACCATATATGATTCTTTTTATACTTTGATTCCTATCAAAGCACCCACAAATCTTAAATCATAGTCAAGGCATTGTGTGTCTAAATCAAATAATTTTCAAAACGAGCTTTGAATCGTTATTCGTGGTTTTCAAAATCTCTTCAAAGTTTGTGCCTCACCAATAAATACATGCAATGTTGGAAGGGTGGGATGAGTATCTGCTTTAAGGTACGCATGTTTCCAATAAAGATGTGGTTGACCTAAAACTTTGGTTAGTCAACGTACTCGCTTTGATTCATGAATCAAACGATTACACTTGGAACATCTCATTGTTATTATGCCAAATTCCCGATGGTTGTTTCCATGTTGTATAGCTCATATTACCCAAATCTCATAAAATATCTTAATGATATTTCAAAATGTCTACTCGTCAAAACATACCCTGATCTGGAAACTCTAGCCGTAAGATTGTTACTATTATAGCACGTGAGGTATACCAATCCTCCTAAATCATCTGAATCAAGACGTGAACCCTGCTCAAATCTCTATTTGTCCTAACCCTCCACATGCTTGTACCTACAAGCATTTCAGTTCTTGCAACCCCACTAAGGAGCTACCGGATTAATACAGTGGTTCGAAAGCTTCAAGAACACTTTCCTAAACATCGAATGGCCTTCAAAACTTTAAACCGTTACTTATGGTTCTCAAATCCTCTTAAGGATGTGTTCCATAACTAAGAACAGGCAATGCTGTAGATGGGATTCCTATATCTCAGGGTACTTTGTCTAGGCAAAGTGTAAATGGTGATTTGATTCGATCATTGAATTCATTTACTTAACTCGAAACCCTTGAGATGAGCGATCACTGATAAGTACGTGATGTGTGCTAGACTATACTAAATTAGACTAACAAATAAAACTCTAACTAGACACTAAAAAGCTTTAAATTTATAAAACTAAGACTCGATCCTAAGCAACACAACCGGCAGTGTACCGGTCGACTGCAGAATAGCTATTAAGTCCGAGTTATCGAACCCAAAGACTTCTGTATGGAAAACGTAAACTGAACTTACCTAAGACTCGACTAAAAATACTAAGCGAAAGTAAAATAGGGGGTTTGTTTTTAAATTGTTTTAGAAAGAACTGAAAACAGGACAGACACAGGGAAAAGACTAGAATTAAGTTCAGATGATCAAAAACACTACCTAGGCAGAATCCTATACACGTTTTGGCTTTTCTCCTAACGGTTTTGGAAAGACTTGTGTAACCGGGATCTGAAGATATTAACTTAAAAGGGACCTAGAGAAACCTCGACACTTTCAAGGGAAGCAACTAGATTGACCTAATAAGCCGATAAAACACCGATTTGTGGACTACCCTCACAGGTTCTCCAAGAGAGCTAATAACACACCCGATAGACACTCTACCTCACGGCGCGAGTGTCACAATACCTAACGGCAAAGGGATAGATCTGGAATACCTAATCAGACTCAGGAAACTATGATATGAGCGGGAAACTAGAATGAACTCCTCACAGAGACTCTAACCTAGCAATCGATCACACAAGATAACCTGATAACCTATTAACCTCACAGTATTAAGATTAGTTGCATATTTGATTAGTTCAATTCAGGATCAATTACTTCAATGATTCAATACGTCTACCAAATCATCCAAAAACCGCAAACACAAGGCAAACGATCTAGCATGCATCCATTATATGACAGACAATCACCAAGACACATGTGAAGTAAATAATCAATCACAAGAACAGATCTAAATACACATCCACAACTGATTATGCAAACCAAATCATTATCATTAGCTTTTAAACACAAGTTCAATCCAAAAACCGAAAGAATATTAAACTAAACAATGTATATTCATCAAACCTAGGTAGCTACAGAAGTTTAGCCAAGAACCATATCAAAACAGTAGCTAAAGTTCATAAACAACTCAGTAAACATGATTCAAGAACAAGAGTAAACAAGAAGAAGATGAAACCAATGGATAACACCCTTGAATCTTCAATCCTCTTGCTCAATCCTTGCTCCTTGATGCTTCCAATTGCTTGTTCTCTGCTTGGGATCTCCAAAATCGTCTCTTTTCTCCTCTGGAGGTCGCCTCCTGCCGTCTCCCCCCCATTAGGTTTTTTTTATAAAACCTTAAATAATGATCTAGGGCAAAATTTCTCGGTGTAGCAATCTTAGCGCGTCGCCAAAATAACCACCAAAATCTTCGCTACGCGCTAAAAACAAAATAGTCGATTTCTGACGCGGGAATCTTGGCGCGTCTCTCAGATCCTGTCATCATCTTGGCGACGCGCCAAGATAAGGATTTTCAGAAATCTCCCATTTGACCAAGCTTCTTCCGTTCCTTAGCTCGCATGCTTGTTTATTCTTCAAAATCAACCATTTATGCTCCTTGAACCACAAATACCTGCAAATACACAAATACGTAAATAGAAACCGAAAACTAATAAAACGGGAAATAAAGACTAAAAATATATACAGAAATCGTATGGAAAACAGATGTGTTTTGCAACACATCAAGTATCCCACACTTACCTCTTTTTCGTCCCTGAAAAAGTATTATGCTATGGAATCATAATCAAGTTTAGATCTGATTTCCAACATTTAAGTCTAATTACTTATTAAAATTTACTAACGTGTTAACCGCGATCACAAGGTATATTTGTCCATTTAAACCCAACCGCCGATCATCCAAGTCCCCAAGAGTATAGCATTTAGGTTCAAGTATTCTATTTTATTAATCATGAATTCTCACAAGTCGGTATCTATTCCTGTTATCAAATCTCCAAAGCGTAGATTAAATCAAAAATCCATGATTTTTCTACCACTGTAACCCAATACCCACATGTATTTAAAACTAACTTATTTTGATGGAAACTAAGCTGCACTATAAATATTTTCTTTTATATATATATATATATATATATATATATATATATATATTTTTTATAAGACTCCACCTAGAGGGCTGTTTCCCACTGAGTCACCATCCCCTTGAGCAACACCATAGGCTTTGTCTTCTTTTTTTTTTTATTATTTTGTGCAAGATTTAAAAACAACAGGATCACGACCCTAACTCAGAGGTGTTGCCAGCCAAGTCGCCATCCCAGCTGTCAAGCACATAAGCTTCAGGCCACAATCATTAAGCACTGGCCTAGAGGTTTTTGAATGCCCTCTCGCACCTAATTGTCATTTTCAAACTCACACAATACTAAGATGGAATCCTAAGGCGCCACATAACGTGTGCCAACTATGCTAATCTTAAATACAAACGGGTATCAACCTACAGTGGTGCTTTTTCAACCTTCCAACAGTTTCGACTTCCATCTAGTGAGAACACATATAGTAAATTAAATATTTAATTAGATGGATTAGAATGCATCTATGAAAACCCTTCAAAATCGGCTGGGCCTACCCGTGCATCCCAAATCAGACACGCTTTCAATTATTTATTATCTCATACATATAGTAGTTGAAAACCAAACACCTGACTTTACCTATCATTTTCCATTTTTAATATATGCAAACATCAAAATCAGGGAAATTTTCTAATTTTTTTTTTTTTTTTAAAGACACACTAAAATAAAATTAACTAAACACACGCAAAAATTAAAAGAATGACTCAATGAAATTAAACCTAAGACACATGTCTTCCTATCCCCACACTTAATTTAAACATTGTCCTCAATGTTGAAACTAAAAGAAAGACATAAATAAAAAGAAGAGTTTTGGAAAAGACTTAGCTGGTAAAGCAGTGTCCAGCTGTGCAGAGTCTGAATCCAAAACCTCTGATCGTATAGCATTTCATTCGCGATCAGGAATCACTGGTTGCCTCCTTATAAAATTGTTAGATATATTCACCTGAATGGAGATTGAGTACGGGTGAATTATTCCAGACCTGCAAAACAAACAACTAACAGGCAAACACAGCATCAAACAGACTCAATAAAAAAAAACAAAAACGACTCACAAAACAGAGAAACACACGTATGAAATTCAGGTTGCTTTGAACAAGTGGAAAAATGGATGACATGATGGTAGAAGGTCGAAAATGGTGGAAAAATGGGTGAAATGGTGAAAATTAGGTAAAATAAAAAAATTCAAAATTCTGGGATCCCTCGCGTGACGCGAGGGTTAGGCATGAACATGGAGCGATACGCGAGAGTCGTCGCGCTACGCGAGAGAAATCAAGCAGCCCGGCGCGTAGCGCGAGGTTGCATTTTTTTCAGAAAGTTACGAAATTTTTCATGCCTTAGCCAAATTTTTGGCCCCAACCGTTTATTACCTCTATTAACATGAACCAAGTGGGAAAACTTACCTGGTAGCCTCCCGGTCATGTGTCAAATCGCAACCATAAGATTGTTTCCCTGCAAATACTTAACAAGACACGAAAACAAAACACACGAAATACAAAAACCGACACAAACTACCAAAAACCATCTCTACAAACTCTACAAACGGGTCATCACCCAAATATCACCAACTAGCTCAATCAGGAGGCTTCTCCTTTATCGATTTCAGCACCGCTTCTACCCTAAGCGGTAAACAAGCTTTCAACACCGAACAACTAAGCATGAATTTCTTGATCCTGTTGACTCCTTCACTCAGATCAGCCCACCAAGACTTAAATCTACTAGGTCCAAAACTCATCCTTAACAAATATCCTAGTAGTTTATCAACCCGAAACATCCCCACACTTGGGGTTTGGACTGTCCTCATATCACACTCATTCTTCCTATCTCTCTTTTTTGTAGGAGGAAGCCTACACCTAGGGGAACTCCCAACACTCTCATCCACCTTCCCATACTTAGGGTTTCACATGATGTAAGTACTTTCCAAATCTCTTGTTTACCTGCTAACAAAGCTTCTAAAATAACCAATTCACTTTCCGGATCAAACTCACAACTGTCCACATATTTAGGTAAACTTTCTAACTCTCCTACAAATTCATCCTCCCAGGAGTTACTACTCTCAACTTCTTCCTCAGCAATCACCCTCTCAAATTCTTCAACTATTCTATCTAACTCCTCATCTTCAGCATCTGAATACTCTTGCAAACTACACACACTTCCAAACTCACTCCTTGAACTCTTGACAACTTCCTCAATCCTAGAAATCACAATTTCCTCAATAACCAGAGGTGGGACAACCGTTAATGTCTCTGGTTCTGGGAAGTCATCTTGCTCACACTCACTTGCTAACTTAGCATCCATTGCTTTAAAATGCGATTCCCAATCAAATTGCCTCACCTCCTCCGGTGATGGAATGTAACGAGTAGTGCTACCAGGGATTTTCCTACCAATAGGGATGACAATATCAGCAACACTATCTAAAGGCTCACTATCCTCTGATAAAGTATCATGACACACCATTTTTCTCTTCTGTTCTTCCTTCCATGAGATGTATCGTTCGATGTGTTCCTCAACATCCGGATCAGAAAAATCAATAAATCTAACTGGAGGTGGGACTTGAAATTCGTCCATTATCGTCTCCGTTTTCGGGTATTGGGGAACATCAGTCAGCTCTACTCCACTTATCACATCTCCATCCTCATCATCCTCTGACTCATCATCATCACTAAAATCTAAAGAAAAATCATAAATCCCTGGTTGAGTTTGCTCAACATCCTGCTGAACCGAAGGTGGGACTGAGATGTCCATTTTCGTCTCCGGCTCATCCTGAGTTCTATATTTTTCATTTAGCTCTACCTGCGGATCAGGATAATAATAATTTGGAGAATACCCCGATGAATTTAGGCAAAGACAAGTAAAATGGGGTCCTCCACAGATTTCACACATAATGACACTTACAGAAACAAGAAAACTAACTGACTCTACAGACTCAAATAAAAACAAATAGAATTAAAACAAACTAATTAAAAAAAATACTTAGCACAAATAGCAATTAAATCAAGTAAGTCCAATGAACGCAATCGCCAAGAAGTCCCCGGCAGCGGCGCCAAAAACTTTGATGTGTGCTAGACTATACTAAATTAGACTAACAAATAAAACTCTAACTAGACACTAAAAAGCTTTAAATTTATAAAACTAAGACTCGATCCTAAGCAACACAACCGGCAGTGTACCGGTCGACTGCAGAATAGCTATTAAGTCCGAGTTATCGAACCCAAAGACTTCTGTATGGAAAACGTAAACTGAACTTACCTAAGACTCGACTAAAAATACTAAGCGAAAGTAAAATAGGGGGTTTGTTTTTAAATTGTTTTAGAAAGAACTGAAAACAGGACAGACACAGGGAAAAGACTAGAATTAAGTTCAGATGATCAAAAACACTACCTAGGCAGAATCCTATACACGTTTTGGCTTTTCTCCTAACGGTTTTGGAAAGACTTGTGTAACCGGGATCTGAAGATATTAACTTAAAAGGGACCTAGAGAAACCTCGACACTTTCAAGGGAAGCAACTAGATTGACCTAATAAGCCGATAAAACACCGATTTGTGGACTACCCTCACAGGTTCTCCAAGAGAGCTAATAACACACCCGATAGACACTCTACCTCACGGCGCGAGTGTCACAATACCTAACGGCAAAGGGATAGATCTGGAATACCTAATCAGACTCAGGAAACTATGATATGAGCGGGAAACTAGAATGAACTCCTCACAGAGACTCTAACCTAGCAATCGATCACACAAGATAACCTGATAACCTATTAACCTCACAGTATTAAGATTAGTTGCATATTTGATTAGTTCAATTCAGGATCAATTACTTCAATGATTCAATACGTCTACCAAATCATCCAAAAACCGCAAACACAAGGCAAACGATCTAGCATGCATCCATTATATGACAGACAATCACCAAGACACATGTGAAGTAAATAATCAATCACAAGAACAGATCTAAATACACATCCACAACTGATTATGCAAACCAAATCATTATCATTAGCTTTTAAACATAAGTTCAATCCAAAAACCGAAAGAATATTAAACTAAACAATGTATATTCATCAAACCTAGGTAGCTACAGAAGTTTAGCCAAGAACCATATCAAAACAGTAGCTAAAGTTCATAAACAACTCAGTAAACATGATTCAAGAACAAGAGTAAACAAGAAGAAGATGAAACCAATGGATAACACCCTTGAATCTTCAATCCTCTTGCTCAATCCTTGCTCCTTGATGCTTCCAATTGCTTGTTCTCTGCTTGGGATCTCCAAAATCGTCTCTTTTCTCCTCTGGAAGTCGCCTCCTGCCGTCTCCCCCCCATTAGGTTTTTTTATAAAACCTTAAATAATGATCTAGGGCAAAATTTCTCGGTTTAGCAATCTTAGCGCGTCGCCAAAATAACCACCAAAATCTTCGCTACGCGCTAAAAACAAAATAGTCGATTTCTGACGCGGGAATCTTGGCGCGTCTCTCAGATCCTGTCATCATCTTGGCGACGCGCCAAGATAAGGATTTTCAGAAATCTCCCATTTGACCAAGCTTCTTCCGTTCCTTAGCTCGCATGCTTGTTTATTCTTCAAAAATCAACCATTTATGCTCCTTGAACCACAAATACCTGCAAATACACAAATACGTAAATAGAAACCGAAAACTAATAAAAACGGGAAATAAAGACTAAAAATATATACAGAAATCGTATGGAAAACAGGTCTTCAATAAGGTTATGACTAACCTCATATCTTGAGAAGTCCATGAATTCCCTTCGATTGTGAATCGAATGTTCACATCTCATTGTAATGTCGAATCATTCTTGTCCTTGATTTTGTCTTCCTGATTTAAATTATTCAAGATTTGAACACCATCATAACAAATTCTGCGATCTCGAATTTCGATCTTAAGCTTGTAAGCACGATCTTTACTTCGTTACACTGATGTAACTTTAAATTTTTCCAAATTCCTAATTGATATTAATTTCCTTTCGTCGTTAAGTCAAGCTTCATACTGCTTGCACCATGGGAAATGCAAGAGTTTGCAAGTCAACCTATGACTAAGAACACTCGTATCTCCTAAATGATTCTATCTCATCCAAGCAGGGGAGATTCCCCTTACTTTGATGATTCTCTGTTTTGATATTGTTTGTGAAATTTCATCCTCTGGATTAGGGTGACTTCCTTATCCTGAGGATTGACTTCAATTATTCTCATTGAAACTTACATTTCACAAATGACATGATCTCACCAAAATAGGATTGAAACCCGTATTTTGGTGACAAATGTCAACCTTCGATTGTTTTCTTGTTATTAGCAAGATAAGCATGAATTCCATACTTGATGACTAATCCCAATTCTTGATCTTCAACTTACCATGGTTGTAATCAAGTAATGAGAAGCATGAAGTAACTTGAAGGGTGAACCAATGATGGTGATTCGACCTATCAAGCCAAAGCATGATTTCTGAACCTGAAAGGAGACCCGATTGTATTAGGATGATTTGGATTGCAGGTTTAGAGCACTTAAAATTCTTAAATCGATTTCTCTCCCTTTGTCCTCATATTTTGACCTAGCTATATGGAAACGTTTATTCCTTTCATTTTGAGTTATCATCAAAACGTGATTGTGCGATAGTAGCATTCCTAAACAATCCCTCTGCTGAAGATATTATCAACTCATGAACATGACTTTCTAGTCATATAAATGTTCTCAGCTGAACTCATGGTTTGTTGAACTGCGTATGTAAACTTACTTAGATATTGCTACCTTGCAAAACATGTTTACAAATACCTTTCCTATTATTCGCGCCACTTCTTGAACCGCTTTTGAATCCTTAACCTTGAAGATCATTAAAATTCTATCTTGGATTGGAACAACAATACTTTAAAAGAGAAGTTCTGGAGAGAGTTACCAGCAAAGAGAGGAATTACTTTTGAGACTAAGTTATTTGGAGCCAAAACATTCTTAATATATATGTTGAACCCGTGTTCAGCAAAGATGGGGAGAAAATTGGTGTTAAGTGCATGGGCATGGAAATCACTGATCAGGTGAAAAAGAGAGAAAAGATGGCAAAGCTAAGGGAAGAAATAGCTGTGCAGAAGGCCAAAGAGACAGAACCTAATAAAACTGTTCATGTTACAGAGGAAATGATGAGAGCAAAACAAATGCTAGCAACCATGTCACACGAGATAAGATCTCCATTATCAGGGGTCGTTAGCATAGCAGAAATTCTATCAACAACAAAACTTGATAAAGATCAGAAAAAGCGTTTGAGTGTCATGTTGTCTTCTGGTGATCTAGTCCTTTAACTTATTAGTGACATCCTCGACTTTTCCAAAGTTGAGTCAGGAGTTATGAGGTTGGAGGCCACAAAATTTAGGTCAAGAAGAGGTGGTGTCCCAGTGGAGGTTATTGGTGATGTATTAGGGATTAGACAAATTCTCACCCACCTGATCAGCAATGCTATCAAGTTTACCCACCAAGGAAAGGTTCAGAGTAATCTTTATGTAATAGCAAACCCATTATCTCACAACGTCGAGAAATTAACCTACATCCATTTCAAATATTCGTATACCGTGATATGACGATAAAACATCAATCGTTATTCTGAATGATTGATTCATTTTCTGTTTTAATAATATTTTAACCATCATTGTGAGCCCATTCCAAGATCTTCGCATAGCGTATTATTCTTAGACCGATGGTTGGTCAAAGTAGAAATACATATTCACAAGGTATGCGTTAAGGTCGTTTCAGATGGTGACGTTTGGAATTCTTAAATTCCAACGGATAACCTCTCTTATCATTGTTGGCCTTTTTAATGATTTCTAGACTTCACTTTACCACGAAATTATATTCTGGAGGTTGTGATTATAAGTCTAACATACCATGGTAACTCGTCATCGTGTTCTAACGTTCCATATGCCGAATCTCAAAGAGAGTCTTGCGATTCTCTGGAAGAGTTCAAATTGGCATACATTATGTCAAGAATCTTGTAAAAGATTCTATACAAATGAACCAAAGCCGAATACCTACTGTCAAAGTCCACTGGGAATCTAAACGTGGCCCAGAGTTTACCTGGGAACGTGAGGACCAAATAAACCCCAGTATCCTCATCTTTTCGTTTCAGCCTCCTCGTGATTAAAATTTCGGGACGAAATTTCCTAAAGCAGGGGAGACTGTAACATTCCTTATTTTTTTATAAACAACTAAAATTTTAATGCGTTATTAATTTCAATAATTACAAAAATAATAGTAGTAATTATAATAATAATAATAATAATAATGATAATAATAATAATAATAATAATAATAATAATAATAATAATAATAATAATAATAACAATAATAAACATAAAGTCCAGGGGGGTATTTCAACAATTCTAAAACTTTAAAAGAAATTATATAACATGAAATAATAACAATGAAACCGCAGGGACCAAATCTGTAACTTTGAAATTTTCAAACCCAACCCCCGCCCCTTTCGTTTTTCCGGCGAAATTCCGGCGAGGATTCCGGCAACACTCCGCCGACCACCAAAAACCACCTAAAACCCGATTTTAACAGCCCGAATTACACATAATCGTCTCGTGAACAAGATTCGAACCCCATACACCTCCAAAACGCGTAGAAACGGTCAAAATAATGGTTATAATCCTTACCACTTTTCCCGACCGTTTCAAACGGCTAAATAACCCACTCACACACCACTTTAATCAAAATAATACCGTTAAATCGAACCTTAACTCATTGTGAATCTAATGCTACTGACATTTCATCAAATCACACAAAATTAAACCAATTTGACCAAATCCTCTGTCCGAACCTGCAACTCTATCGAACACCCACCTCTGAGCCTTATAACTCGCGAATAACATAGGGCTTTTGATCATAAGCCTCATTCGAAGCTGTCTGTGCAAGTAATTGAATTTCCATCAGTGTTTGATTCTCATTCGAATTCGAGATAGTCGCGGCTGTTCTTCGAGTGTTCTTAACATCAAATCAAACCAAAACTGGTAATTGAACACTCCAACCTACTTGTTTTTACATAAGGATTAAAAGCCCCATAATTATAACTGTTACCAGAATCGAATTCATGACCAATTTTGGGGAAATCGAATTAGGGTTCTTCAGGGATTTAGGGGAAACTGTGTAACCTTGTTTAAAAAGAAATAAAACGGGGTATTACCGCGGCTGAGGCCTTTGGTCTACTGGTTCGGGTTGTGCATGGTGACAGTGAGGTCCCGGGTTCGACCCCGGGCCACTACATTTATTTT
This sequence comes from Flaveria linearis, assembly GCA_024085815.1. Classification (NCBI taxonomy): domain Eukaryota; kingdom Viridiplantae; phylum Streptophyta; class Magnoliopsida; order Asterales; family Asteraceae; genus Flaveria; species Flaveria linearis. Next base: position 21,280,526 of record CM044010.1, read on the forward strand.
TTTAAGCCATTTTAAGCCCCAATAAAATATAGAAAATTCTTAAAAATTATAAAAATAAATTTTATAAACTTTCCTTATTTAAAATGTTACAAAATGTTTTTCTGTAAATTTATTTTATTTAAAAACATTAATAATCTTTATAAAATAGTAGTTATAAATATTACAAATAATTATTTTTGTAAAAATAGGCATTATATCGTATTTAACTATGAAATAATCATAGAAAACCATAGAAATTATATAATATATAATTTCACAAATCATTTGTAAAAGTAATTATAAGTTATATTTTTAAATTTTAATTAATAAATTATTATTGAATTATACGATTTCAAGAATACATACATATACTCCTTTCGAATAAATCAAAAATGCAAGTAATTTCATTACTTGTCCAAAATCCCATTTTAAATCTTAATATCGTTAGGTATGAAATCAAACTCAAATATATATAACTAATCATGGACATTAAACCAAACCAACTCGAATTCAATCAAACATATCTATTCGCACTGAATATGTTTTAAAGGCTTAGTTATAATCAATAATAGGTATTGATCGTGCATTGCTTGATTCTGTGAAGTCTTTGTGCATTACATCAATTCAAGGTGAGTTTCGTGGCCCCTTTTTATGTTTATACAAGTTTTCAATGTTTTCAATCAATGGGGGAAAAGTATGCTCACCCGTTTTCAATGCTGTATACTGTATATTCTGTTTTCATACTTGGAATCAATGTGATACTGTTTTGCATGCATACATGGTGTTATTCTTGGGAACACTCATACAACCATTAATTCCGGGTTAGGAACCAACAGACAGGTATTGGTAGTACTACTGGGTTGACACCCCCACCCTTCGACGATTGGTTAACTTGCGAGTTACCAACATAGCTGCCAGCAATCCGGCCAAGGGTGAATATATTCCGTCGAATTTATATGCATAACGTCATTAGGGTTTGGTTGTCTTTAAACACATGTTATGTGGTTTGTGCTTGCAGTATGATTCCATATCAAATTTTATACAGCATCAATTACATGTTTTAAATTTAAACCTGCGAAACTCACCAACATTATGTGTTGACATTTTTGAGCATATCTTTTCAGGTGAACATAATCAAAGAGGATAGCTAGTGCTGATGCCTTAGCAGAGACCCTCAGGATTTCATTAGTTTTGCATTTGTAATGTATATCATTTGTATTTATTTGTGAACTATGTGTATTTTGGATTTAGAATCAATAAGACTATGATAGTCGTGGAACTGACTAACCACGACACAAGTCACCATTGTGTCGGGGGACGTCATGACACGAGAAGTTTGCATGTATTATATCTCTGTATTTATACCAAGTGTTATGACGATCCCGTCCGTCGCATCCTCGTGTTTATGCTCTAAGCGAGGGTGTGACATAACTGAACACCATTTTTGGTTCATTAAGAATATAAATGTGTTCGTGTTCGTTCATGTTTGTTCGTTAAAAAGCTAAATGAACACTTAACGAACACAAATGAACAATAATAAATGAACATAAATGAACAATAATAAACGAACATAAATGGACAATAATAAACAAATTAACTGAACAAAAAAAAGCTTAAATGATCATTTCGGAACTTTTACTTGTATTTGTGGAAATTAAAAATCTCACTAATTTCTAGATTTCAAATATTAACGCATAATACATGTTTATTAATATATTAAAATATATAAATAAACGAACATAAATGAACGACTATAAACGAACAAACATTAACGAACACAAACGAACATTTATAAACGTAAACGAACGAACAAAACATGTGTTCATGTTTGTTCGTTTAATTAAACGAACAAAAATTTTTTGTTCATATTCATTCATTTTATAATAAACGAACATAAACGAATTTCCCGCTGAACAGTTATGAACGCTCAGTTTATTTACAGGCCTAATTTAGAGCATGGTACAATAAAAAAAACTTAAAATTCATTCTAATCAACTATAGAATAAGTTACTAGGATATTTTTAAATTACATTACACGCTTAAAGTATTAATTTATGAATGAAAGGATCATATTATATATCATATATACTATATACTATTTAGTTTAAGAACGAAAGTAATAATAAGGTTTAAGATTTTTCAAATTGGACACAGTATTTTTTTTATTTTATAACATTACAACATTTTAGGCTTTAAGTACTAGCCTCTAATGTACAAGAACATTTCATAACATTACAACATTTAAGATATTAAATACAAGCCTCTAACGTATGCAATTGAGTTTGTGTTCTTGCCGTTACATGTGTTAAGGGCACAAGATTGTTGGCTCCTGTAGCACCTTTGGGTTGATTATTTTTGTACTTTATCCCCAGCGATCATTTTTCTTGAGAGTTGGGGAAATCTCATTCATATAAACATCCAAACAAATTTTTATCAAGATAAAAATACAATTTTTACCAAGCATCTTAAATATCAATGGAACGAATAAAACACCACTTTATTTCTTTCTGTTGTTAGAAATAATGAGTAAAGTCAAATAAGTTTAGGGGTTGAGGGCAATGATGGTCTGATTTTGGAGTTCATGCTTATGATGATGCATTTGTTGTCATCTAAACCTGGATTTCGATCTTCTAATCAGCGATGGTGTCACACCCTCAAATTCCGGGTCTGTAATCTATCACGGAGGGGTGAGCAAACAGGATCGAACACAGTAGTTACACATGAGATGCAGTTATCTATATGATAAGTTTTAGATAATCAATCCATTATTATTCAGAGCATTAGATATTATACGCAGCGGAAATAAATATATAGATCGTTTCTTAACAATACGTCTAATCATATCTCAGATAATAAACAATATGTATCTTGAGCTCTTATATGATCCTACGTGCATGTCCATAAGCTCCTAGTAGATACCTGAGAATACATGTAAATCAAGTGTCAACACAGGGCTGGTGAGTTCATAGGTAAGTAAAATATAATGTTAAATCATCAACTATCATCAATTAGGATTTACTCTAAATGTGTGAGTTTAATTTACTCACCGGTATATGAATAGCCTGTCGGAACCCTTTTTAATAAGGTGAAACCGCTATCCCACATACCCACTATGTACAAGCCCAACAAATCCTTCACATAGGATTTGCCCATGTATCATAGTTTAATATCCTTTTCATGTGTATATTATGTTATTTATAATAATTCAAATCAGAGGGCGCGAATCCTCTCTTTACATTTATCCTCATATGGGTTGTAAGTGAAACTATAATGACAAACTTATATAGCGCATATCTGCCTTCTCACACCAGAACAGTCATCCCGAATGACAGCGAGATCTTTGTGCATCTTGGTATGGACCACATGTCCAAACCTTTATGGGGGTCAGTCACTCCCCGATAGTACTATCCAAAAGATCCCTGCCTTGTTAATAGTCCAGTTTACAGAGAAGGATTTCAATATAACCATATGTAATCATAAATGTTATCCAATTATTATTTAACATAATACATAAAAATTATTTTTAATTACAACATGTATTCCTCCCCAAAACATTTAAATGATTAAAAGGGGAACAGTTAAGTATGAACTCACCTCAGTCTTTGTGACAACCCGGAAAAAAAAAAATTTTTTGACTAATATATATATATATATATATATATATATATATATATATATATGTATATATTATAATAATAATGAAAATAATAATAATAATAATAATATTTTTTATTAACAATAATAATTTATAAAAATTATTAAAAATTTGATTTATAAGTTCAGGGGGTAATTTTGTAATATTTGAAACCTGTTTTAAAAACTTTTAACATAAAATAATACATGTTGGAAAGATGAGGGACCATTTTGTAAATTTTGAGAACCCAACCCCCCACCGTCGACCCTCACCTCCGGCCACCGTCTCCGGCGGCTCTCCGGCAACCACAAACATCCAAAATCACACGGTTTTAGCTCAAATAAACCATCCCGACACATTCGAGTGGGTGATTCGAACCTAACACCCACAATAATTTAAAAATTAAACTGATAGTGCGATCTAACAACCCCATCTTCATTGTCGGTAGCTTTACAGATTCAAATCGCACTAAAACCTCAACAATAATCGAATTAATCCAACCTAATCAATGTTATAAATATTCCTAATCGGTCTACGCTTTCAATTGCACCATAAAACACACAAACACCTCAATTCGATTCTCTCCTATACCGCGACCTGCAACTGAATCAAACACCCATAATCGAGCTTCGAAACCCAAAATTGATAAAGGGCTTTCGATCATTAGCATCATTAGAAACTTCCTGTGAAAGGAACTTGATTATCATTATCATTTGGATAGCAATCGATCTTCATCCCCTGTCGCGACTGTTCTTCAAAGGTCCAGCACCAATTCGTCTTCAATATAGGTAATTGAATACATGAACACACTCGATTTGACATGGGGAACAAAAGCCCCATGTCTATTGCAGTGATCGTTCGATTCTTAAGCTTCAATTGATACAAAATCGAATTAGGGTTCACGGATTTAGGGATGGAATTCGATTAACCTTTAAAAGATTTACAAACCAGAGTAAACCGCGGCTGAGGCCCTTGGTTTACTGGTTTGTGTTTGAGATTATGGACAGGAGGTCACGGGTTCGAACCCGGCCCCCAACATATATTTTTTAAGGCCATTTTCATATTTTAAAAATACAGAAAAATTATTAAAAATTATAAAAATAATTTTTATAAACTTTGTTTATTTTAGAAGTTATATAATATTTTCTGGAAAATTATTTCTTTAAAAACCTTATTTATTTATTTATTTATATAAATACTACAAAGGTTATAAATTGTTATTTTTATAAAAATGGATTTTGAATAATGATTTAAATCATCAAATTATTAATGGACATTATATTATTAATTATGGATTAATTATGATTAGATAAATACAAAATAGATTTTATAAATTTAAATATTTATAAAATCTTACAAAAATTAAACTTAAATAGTTAAAAAATGTTTACAATTTATTTAGGATATAATGATATGTTAAAATCATTATTAAACTAATCAAATTTTATGAAATATAAATCTTTAATTATTAAAGGATTAACAAAGATGATTAAATGATTAGTTATATGTTTATAACAAATCCCTGAAAACCAAACCTTAGATCAATTGAACGTCAGGTTCAAGATCTAACTTATTTAGGTTATGGATTTGTATCTGTTTGCTTATGTGAATTATAATTCCTTAGGAGGAATTTACTAGCTTATCAACACCACACAAGGACCGAGGTGAGTTCATATTTAACTTTTCCCCTTTTTAACCATTTAAATATTTTGGGGCTGGAATACATGTTGTGATTTAAATTTCAAATTATTTATGAGTTCGTAACTGTTCCCCTTTTTAATCATTTAAATATTTTGGGGCTGGAATACATGTTGTGATTGAAATTTCAGATTATTTGTGAGTTCTCGTGTTTCCCTTTTTACTTTGGTTTTGGGATGAAGCATGCTCTTTTAAACTGGAACTTTTATTTGTGATATTACTTACTGTTCTTAGGATGAAACATGCCCTTTTGTTTTATGAACTATGATGGTGCTTTACTTGATGCTTGTATGTGGGATAGTGAGTTCACCTTATAAAAGGGTTTCGACAGGCTATTCATATACAAATAAACTATGATACATGGGCAAATCCTATGTGAAGGATTTGTTGGGCTTGTACTTAGTAAGTATGTGGGATAGCGGGTTCACCTTATAAAAGGGTTCCATATCTTCACACTTTTACAATAAACCCTTCTTTGAATGATAATTGATGATTTATCATTATGTTTACTTACTTATGAACTCACCAACCCTGTATTGACACTTGATTTACATGTATTCTCAGTTATCTATTATGAGCTTATGGACATGCACGTAGGATCATATAAGAGCTCAAGATACATATTGTGTGTTGTTGACAAGCTAGTAAATTCGTCCTAAGAAATTATAATTCACATAAGCAAACAAATACAAATCCATAACCTAAATAAGTTAGATCTTGAACCTGACGTTCAATTGATCTAAAGTTTGGTTTTCGGGGATTTGTTATAAACATATAACTAATCATTTAATTATCTTTGTTAATTCTTTAATAATTAAAGATTTATATTTCATAAAATTTGATTAGTTTAATAATGATTTTAACATATCATTATATTCTAAATAAATTGTAAACATTATTTAACTATGTAAGTTTATATTAATTTTTGTAAGATTTTATAAATATTTAAATTTATAAAATCTACTTTGTGTTTATTTTATCATAATTAATCCATAATTAATAATATAATGTCTATTAATAATTTGATGATTTAAATCATTATTTAAAATCCATTTTTATAAAAATAACAATTTATAACCTTTGTAACAATTTTAAAAATAAATAAATAAATAAATAATAAGGTTTTTAATGAAATAATTTTCCAGAAGATGATTAAATAACTTATAAAATTAACAAAGTTTATAAAAATTATTTTTATAATTTTTAATAATTTTTCCGCATTTTTAAAAGGTTCAAATAGGCTTTTTAAAAAAATATGTTGGTGGCCGGGTTCGAACCCGTGACCACAAACACACACTACCACACACAAACCAGTGAACCAAAGGCTTATAGCAGCGGCTTATAGCAGCAGTGTTCCTGGTTCCCAAATCCTTTTAAACATCTCCAATCTAACTCCCCCAGATTCATAACCCTAGAATTCGATTTGATCCAAATTTACCCCGAATTCGAATCTGTTAATGACTATAATCATGGGGTTTTTGTTCCCCATGATGAATCGAGTTGGATTGTAGGTTCAATTACCTGTTTTGATGTTCAAATCGTCAAGAACAGATGCAGAAAGCCTTCGGCCGATGCTTGAATTCGTTTATTGTGACATTGGAGATGTTAATTCAATTAACTCTGTGGGTAGCTTCGTGTGATGACCTTGATGCAAAGCCCCCTTTCAATTTCGGTTTATGGTGCCTCTAAGACCAGTATCAACTAAGTTGCAGGTCGCGGATGAATATGGAGATCGAATGATGTGTTTTTGATTGTTTCAGATACAATTCGAAGTATATACTGATTAGGAACATTTATAGGATGGTTTTGGTAAAGTTAATTTGATTATAATAGTGTGTTGTGCGATTTAGAAGCTGTAAAGTGGCCGAAAGTTTCACGTGGGTTTAGATCGATCGCACTCAGCTTGTTCTCAGATTAATGTGGGCATGAATTCGAATCATCCACGCGATTGTGTCGGAAACAATTAATTGAGTCAAAACCGAATAAATTTGATGTTTAGGAGTTGCCGGATCGTCGCCGGTGGCCGGCCGGAGGAAGGTGATCGGCGGTGGGGGTGATGGTTAAAATAATTACACTTTAGCCCCCTGAGGTTTATAAGTTTTTTATTTCATGTAAACCAATTCTTTTAAAGTTTCAAAAATGGCAATTAACCCCCCTGAACTTATTATTCCTAAATTTAATAAACTTTTTATAAATTACTATTATCATTATTATTGTTATTATTATTAGTATTATTGTTATTATTATTATTATTGTTATTAACAATATTATTATTATCATTATTATTATTATCATTATTATTATTATCATTATTTTTATTAAATTAATAAATAAAAAAATATAGGAATCACATAAATATTATACGAATTAAATCACAAATTTTTCGGGTTGTCACATCATCCCCCTGTTAGAGGAATTTTCGTCCCGAAAATTAAGAAGTACTGGCAACATTCTTGAACACATTCCACTTTCAAGTGCCTTTGCCAATCATGAAGACTCTGCCCTTGGCTGTATCTTTCTTTTCCACAGTGCAATCCCTGGCAACATGACCCTTTTCTCCACATCTGAAACGCGTAACTCCTTTCTTACCATCATTCTGCTGATGTCCTTGGTCTTGAGTCTGTGTTCTACATTCAGGAGCAGTGTGCCCCCTCCTATTGCATTTGTAGTAGATGATTGCAGTACACTTGCCATGGTGACGCTTGCTACACCTCTGACATCTAGGCGGAATGCCCTGATTGTCATGTTGCTTTTCCTGGTCTTGCTTCTTGTTTGCACCTTGATTCTCACCTTCTTTAAAATCTTTAAATTTTCTCTTTCCTGAGCTTTCAGCAGCAGCACCCTTACCCTTTGTAACATCCCAGGGAAATCGCACCACGATATTGTCCGCTTTGGCGAAGCCTCACGGGTTTAAAACACGTCGTGATGGGGAAGGTATCCAGCCCCTTATAAAGAAGCCTTCGTTCACCTCCCCGACCGATGTGGGATGAGTAATAGCCCTCCCCTATGGGAGTATTTGCAGGCATGTGTCCATCCACCCACCGAAGTGAGACCAGCGTCCTCGCTGGCACATCGGCCCGGCCCTGGCTCTGATACCAACTGTAACATCCCAGGGAAATCGCACCACGATATTCTAATGGCCTGTTGGATTGAAGTTGGGTTGGAGGAAGTGACCAAAGACTGAATGACGGGTGACAGTCCACGGATATAGCCTTCAATTCTTCTATGAGCAGGCTCCATCATGTGTGGGCACAACGTTGCGTACTCATGGTTCTCGGTGGTATAAGTTTCAATTTCAGATCCCACCATTTTGTGGTTCCAGCACTCGATTTCAAATCTTTGTACTTCTTCCCTCGGACAGAACTCTTCCATCATCAGTTGTTTGATTTCATCCCAAGCCATAGCATTGGCTAGTGAGAGAGTAAGTCTTGAAACTTCAGTCTTCCAGAACGAGAGTGCAGCTCCACTCAATGCTCCGGAGGCATACTTCGTCCTACTCTCATCTGGACATTCAGATATAGCAAAGATGGATTCACATTTCTTAAACCACCTTATGAGCCCAATGGCCCCTTCTGCCCCAGTGAAGATATCTGGCTTGCAGTCTAGGAACTTTTTATACGAATAGTGATGAACATTCTGAGCAGCCTGAGTGGCTAGGGCTGCAGCAACACCTTGATTGACCAAGGCTTGTATTTCTTCAGGAGTCATCCCTATTGGGACAGTCCTTCTAGCGCGTCCTCTACCTCTGCCTCTGCCCGCTGGTGCGTCCATCTATCATGAAATTGTTTGGTGAGAATTCACACTTTGATATATTCAATAGATGCATTCTATATCAAATATTCAAAGTATGGACAATTACTGTAGGACAGATGGGAATTAAGAAAACTGGGTTTTTCGATTAAATTCGGCAAGGCACGAGTACTAAGGAAACAAGTCTCGCTTTAGGTTAGGACAAGCGTAGCTTAGATTACCAAATGGAACATATCAAGATAATTTGACCTATTTGCCTTAAAGACTTGTGTATGACTGCAGTAACTTCACGTGCTACTATAGCAGCAATCTTACGGCCCGAGTTTCTAGACCGTGAACGGATTTGACGAGAAGTCATTCTGAAGGATCATTAAGAATTTTCATGGAAATTGGGTAATATGAGCTATACAACATGAAAACGACAATCGAGAATTTGGCATAATAGAAATGAGATGTTCCAGGTGTAATCGTTTGATTCGTAAATCAAAGCGAGTACGTTGACTAATCAAAGTATTGGGTCAATCACAACTTTGTTGAAGACATGCGTACCTATAAGCAGATACTCATCCCGAGAGTTCCCAGGTAAGGTAAACAGGTCCATCGGTTGATTTGGATTTATGCGAATACCTTGCCTAGACAGAACACCTCGAGATACAGGCATCACGCTCTTCCAGCATTACACGTTTCAAGTTGTAAGACACAGACTTTGATGAATTTGAAAACCACGAATAATGGTTCAAAGCTCACTTTGAAAACCATTTGATTTAGGCACGATGATAAGTGTAGATCCCACATGTCGTTGAGAATAAGTTTAGGAATTATTGGAAAGAGTCAAAGAGTCAAAGTTATGTTTAGGAAAACTACTATCTAAGTTTAAGCATATAATTTCTTAATCTTAGTCATTCTCTAACTAAGGCAACTTACTTTGTGCAACTATTGTGTGTGGCTATAGGCTAGATGCAATTCCTAACTCACTATAACCAATGGCTCTGATACCAACTGTAACAACCCAGGCAAACCGCAACGTGATATTGTCCGCTTTGGCCGAAGTCTCACGGGTTTAAAACGCGTCACACTGGGGAAGGTATCCAGCCCCTTATAAGGAAACCTTCGTTCTCCTTCCCAACCGATGTGGGATGGGTTACCCATCCACCCCCTCTCAGGAGAGCACAGCGTCCTCGCTGTCACACTCGGCCCGGCCCTGGCTCTGATACCAATCTGTCACACCCTCAAATTCCGGGTCTGGAATCTATCACGGAGGGGTGAGCAAACAGGATCGAACACAGTAGTTACACATGAGATGCAGTTATCTAGATGATAAGTTTTAGATAATCAATCCATTATTATTCAGAGCATTAGATATTATACGCAGCGAAAATAAATATATATATTGTTTCTTAACAATACGTCTAATCATGTCTTATCAATAACCAATATGTATCTTGAGCTCTTATATGATCCTACGTGCATGTCCATAAGCTCTTAGTAGATACCTGAGAATACATGTAAATCAAGTGTCAACACAGGGTTGGTGAGTTCATAGGTAAGTAAAACACATTGATAAAATATCATTTATCATCAAGTAGGATTTACTGTAAAAGTGTGAGTTTAATTTACTCACCGGTATGTGAATAGCCTGTCGGAACCCTTTTTAATAAGGTGAACCCGCTATCCCACATACCCACTATATACAAGCCCAACAAATCCTTCACCTAGGATTTGCCCATGTAACATAGTTTAATATCCTTTTCATGTGTATATTATGTTATTTTAATAATTCAAATCAGAGGGCGCGAATCCTCTCTTTACATTTATCCTCATATGGGTTGTAAGTGGAACTATAATTGCAAAACTTATATAGCGCACAATCTGCCTTCTCACACCAGAATAGTCATCCCGAATGACAGCGAGATCTTTGTGCATCTGATAAGGACCACATGTCCAAACCTTTGTGGGGGTCAGTCACTCCCTGATAGTACTATCCAAAAGATCCCTGCCTTGTTTATAGCCCAGTTACAGAGAAGGATTTTCATATATAACCATATGTAATCATAAATGTGATCAAACTATTATTTAACATAATACACAAAAATAATTTGTAAATTTAATTACAACATGTATTCCAGCCCCAAAATATTTAAATGATTAAAAAGGGGATTAGTTAAGAACTCACCTCAGTCCTTATGTGTTGTTGACAAGCTAGTAAATTCCTGCTAAGGAATTATAATTCACATAAGTAAACAGATACAAATCCAAAACCAAAATAGGTTAGATTTTGAACCTGGTGTTCAATCGATCTAGGGTTTGGTTTTCTGGGATTTGTTATAAACATATAATTAAATCATTTAGTTATTTTGTTAATTCTTTAATAACTAAAGATTTACATTTCATAATATTTAATTAGTTTAATAATGATTTTTAACATATCATTATGTTTTAAATAAATCTTAGACGTTATTTAAATATGTAAATTCATATTTAATTTTGTAAGATTTTATAGACACAAATTATCTAGACATTATATTTATATGATAATGTTATTTTAATTGGACATATAATAATAAATAATAACATATTTACATGATAAACATAATATAATTTATCGAATTATTAATTATGTTCAACAATTAATAATTATAACATAATAGGTTATGTTCAATAAATATATAAATTATCTAATTATTAGTTATGTTATCCATATTATGTATAAACATAATTTATGATTATGTGTAATAATCTATGTTATTAATCTATTTATGATTTTACAGTAAATCATGTATTATTTAATAAGATTTTATGATTTAGTTTATAAAATCTAATTTGAGTTTAGACATTATCATGTTTTATCCATAATTAGAGGTAATATAATGTCTAATAATAAATTAATAATTTAAATTATTATTTAGAATCCCTTTTTAAAAAAATGGCTCTTTATAACATTTATAAATAATATTTTATAAATATTATTAAGGTGTTTTTAAATAAATAAATTTATAGAAAATTGATTAGACACCTTTAAAATAAAGGAAGTTCTTAAAACTCATTTTATAATTTTTGGGAATTTTTGTATATTTTTAAAAGTTGAAAAAGGCTTTAAAAAATTAAGTGAGGTTGCCCGGGGTCGAACCCGGGACCTCAAGGATGTGTGAAGGACACTGAACCGGTGAACCAAAGGCTTATAGCCGCATTAGTTCTCGGTTCCAAATCCTTTTAAACGCAACCCGATTGAATAACCCCAAATCCAAGAACCCTAATTCTGAAATCGATCAAATCGAAGCTCAATTCGATGTTATAATCGATTGAAAAGATAGGGCTTTTATTCCCTATAAGAAATCGAGTATGTAGGTAGTTTCAATTACCTGTTTGAATGCTCGATATGTCAAGAACAATCGCAGAACTGGTTACGACTAATGTGAAATCCAAACAACGATCAAACGCTGATGATAATCCAATTAATTACGCAGGAAGGTTCGAAGGATACTAATGATCAAAAGCCTTCTGGAAATTTGGGTTTATAATGGTTTTAATCGGGATTTCGAAAGAGTTGCAGGTCCGAATGATGATGATGATCGAATTGATTGTTTGTGTGTTTTTCAGAGGCAATTCAAAGTGGTAGTAGTTTAGAACATTTATATGATTGTTTTGGGTTAATTTAATTGAATTATTGTAGTGTGTAGTGCTCGGTAGTGGATAAACTTTCGGTCGAGTGTGTTAGGTAGATAAATCGCACCCAATCGAGTATATTTTTCAAATCAAAGTGGTGGAACAGGTTCGAATCATCCTTACGAGTTTGTCGGTAGCATTTAATTGAGTCAAAATCGAGTGTTTTGGGTGTTGTGGCCTCGCCGGAGCCGCGGCCGGCGGCGAAAGTCCGGTGACCGGAGATCGGGGAGAAGGGAGGGTTGGTTTTGTAAATTGGAAAATTACACAATGGTCCCTTCGGTTTAAAACTTATTATTTCATGCTGAAACCTTTTAAAATAAGTTTCCAAATTAGCAATTTAACCCCTTGAACTTTATTATTCAAATTATTATTTCAAAATTTAAAAAAAAATTTAAAATTATTATTATAAAAATATTAGTATTATTATTTACATTATTATTATTATCATTATCATTATTATTATTATTAATGTTATTATTATAATAGTACTAATAATATCATTATTATTATTATAATATAAATATATATATATATATATATATTATAAAATTTTTCCGGGTTGTCACATCATCCCCCTGTTAGAGGAATTTTCGCCCCGAAAATTAAGATGTACTGGCAACATCCTTGAACAGGTTAGGATACTTGCGCATCATTTCGTCCTCTAGTTCCAAAGGCCGGGAGTTCCACCGAACTCTGCCAATCGGAATTTTTCTATGCCTAAGTTGTTTAACTTATCGATGTATCATAGTTTAATATCCTTTTCATGTGTATATTATGTTATTTATAATAATTCAAATCAAAGGGCGCGAATCCTCTCTTTACATTTATCCTCATATGGGTTGTAAGTGGAACTATAATGGCAAACTTATATAGCGCATATCTGCCTTCTCACACCAGAACAGTCATCCCGAATGACAGCGAGATCTTTGTGCATCTTGGTATGGACCACATGTCCAAACCTTTATGGGGGTCAGTCACTCCCCGATAGTACTATCCAAAAGATCCCTGCCTTGTTAATAGTCCAGTTTACAGAGAAGGATTTTCAATATAACCATATGTAATCATAAATGTGATCCAATTATTATTTAACATAATACCACAAAAATAATTTTAATTACAACATGTATTCCTCCCCAAAACATTTAAATGATTAAAAAAGGGAACAGTTAAGTATGAACTCACCTCAGTCCTTGTGTGTTGTTGACAAGCTAGTAAATTCCTCCTAAGGAATTATAATTCACATAAGCAAACAAATACAAATCCATAACCTAAATAAGTTAGATCTTGAACCTGGCGTTCAATTGATCTAAAGTTTGGTTTTCGGGGATTTGTTATAAACATATAACTAATCATTTAATTATCTTTGTTAATTCTTTAATAATTAAAGATTTATATTTCATAAAATTTGATTAGTTTAATAATTATTTTAACATATCATTATATTCTAAATAAATTGTAAACATTATTTAACTATGTAAGTTTATATTTAATTTTTGTAAGATTTTATAAATATTTAAATTTATAAAATCTACTTTGTGTTTATTTTATCATAATTAATCCATAATTAATAATATAATGTTTATTAATAATTTGATGATTTAAATCATTATTTAGAATCCATTTTTATAAAAATAAAATTTATAACCTTGTAACAATTTTAAAAATAAATAAATAAATAAATAAATAATAAGGTTTTTAATAAATAATTTTCCAGAAGATGATTAAATAACTTATAAAATTAACAAAGTTATAAAAAATTATTTTTTATAATTTTTAATAATTTTTCCGTATTTTTAAAAGGTTCAAATAGGCTTTTTAAAAAAATATGTTGGTGGTCGGGTTCGAACCGTGACCACAAACACACACTACCACACACAAACCAGTGAACCAAAGGCTTATAGCCGCGGGGTTCCTGGTTCCCAAATCCTTTTAAACATCTCCAATCCAACTCCCCCAGATTCATAAACCCTAGAATTCGATTTGATCCAAATTGACCCCAAATTCGAATCTGTTAATGACTATAATCATGGGGCTTTTGTTCCCCATGATGAATCGAGTTGGATTGTAGGTTCAATTACCTGTTTTGATGTTCAAATCGTCAAGAACAGATGCAGAAAGCCTTCGGCCGATGCTTGAATTCGTTTATTATGAAATTGGTGATGTTAATTCAATTAACTCTGTGGGTAGTTTCGTGTGATGACCTTGATGCAAAGCCCCCTTTCAATTTCGGTTTATGGTGCCTCTAAGACTACTGTCAACTAAGTTGCAGGTCGCGGATGAATATGGAGATCGAATGATGTGTTTTTGATTGTTTCAGATACAATTCGAAGTATAGACTGATTAGAAACATTTATAGGATGGTTTTGGTAAAGTTAATTTGATTATAATAGAGTGTTGTGCGATTTAGAAGCTGTAAAGTGGCCGAAAGTTTCACGTGGGTTTAGATCGATCGCACTCAGCTTGTTCTCAGATTAATGTGGGGCATGAGTTCGAATCATCCACGCGGTTGTGTCGGAAACAATTAATTGAGTCAAAACCGAATAAATTGATCTTTAGGAGTTGCCGGATCGTCGTCGGTGGCCGGCCGGAGGAAGGTGATCGGCGGTGGGGGTGATGGTTAAAATAATTACACTTTAGCCCCCTGAGGTTTATAAGTTTTATTATTTCATGTAAACCAATTCTTTTAAAGTTTCAAAAATGGCAATTAACCCCCTTGGACTTATTATTCCTAAATTTAATAAACTTTTTATAAATTACTATTATCATTATCATTGTTATTATTATTAGTATATTGTTATTATTATTATTATTGTTATTAACAATATTATTATTATCATTATTATTATTATCATTATTATTATTATCATTATTTTTATTAAATTAATAAATAAAAATATAGGAATCACATAAATATTATACGAATTAAATCACAAATTTTTCGGGTTATCACAGATGGTCTGATTTTGTTCGACCTAGTCATTTATAAATAAAATCTATATCGAAACATAAACAAAAACAAATAGATTACAACGGTTCATTTGTATTTTCATAAACCATAAACATTTTTTAAAGTTATAAAAGGAAAATAAAAATATATAAAAATAGTTATAATATTTAAAATACTAAAAAATAATCAAATGACTAGGAAAGTTATCTCCGCTTATACTTTTACGTTTTGAAGAATTGTACTTTACTGTTGATAACATTCTTTTTAAGAGTAGTGATAATATGGTGTGGCATGGTCTTCACCGGCTCCACGTGTGCTTATGAGGCAATGTGCCATGCCTGAAACACCACACCCTCCAATATGGTCTACTCTAGTGGGTGTCAAGCATGGTCTTGGCCACAAGACTCCCCCTTCTAACTCTATCGTTTATATAATATACATATACATATACATGTATGTGTGTGTAAAATAAAAAAAAATTGATAGAGTAAAGAGCGGTGAAATTGAAAATCATTTTAGAGTGTGAGTAGGTGAGTGTGCCATCAGGTAAAAAGTGAAATATTTGTTAAGCCATTCCATTACTGTAAGGCGACACGATGTTTCACAGGTGGTCACGCCCCCGCTTACGAGTGATTACATGAGTAGTACGTCGAATAGCCTTAGTCTATGTGTTATAACTTGGTGTCAAAACCTAAAAATGATATTGACTAGGAGTCCCATAAGCAAATGTAGTGGTCACAATCACACTTACTAAATTACTAATAATATTTGTGTGAATATAAAGTTTAATTAAATAAAAGATTGTGACGTGTAATGTTGTAACTGATAGGTCAAAACAATAAAAACATAAAAAAAATATTTAATAAAAAACCCTAAAACGAGAGCCAGAATATACGTGCACACCAAATCAGAATAAACAATTGAGTTATGCATATTCGTATCTTCTTCTAGGTACCTGCACAAGCTTCAATTCAATCAGATTACGTTTATGCCGATGCTGATTATTATATTTACAGGTCAGAGATCGTGCAATCGAGGGTCTAATATTACCCCCACGATTGCTCCGTCATCGTTATCCATGTAGGAATTACGCGAAAAAACGTCGAATTCACTCCTGAAGTATTATTAAGCATTAGGGCTATGTGTCCTTCTATCATCTCCATTCGACATACGTGAACATCGGCGGGAATATAGACTGACTGGTGTGTGTGATCCTTTTTGTTTATTAAATTGTGCATGCTGAATTTGATCTTTGTTTTGCACCTGAAATTAGAGATTATGATTCGATGCGTAAATATCATTGATGGAATATCTTAGTGTGTGGATTTGATCACTTAATTACATTTGTTTTGATGTACACAGTAGAAGATCATGATTGGATTTGTTTTCTACAACAGCCGATTGGATTGGATCTTATTTTGATGTATGATTAGAGCACAAGTTGATTTCTAAGATTACCAAATGTAGTTATAAGATTTGAGCAAAAGTTTAAGAATAAGAGGTAGATATTGGTCTAGAAGGATTGTTTGAAAGTGAATCTTTAAAGTGTATGGGAACCATCAAGTTGAAGTGTTTAAAGTTTCTTGGGACTGAACTTATAATTATAATTAAAGCTTGATTGGTTATATGGCAAAGTTTGAAATAATGTGGCATGCGCTTCGTATGATTTAGCCTAGAACATAGCTCCATTTATGAGATTGAATCTAGGAGTAAACTAATCTATGTTGATTAAATATTTTTTTTGTTATAATAATGTGTGAATATTACTAGATTGATCATTGTTGACATCACCTGTATAAAGAAAGTAAATGTATAAATATTCTTGAAGCTGTGAGATCTGATTTTGGGTTAATACTAAATTGATTTGATCAACCAAACAGATTCTGATTTGGATTTTACAAGTTGGCCCCTAAGGTTACCAAATGTAGCTTTAAGATTTGAACAAAAGTTTAAGATCATCGAGTAGATATTATTCTAGAAGGATTTTTTGAAATTGAATTTTCATAGGAAACATTGGAACCATCAGGTTGAAGTGTTTTAAGTGTCTGGGGACTGCACTTATAAGCTATCATCATATGTAAAGCGCAGTTGGTTCTATAGCAAAGTTAGAAAGGCGTGGCTTGCTCTTTGTATGACTTACATAGTTATAAGATAATTATAGTTTGAAGTATATGGGTGGCTAGCCCATTTATGATATTGAATCTAGGAGTAAATTAATCCTTATAAGTGATTAACTATTTATCTCTGTCCTTATAATGTGTGGATATTACTAGATTGATCATTGCTGACAGCACATGTAGATGTGAGATCTGATTATGAGTTAATACTAAACTGAGTTTGATCAACCATACAGATTACGATTTGTATCACTATGCTTCATAGTTCATACATAAAAAGAGGTGCCGGTAAAAGGTGATACGATGAACTCATAATATACCAGATGGGCCTAAATTACAACATACCGAACTGTTGCATTTTTAACCAGAAAAAATAAATAATATCATGTGTAGGTAGCAAATATATGTCTCCCTGCTTTAGAACATATAATTCTAGTCAAACAAATGGCAGTTATTCCCTTCTCAATGATTGCCCTTTCGACAATCGTGATTATATTTCTAATTTGATTAAAAACTTCTGAAAGGTTGCATAGAAGCCTGAAGATGATCTGCACAGCTGTATTACCCCCTGACAGGCTTTTGGTTGTTGTTAAAAGTAATATATCAATCTCGTCTTTGATACAATTCTGCTCTAGTTTATTACAAGTAACACATCCACTCTTACCTATAAATATGTCTTTTTCATACAGTTTCTATCCCATTAACAGATATCAGTTTCTATCACAACAATTTCACTTCATCAAGGAAGATGGAATCTGTGGATACTCTATTAGGAGAATGAAATTCCTTTAGTGGAGTAAATGCTTCTGAAGAAGCCAATTTTATGGCACAGTTGCTTGATACTTTTTCTCTCCCAAATGATTCAACAAATGCTTCCACATTTTGCCCACATCAAGAACTAACCAAAACCTAAATGAAGTTGATGAAACTTTGGTTTATTCGTCAGATAACACTAATAGCAACCCACATTGTCTGTCACAAGACTATAAATTTTCTGATTTAAGTGAACTATTGGTGGCACAATATATAGAAGATAATAATTTATCTGCAAGTTCTAGGAAACGTTCTTGTAACATGGCGGATGTAAGTTAAACATGCTACATATCTGTGTTTAATTATTCTTAAGTTTTTAATAATGATTTACTGTGTTTTCACTGTGTAGGTTCTTGAGAACAGGGAAAAGATAAAGTGTAGAAAAAGTCAAAACTTGTTTCTAAAAGCAATGAAGATGAAGCTGACCATGATGCAGTCTTTGGGCAAATTATGAAGATTTGTGGGTCTGATAGTGAATCTAATTGGTCTCAGGAATCAAGCATAAGTTCAAAAAGAGCAAAAGGGTCAACGGATCTGAATTCAACTGGCAAGACAAAGGCAGGCAGGGGGTCAGCAACAGATCCACAAAGCGTCTATGCACGGGTAAATATTATTTAAACTTTAATATTTAACTTTTAATGGGTATCGAAAAAATTAATGGAACTGAATCACTGATTTGGTCTTTTTCAGAAGAGAAGAGAACGGATTAATGAACGGTTAAGAATATTACAGAAACTTGTTCCTAATGGTACAAAGGTGAGCATTAAGCATTGTTTTAGATTGTTCTTATAACTACAAGTATCCCCACAACTAACTCTCAATACACATATTTATTTTCAATTTTTTTATTAATTGAAGGTTGATATAAGCACCATGCTTGAAGAGGCTGTTCAGTATGTGAAATTCTTGCAGCTCCAAATCAAGGTAACAAAACAATGATCCCAAATATTTTTGATCTTAAAAGATGTATATTGAACATCCATCATATGTTTCATGAAAAGGGACTAATGATGTATGGTGCATAATTAGCTTAATGGTGTTTGCAGTTATTGAGCTCTGATGATCTATGGATGTATGCTCCAATTGCATACAATGGAATGGATATTGGGCTTAACAATTTCATCACCAAGATGATGAACATCTTTAGTAATGGGTTTAATTTTCTTTTTATCTTTTTGTTTTTTGGTGTGAAAAAAAGTCATAAATAGATGTTTGTATGCTGTAAACACAGGCATAAAGTGAGAGGAGGTTTCTTTTTTCATTAGGGAATGACTGTACGTCCATGTAAATATTTCATGACATCTTGTATCAAAAACATGAATTTCGTCGGTTGATATTTTAGCTGCAAGTAAAAATCGTGAATTAACATCCAAGGGTTATCGTCTTTTGATGCTACATTTAGTCTGGTGGTTGGGTTTTGTTGTCGGGTTGATTGGTTGAAACATGTCTAGCATGCATGACTCTAGATTCACTTCTAGACAAAAATGAATTTGCTACGCGTTTTTAAGTCGCAAATGTGTAAAGAAAACAGAATTTGCTACGCATTTGCAGCAAAAACAATTTGTCGGAAAACTGCTCCTAGCAAACAGTTTACGACGCATTTGCGACGCAATATACGACATATATACGACAAAAAATGGCGTAGGAAGCTGCTATACATTTCCCACGCATTATCCTAATTACCTTAATTTAACAATTCTGAACTAAATATGAATTGCAACGCATTAGTTACGCAATATTATTATTAATATAAAATACGTATTTTAAAACGACACACTAACTACGCAATGTCAAAGTACGTCTTTTAAATAACGACACATTTTCTACGCAATGTCAAAATACATATTTTAAAACAACGACACATTTGTTATGCAATGTCAAAATATGTATTTTAATAACGACATTATTGTGATAAAATACGTATTGTAAAATAACGACACATTAGCCACAATGTCAAAATATGTGTTTTTTAAAATGACACATTTGCTACAAACTTTTGCTTATTAGTGACGCTTTTGCTACAATATTCAGCAACCCATATGTTAAATTTCTAACGCATTTGCTACACAATTTATTTATATAAAATTATTTTTTAATAAAACAAAAAATTAATATTTTTCTGCTAAAAATATAGAAAATTTTTACTAAACATGCTTTACAAGTCAACGGTAATTTCACCCACAAAATATGTTTTTCAAATCAACCATAAGTACTATAAACAAATATAAAAAATACAAATTACAACAATTATTTATGTATATTTAAACTATAAAAGTAACATATCTAGAAATGACTACTAATTATCAGGAGATTGTTTCCATTAACTCATGAATTATTTAATTATTTTTAAACATTTCTTGTATTTGTTGTTGAGGTTGTTGTGTTTGTAGTTGGGTTTGTTGTGTTTGTTGTTGCAAACTCCTCTCTGCCCTTATCTCCTCTTCAAACCAGGTTTGCATTTGGGCGTGCAAAGTTTCGACCTACAAATTCATTGAACATGTATAATAATTAGTGAACAAACGACATAAAATAATAACAACATATACGTACTCTTAGTTGTGTTTGTCGATACTAAGTATATGATGGCGCAATACCGTAAGATGAGGATGGTGTCCCGGTTACCACGTAACTGAGATCCGGAGATCCTGTTCCGAATACCCGGCTCGTGCGAGCGTCTGCCTACACATGCGCCCACACATCAGGATCATGCTCAGTGAAGTTCTGCCCATACACCACTATCATCTCTTGCAAATAGTCATCCTACAATTCATCAAAACATTTTTTAATGTACTAAATGTTGATATGATAAATATATTAAAAATGAAAAATATAACTTACATAAGCTTGTTTAGATTGGCCGATACAAAATTTCATCCCCTTCAAGTTATTAATCTCAAGAGGATGCCATCTGTAAGACGAAGTAACAATAAAAGAACCTTAGGAACTGTAAACACCATCGATGATTTTCTAATAGCAGGATAGATACAAACTCACAAATAATTATGGAACAAAATCGTTCCAAAAACAACATCGACTATGGTTTTATGCTTTGAACCTAATATTATTGAACACTCTCGGGGGGGCGGGGACAAACTCAATATATAAAAAATATTTACACAACCGAACCAATAATTTATATTACCGAATCAAAACGAAAAAAAAGGGGGGCGGTGGCCCCCGGCCCCTTCTATCCTTCACCTCTGAGTGAGAGGAAGGACCAGAGTAGATGGCTCTTCACAAAATTCTACTGTAACAACCTGATTGTCAAATTGTTAAGGTGCATCAGACCCTTTCATCACAAACATCAAAACTACATAATAAGACTTATGTTCAATAGTTGTTTCTCAATATAGGGTCCTGGCTTCACATACACACCCATCTTTTCTTGAGTTACACCATACGTATCAATTTCGATTATGATCGCAACTTCACAAGAATACCAAAAGAAAAGCAAATACATTTGCACGACATAGATAATGTAATTTTCAAAACGCATACCCAACACGCCATACAATATATAAAGGTCGGTTTAATTAAGTGGTAGATAAGTTCATATTCAAACATGCTTATATAAAAGCAGAGGAGAGAACAAACTATACGTTTTACCAAGGAAGAGCATAACTCAAAGGGCAGAGATATTAGATAACATCATTAAGCACCAAATATTGTACTTTTCAATGTGCAGTTGTTGAGACCCAACCACTGTATAATTTACAAACTTATTCCCGTAAAAAACTATAAACTGTAGAAATTAATGGCTTAACATTGAATGATAGTGTATTATTTTATTTTAACGACAATGTGCGACCCTACTTCAAATAATAGGTGTTATCTTAATCGGGCTCACCTATCTGTTTCCTAACCCGGGACCGCACTCTCAACCCTTCAGCAGGAAACTTATTGCTGAGAAAACCCGCTAACTTCAACTCTGAACGTTTTGCTCATAGTAATACCTGGATCTAGTGGAGTTTGAAGGCATGAGGCCAAACATGGGATCAGTTGATCTAGTCTCCATTGCATCTTCAAGAATATCATCCAGAAACATCACAAACTTGAACTCACAAACTATAGTTGTGGTAACCGTGACCTATTTTCATTTACTAATATAATAATTAATATTAATAATATTATTTTATTATTATAATAATAATCATAATGATAACAATATATATATGTGTGTGAAATAAAGAATAAAAATAATAGAGTTAGTTTCTATTTTGATATTTGAGGTTTGATAAAAATAATTATTTTTCTTCAAAAGATTAAAAACATCAATATACTTCTAAAAGTTTCATAATTTTTTCGATTTCAGTTCAAAAGCTTCATAATTTGGATTTAAGTTAAAACAACTAATGAAACTTTTGGATTAAAGTTGAAACACCTAATAACTTTTGGAGTAAATTGAAACAAGTTATAAATTTTTTGAAGGTAAATTGATGTTTATAATCTTTTGAATGAAATGGTTATTTTTGTCAGACCTCGGGGAGCAAACCGAACTTAAATCAAAACAAAATAACATGATAAAAGCAATTAAACAATATATTGCGTTGCAAAATCTTGTTAGGTATTTGTGACACAATTAATGATTATTAATGTTTTTATTATTATTTTACATAATAATAATAACAATAGAAAACAAACAAAATAGAGTTAATAATAACATAAGAATACCAAATGTAGCATTATTAATTTTATTTTACTACCCATTTGCGACATTCTTTGAGTAATTCGACTTTAATTAACTGGTCAGCATTGTGTCACAATTTTGCTACGCATTTGTGACAAAAAAACTGGAGTTTATGAAGTTTTGTTGCTTTCTTATCGAATGTTTGATGGAAATGTAGGGTTTTGTTTTTATAGGATATGTATCGTAGTTGTGTCAGAAATTGCTATACAAAATTTGGCATCGCAAATTTGCATAGCAAACATAGCAGTTTTCTAGTAGTGATTTGAGTTATAACATATAAAGAACCCATTAGAAGGTGATCAAAGAACCAATCTCATGACCCTTTTGACATCAAGTGAGTATATTGCGTATAATGATTAGCGTAGTACGTGCCTAATTGCCTATATTATATGTCTACGATACGTATACATGAGTGTAAAGAAAAATGTCACAAATATATGATAGTGCAAGGAATGAAGAGAGAGAGAGAGAGAGAGAGAGAGTGTTGTTCATTCGTCAAGTGATTGCTTCTCCGGAGGGTATATTGGTGTAAAAATAACTGATTTTAGTGAACTTGAACTAGAACCAACTTTGGAACCAGTGTGGCAAGAACCAGTTAGGAACAACCCAAACCCTAGTGTTAAAGTCGGTTTGTAAATTACCTATAGGTTTAAATCAATTTGAACCAGGCCAAACCTGAACAAATTCTCAAATCTCAGTTTTTAAACTGGTAAAACCTCCCTCAAGAACTAGTTCCCAACTTGAACCAGCTTGACCAAAAAACCGTTTTGATTTTTGTTGACTAAACCAAACCACGTTGAGCCTTTAACATGATTTGCACACCTTTATTAGGGGAACGTAGACAATAGGTGTAATTGGAATTAACCTCATCAATTTCAATGGTACATAATTTTTCATGGTTATAGACATGCTGTTCTAAGTCATGTGGTCTAGATCTTCTTGGGCTCAGACCAAACGTTAGCTCTAACCTGGGACTCTCACGTGGTGTCTTAGTAACGTCTTTATGTTTAATTTTTTCAATCGACAAAAACACGCATTTTCTACTCTACACATATACTTTGTTTCTAAAATTATCACAAACTCGACTCTACATGATTTGAGTCGTCACTTTACCATATCGTATGTCCCCTTAGAGACCGTCATGCTTATATAATAACAACATTTATAGTTATAGATTTGCTTGTTTGGTAAAAACACCACCGATGAGAGCCCTCTAAGTGCAACTCTTGTCCATGCCACATCAACTACTCCAACCATTCTCTCCTCCTTTGCAAGTGCAACCCCTTTTTTCTAGTTTCTACCCTCTCACAACACTAGACGCAAACACACTCTCTGCTCCCAACTTCACTCATCTCCATCTCACAAATTCAGCCTCCTAAATGCCACATTGGAGGTCCAATTATCCATGCGTTGAACCCTTTTCATATTTATGAGGCTGTACTTTCATCTAACAAAATGTAACATACTTTAGTACTTTTATCATCGTAAACAACATATATATATACATATATATTTTTATGCAATCCCTCGTTATGATGTCTGCATGTGCATGTGCACTCTATCTTTCTTTAAGAGTGAAGCCGGATGGAGTGCACATACACATGAGTGGATGTGGCATTTAACAGCTTTTATATTAGCATTTAACTACATATACACACATGTTTAAATAGTTATGAACAATGTATTTATGATATAGACATTTAAATTACTATTGTATAATTTGTACAAGTGAAGTTAATTGTCCCTACCAGAAGAAATTTGAATAGTATAGGAAGTGACGAAAACCAATACAAGTAGATCTTTTAACTTATAGATGATTAATGTTTGATCAATAAACAAGAACAATTGTGATTCATTGCAGTAAACTTTTAACTTTTAGTTTAGGGTGAAGTTATTCTACAAAATACATTTTTGCTACAAAGTGTGAGAATACACAATGAGGCTAAAAAGTCACAAAAAAATTAATATCTCACAATCTAAATCGAATTTAAAAAAAAAAAACTTCGGAGCCTCTGTTCCTCTTATTGTCCTCTTTCAGAAAAAAATAAAATAAAATATTTTTTTCATTGTGTCTTTATATGACACAGTGACGTCATTGTGTCTTTTATATTGACACAATGACGTTATTGTGTCTTTTATAATGACACAATGAAATCATTGTCTCTTTCATAAATGACACAATAAAAAAAACGTTAATTTTTTATTTTTTTTATTTTTCGTTTATTTTTTTCTTAGTGAGGGCGACTAGGGGAACAAAAGCTCCGAATTACTTTTTTGAAATTAGATTTTGATTGTGATATATAATTTTTTGTGTCTTTTTTTAACTTATTGTGTCTTCTCACACTTTGTACAAAAATACACTTTGTATTTAAACTTTTTTCTTTAGTTTATGTTATTTTCAATCTTAGTTTATGTAGCTTTTAGTTTTAGTTTATGTGATTATTTAAATTTATGTAAATAATTTTAATTTTTAGTTTTAGTTTATGTGTAATAATATTTATTTTTGGTGTATAGAATATCATGTAAAAGTAGATAATGAAGCGGAAATTGATGGGTGCTTGAACAAAGGTGTAGCGTTGAAGGAGAAAGAACGTATTTGAATGATAAATGATAATTTTATATACGAGCTCACGCGATGCGTTTGTAAGATGGTTGAGCATCAATGATGCTATAAGAGTGCATGAAGGTGGCATGTAGGACTTGGATAAAACATAAGAGAGTGTTGCGTCTAGATTGTATCTACTGTACAGAACTCAGAAGCATATATATTAAGTTTTATCAGTTTATAATTTACAACTGTTGACTTGATATATATTTGAAACTTAGTGTTTATATCAGTACATAAATATATCTCTTATAAAGTATAGAACGTGGCTGCACTTCGAAAGATAGACTTTGTTACACCTAAATTCCCATACAAGGTAAATTATGAAGATTCTTATGTTTGTAGTGGAAAACAATTTGAAAACTTTAAGCGTATAATTTGTATACTATTTACATTTTTACAAATGTGAACAAGTTAAGATTCTCTTACGTGTTTTCCAAAAAGATATAAAAAACGTGCATA
This sequence comes from Flaveria linearis, assembly GCA_024085815.1. Taxonomy (NCBI): domain Eukaryota; kingdom Viridiplantae; phylum Streptophyta; class Magnoliopsida; order Asterales; family Asteraceae; genus Flaveria; species Flaveria linearis. The sequence goes on from CM044010.1 coordinate 21,306,881, forward strand.
TATAAACGGTGATCCAAAACAATGTACACAAGTCTTATCTTCTTTTTATCCTTTCAAAAACATCATCCTATAAACGAAAGTCAAAACAATACGAAGTCAAACGTCTCATTTTAACAAACTGTATATATCCCCAAAGTCAAAAGCCACACATATACGCCACCCTATACCCCATAATATATATATATATATATACACCACCCTCAAAAAACTTATAATAACAAACACCACTTATTCAGCTTATTCATACACATAAACCTGCAGTATGGAAGGATTGATACCACTTTTGATGCATGCCATGAAGAAAAACAGGCCTCAAAACAGCTTCCGATCGCTTTCCGCCGGCTCGTATCATCTTCTAGAGGGATCTGCGCGTGCGGTCGAGGGTTCGTCGCACCGCAGGACCCGATCTGACTTTCAGGCACCCTCAGGTGAGTACTTGCAGCAGAGGTCAGGTTTTGGTTTGTGGCCCGATCAATGAGCTTCAAGAAAGGTTCTACAGGTTCAACTACAAGCCCATATCATGGTTCAAAGATTAAGAGCAAATGAAGCTATTGCTAGTGTTTTGGATGAATTTATACTACAAGAAATGAATTCTTTGATTGTTTTGTAACTTGTTTAAAATGGTTGTAATTCTTGAATTATGTGTGTAAATTAATGGTTCTTTGTGTCAAGAAATGATAAACTTTGCTAGCTAGTTTTCTTTTCTTCTCATCTCCAAGGTTATGGGGTTCGGGGTGATATTATTTTTTTTTTATGCAGAACGTATGATATGAAAATTTCGAATGATACCGAAATTTTTTTTATAAAAATGATAGTTTTTTGAAAAAGATTATGAATTATACAAGTCTTTAGTGGATATTCAAATTATATAAAAGTTTAGAAAGTGATATAAAACTTTAAATAGTAAAAGAATTATTGTATTGAGTTTTATAGTTTAGTAAAGCCCAAATGTGAATTGTCAATTGCCATTTATCCAACTTAATTATTATCAATTTCAAAAGTGTTCAAGTATACAAACCGCGAATGAATACGGATTTGTTGTAATCGGATAGGTGAGGAGTATGTGATTGATACTTGCATTTGTTATATTGAAAAAGAGTTATTTGTAAAAATTATCATTGAAAATGTGAGATGGATCATGATCGGTTTTCCAAATATCTAGTACGAATTATTATTCTCAAATAGATGTTACGGTAATTTACTCTATTTTAAAATAAAATTCTCATCAGCGAGAAGTCAAGAGTCCATGGGTCATTCCTAACCCTTGGGCGAAACTTGTTAATTGCCAACTTGTTGGTCCGCACATCGGAAGTTGTCGTTGAATTTGATAATATCCAAACTCATCTTGAAAGAAGTCAATATTTAGGTTGAAAGATGTCAAGGTTTTTATTATTTAGTTATGAATTTAAATAAAAAAATGCTACTTCATATGCTCGTATTTCTTTAGAAGACATGTAAACACGATAATATGTCAGGTTTAGGAATTTTTATATTTGATAATATCAGTTTCAATCACTGGGGTTGATGGCTTAGTAATAGAGATTTTGCCTCTAGTTAAACTATTATGGGAGAGGCTCAAGATTTAAAACTTGGCAAGTGTAAAATATGTTGAGATGTAATGTACTAGTAGGAGTATGATATATTTATCGTTTAAAAAAAATAATATCAGTTTCATTTTAGTTATGTATTTGGTTACTCATTAATTGTTGTGTTTTCACGCTCTCTCATGAGGATTGGGATCTTGGTGTAGAATTTAAATGTTTAATTTTTATCGGTAGAATTTTTGTCACCCATAACTCAATCCAAACACATTCTAAAACTGAAATATTGGTACATCTAAAAACACCAAAACTATAATAATTTTGTATTTGTAATCACTTTAAGTTTTTAACAAGTTTTAAAATACATGTACGTGTGTGTGTGGAGGGATAGGACGTTCAACACATAATCAATCGTAAATAGAATGAAAGCTACATAAATACTTGGGACAAGACTTTTTTTTTTTTTTTTACGTAGGGCTTTGAGATTTTTCGCTCTTTATATGTTAGCTTTATTATGATTTGTCGATCTTGAATTTAAAATTATAATAATTTAAAAATGAGGGATGTAATTATGATGGTACTCATATGGGTCATTTCGTATTGATTAACAACGGTTAATTTTTATTAATATATTAGATTAGATACTCACATGTTACATGAGTTTATATAAAAAAAATTATATAATAAATTATAGATACGTATAGTTCTAATATTTGTTATAGATAACATATCGATAAAATTATGAAATATAACAAACATATTTAAGTTATGAAAAATAATATAGAAAAAAAATAAATATTACTCATGAGTATTCATAAACTTCTTTATATTCCTTCTAAATATTTTAGTTTAACAATGATTATCTAGAAATTAAACTTTATTTTTTAAAAAAGTCAAGACTTATTAATGAAATGATTTATTTATATATAAAAGAATTCAATTAATTAATATAGTCGTAAATAAGTATTTATTAAGGAAACTCATTTGAAAAATAATTTTTTACCAAAATTTATAACTTTATTATGGTAAGGACTTATGATAATCATATATGATGTTTAAGTAAAATATAATGGGTAGGCTAGAAAATAACTATGTGACTATAGACATTTTGTTTTATTAGGTTAGATTTTTTAATATAAGTTAAACTCCAGTCTAAAGCCCGTAACATGGCTTTTACAACTAGGGGTGTGCAAAAAAATCGAGAATCGAAAAACCCGAAAATCGATCCGCATTCATAACCGAAAAAACCAGACCGAATTATGAATTTGGTTTCCGGTTCGGTTTCTAAACGAAACCGAATTGGAATTTGGTTTTCGGTTATTTGTAATTTTTGAATTCGGTTTGCTCGATTTATTCGGTCAAACGAATTAACCCAATTCAACATGTTATAATTTTATATATATATATATATATATATATATATATATATATATATATATATATATATATAGGGTTTGGTTCAAATGAGAACCCAATGTTTTTGTGAGAACTCTTTAACTCAACACCAACCATTGATTAAGAAATCAATGGACTAGATTTTTTTATTCTTTTCTTAATACAAAGGGTAAAATAGTCATTTTATCTACTAACTAAAATTCAGCTTTTAATATGAATTGGACACATGTCCCCCATATTTCCCCCCTAATACTTTTTTATATATTTAAAAATTTTACCCCATTGGTTTTTATAGACTTTATAACTTTTTCATACATTATTATTTTTTTATAAAAATCATATCATTAAACTCGTCTCATTATTCTCTTTAATTCTAATATGGTCTCGAGATATTTCAAAAAAAAATTCGGGAGGTTACATATTACAGTGAATTACATCATGTTCATATACAAATCCTAATATTCACAGTAATTATATCATATTGTAATATATATATATACACACACACACACTACTGTAATCTGTCACAAGTTTTATACTAGACCGTTACAACAAAACAATGTGTACATAATTACACCATCAACTATATCAACTATAAAGTTCATCCTAACCAAGTCATGAACCATCAACAATGAATTACGTCATGTTTATATGAATATAATTTTTAATACCTACAACGAATTGCATCATATTCTAACCTGTTACTGTGAATTACATCAAACAAACATCATGCATTAACAACATAAAACCCTAATTAAATATAAAACCATACATAATACAATGAATTACATCGAATAACAGTGAGTTATATCATATTCTAACAATTCATTTGAATGCAAAATAATAATACTTACAGCTAATCAATTTGGGGAAGAAAGGCTTGGACCTCATATCTATATTCGCAACAAAATTCAAACTATTAGGAAAATATTAAAAATCAAATAAACCTAATAACCAAATGACATTACACTAATATAAATCAATCTGTAAACTACTGTAAAATAATGCAAACCGATGTAAACCAAAGACATTAAACCATGTAACTACACCGTTGTGATTAAACAACCTAACAACCAAAAGGCATTAAACCATGTAACTATATCGTCGTGATTTCAACAACCAAACATCATTAAAACACTTTGGGGCTGTGAATAACCACAACTTCATCCATGAAAACGGTGGTTTGGTGTTGAAATCAGATGTATCGTAGTATGAATTTGAGTCTTCAATTGTTATAAAAAAATACCACTGTAATTACACTATTGTAACTTAATTAAAGCAAAAACAGAAAACTACACCATTGTAGTTACACTACTGCATCAAAATTACACCAATATATGTCAACAACATATCTGTAGGGTTACAATAATGTAACATATTGCATAAATGAAAAATATCTAAATTTCAAGATTACAATGATTAAACATAGTGTATTAACAACAAGAAACCATGAATTAAAAGTTCATATATGGAAGCACTTAGTTACAATAAATTACATCATGTTTATTTGAATAAACACATATAAAAAACAACAAAAATAAAACCTTTATCAATAACAATAACCTGTTAAAAAATTAAAATAAAGCAGATATGTATGAAATGAATTTTTTGATTTTATCAAAAATTTGATAAAAAAAAGATATTTTTGTTTACTGTAGATCTGTACTTTAAAAAAATCTTTACTGTAAACCGATTTAAACTAACATTTTCTCAATGTAAACCAATGTAACCTAACAACAAATTCACTACCAAAACTTAAAACTATTATAGATCAATACAAACTAAAACCATATACTAACAAAGCCTACAACTTTATACATTAATGTAAAACTAAGAACATATGGAGTAACACCATAGCAATCAAAACTTAAAACTATTGTAGATCAAGATATTTTTGTTTACTGTAGATCTGTACTTTAAACAAATCTTTACTGTAAACCGATTTAAACTAACATTTTCTCAATGTAAACCAATGTAACCTAACAACAAATTCACTACCAAAACTTAAAACTATTGTAGATCAATACAAACTAAAACCATATACTAACAAGCCTACAACTTTATACATTAATGTAAAACTAAGAACATATGGAGTAACACCATAGCAATCAATGGCATAACATCTCATAACAATCAAACCATCAAAATACAAAGACAACATATTTGTAATTATTCATAATGAATTACATCTTTTTTTGGGGATATTGTGTCTGACAAAGACACATATTTGTAAATATTCATTCATACCTTTGCACCCATTAGAGATGAAATGGGTCAATTTGGGGATATCGTTCTGTTTTTTTGTATGAATCCAGTGGTTAAAACTTGTGGGATTTATGTTTATTCTTGATAATTAAACATCAAAGTGGCAGCTTAGATCCAAATAAATCCTAGAATACACTAAAAAGAAACACAAATCGATTGAAATACAAACCCACAGACGGTCAACGTGAATGAAGAGAACAGCATCTCCTCACTTGTTCCTGCAAAATTGTACAGCGAGAGACGATGATCAACAATGTCAGAGCAGACGACCACTTTGAATGGATACAAGAGCATCTACTCCTAGCAACTTGCAACATTTCGTCGACTTTACAGCTTCTCGATGGTTCCCATTACGGTTATGGTTTTGTGAAACGAAAGAAGGTGCGAATGAGATATGTAACGAAGGGGATCAAAATGGGAAGTCTTCGAGCGAGAAGAGCATCTCCTCCTGGAACCACCGCCATCGTCTTGATTTATGCTCAAAAAGAGATAGATTAGATGAAATGGGTGTGTGTTTGATGGGTGGATCTAGAAAGATAATATATGAAAGAAAGAGATAAAGATGAACAATGTGAGTGTCTGACATTTACAGAAAAAGCATGTAACAAAAAGACATATTTACCCTTAATCTCATATCTACCATTGATTTGGTATCTTGAATATTTTATATTAAATCAATGGATGATATAGAGTTAAAGGGTTCTTTCAAATTCTAAGGGTTTTCAATTGATCTCATTCCTATATATATATATATATATATATATATATATATATATATATATATATATATATATATATATATATATATATATATATATATTATATATATATATGTAAGTTTAATCTAACTACTAAAGCTTAAACTTTTAAAAGTGTTTTATTTTTAACTCAATAACAAAAATCTTATATGTTATTGTCTCTAGACATCAAAACTTAGCCTCAAATCTCAACTCTCAAAGTCACAATTTTAGGATTTTAATTATTTGATACATATATCTATACTATATATAAAGAATATGAGAGGGGTATTTTAAGATACCAAAAATTAAGAACACTTACAATATTCAATGCATAAGATACAATCACTTTTAAGAGTAAAATAGTATTTATAATATTATTTACACATTACCCCTTATAATTAGTTAAACAATAACCTTACACTTATTAATATTTGCATAAAACTTTATATTATCTACACATATACCAAAAAAACTTAATATGTTTTAAGATTTCAGCTCTATATTTTAATCTATCACATTAAAAAACGTTTTGAGACTACAACTTAATCTGTTTTTATTTTTAAACATTTTGATGTAAACTTCTTGCTAAAACGATCTGTATTTTGTGAGATACAATAAGTTAATACGTATATACAAGTCGTCATGCATAACTCATTTATCTGTTGTTTTAAATTTTAGCTTAGAAAAAAACATAATAAACTTTTATAAAACTACTACAAAAATAACAAAATATTAAATGCACGTGTCAAATATAAAATGTCGTCCCGCTGCATTGCGCGGGCACCCTTCTAGTATATATATATATATATATATATATATATATATATATATATATATATATATATATATATATATATATATATATATATATATATATATATATATATATATATATATATATATATATATATATATATATATATATATATATATATATAGATATATATATATATAGATATATATATATACATATAGATATATATATACATATATATATATATATATATATAGATATATATATATATATATATACATATATATATACATATATATATATATACATATATATATATATATATATATATATATATATGTATATATATACATATATATATATATATATATATATATATATATATATATATATATATATGTATATATATATATGTATATATATATCTATATGTATATATATATATGTATGTATATATCTATATGTATATATGTATATATCTATATGTATGTATATGTATATATGTATATATATCTATATGTATGTATATGTATATATGTATATATATCTATATGTATTATATATGTATATATGTATATATATCTATGTATGTATATATATGTGTGTATATATGTATGTATATATATATATGTGTATATATATATGTATGTATATATTCATATGTATATATGTATGTATATGTATGTATATATGTATATGTACTATGTATAAATGTATTTCAAGGTGATTCTAAGAAAAATTATTTAAACTCGGTAACATTTGAAATAAAAAACAAAGGGTAAATTTTGTTTTTTCGGTTGAATTCGGTTTTTCCTGTTTTTAAACGAAACCAGACCGAATTGAATTCGGTTCGGTTACCCATATTTCCTTCGGTTTGGTTCGGTTTTCAGGTATGCCTAAAAAACTTTCAAAACCGAACAAACTGAACCGAATAATCCGAACAAACCGATAACCAAAACGGTGAACACTCCTATTTACAACAATTTAACCATACTAAACTATTTAATTGGAATCATGAAAAGAGAGTTCGTTTAAACGTTTAAACGACTAACGTGTCAGGTACCAAGGGTGTGAATGCAATACATACAGTAGGATTTGTAGGACCCACAAAACACGATAAATTAAATACTAAATAGCATTGATAATAACCATTAGCAAATACTTAAGTATAAAGTAAAGATTATAAACCTATCGTCAACCACATCACCGCTGTCATCAGTCATGTTGGATATGGATACAAACTACGAGCCTTAGCCGCCACTCAACAATATCATTTATGTTTATCCACATGCAAAAAACGCACCACAGTCAATAATCAATGTCGTCTTTTGTTCAAAAACAACCTCCTATCAACAAAAGTCAACATAATACAAAAACATCATATTCCATACATATAACCTATGTGCCACCAACTTCACACACACGCACACATACATATGCGGATATATATATAGATGTATGCATCCCTCCAAAAACATTCATCAAACTCACATCCATAAATATCAAATACTAACCATCCAACATAAACCAACAGCAACAAATGGAGGGACTGATACCATTTGTGATGAATGTCATGAAGAATCACAGGCTTCACAACAGCTACCGATCCCTCTCCGCCAGCTACCATCTCCTCGACGGGTCTGTGGCGTCAGAGGGCTCGTCACACCGCCGCACCAGGTCAGAGTTTATGCCGTCAACGGCTGATTACTTGCAGCAAAGATCAGGGTTCGTTATGGTACCGAATCAATGAACTTCAAGAAAGAGACCACTTCTTCAGCTGTAAACACCTATCATGCTTCAAAGATCAAAAGTAACTGATGCAGATGACAGAAAATAATATTTGATTGTTAGATTGCTTTGTAATTGTATAAAACACTTATCTTTTAATTGTATGGTTCTGTGCTAAAAGGTGCAGTGTAAAATATTAATAAACAGTTCATACTATTCTTAAATGCATGATGAGTTCAATGATCATAAACAAGATGAAACAAGGAATGTTGTTGTAAACCGACGACAAACTACAACTTCGACCCGTTCTAAGATCATAGGTTCGTAACACAATACTGTCGGTTGAAATGCAGCACATGAAGTTGAACGAAAAGAAATGATCTAAACATTAACATGAACAAAACACTAAAGATGACTATGAAGCAAGTAAAGCTTCAACCTTTGCGATTTGATCCTCTTCATTCTTTGAAGTTGGGCTTTTGTTGGCTTCATCATAGAGATCATGCTTCCACTTTTCAACTCTCCCACCACTTTGTCGTTGAAGGTCATTGAACCTATCTCTTCCCCTGAAGGAACCACCAAATCCGCTGCCACCACCATTGCCGCCACCACCATTGCCGCCACCGCCATACCTACTTCTTGATTGAAAGTTCATCCTCTGTGTTTCATTCCTGTGTGAATCCCTTCCCCCTGAAAACCGCCTGTCAGGTCGGTCCATTGGTGGTTTCTCTAGCGGCTTTCCTCTTTCCTCCTTTCTTTCACTTCCTTCAGCATTTGCTTGTGTCTTTGTAACTTCTGCTGCTGATTCATTAACTGGTAGTTTTGTCTCTCGAAAGAAGGTCTTTTCTTTGAAGGTTGCTTTGAATCTGGTTCCGCTTTGTACAAGCCGTCAACTCTGGTTTTTTCATCTTTCGGCCTCCTGTCTTTCCACCACTCACGCTCTAAACGAAAATAATAAAAACAGATTAGAAGCAATAATTCCGATGCCTCATTAGATATAGAAAAAAAAGTAAATAACTTGAATCTCACCTGTAGTTTCCTTGTGTCTGAAGCTACGACCAACTTGCCCAGCACGCTCATCTTGCTGTTATAAGACAAGCACATGCAACCCCAACATGGTTATACATACAGGACCAACTGAAGGAAATGAGACGAATCAATATTTTACATCAGCCCAGAGTAAACTAAATATTATATTACAAAAGTTTATATTTCAAATCACTCGCAAAAACTCTTTGTTCAGCAAACACAGACCAAGAACAAATACTTTAATCTTTTTCTGTTAGCCCATGAATTGGAAAAGGGAACCTGAGTCAAATTGTCATATGAGCATACCTAAAAAGGAAAACTACCAACAAGATACAAAAAAGATAATCCAATGAAATTATCTTCATGAAAACCTGAAAGCGATATCGGGACTGAGGTGCTTCAACATTATCTGTATTCTTTGTTCCTTCACGATATCCATTGCTTTTTCTGTCAGATTCTTTGCTCAATGAGGCAGTTCCTATTTTTGAACCAGTTATTACTGTGGACCCTAGAGGAACAGAATCTTGCAACCTACGATGGTGTCTTTTATCACGATCAATACGTTCAGTAGAATTAAGGTTGCTGGTTGGTTGCTCTGCTGCTGTTTTCCCTTCCCTTTTTACTCGCTTAGGACTGGCATAACAGTAGTAAAACATAAACAAGGTTCCATTGAGATGGCTATGAGTTAGCACAACAAAGGTAAATCAAAACTGTAAATAAACTGTACATTTTGTTCCGTCATCATAATTTGATAACATATGAAAAAGGAAACCTTTATAAAATAAAATAAAATAAAATAAAATAAAGACCTCTACCTATATCAATGCTTAAATGATATGCAAAAATAACAGACTTTATGTACAGAAATGATGCTTCTATATGAAACAAGGCTATTTCGAGTGCAGCATTCTTGACAAGTCATGGTCAATAGAACTTGTTATATGCAAAGCAACTGAAATTATTTCTATGATCAAGCTGTTATTAATCTTAAAAAAAACTTGGACAATTTTATACATAATAAAAGCAAGTAAATGATATTTCAAACATCAACTTTGGAATAGTTTGAAAAGATATAAATACAGAAACACAATTCATTATATAAGATCATATTCACCATCTTTACTTATCATGAATATCATCAAAGCATCATTGAACTTAATGAACTTCAACCATGAAAAGTGGCAGCTGTTACTAATAAATCAGCTTCTTTACACTTCTCTTTCCTTTGCGAATCATATTGTTCTACCCCCATCCCTTATTCATCTCTTATGGCACTCTGTGACCCTATGATGCAATCCATGTGATACCAACATTCCATCACCACTTTTCAATGTACAAAGGATAAACAAAATGAATCACAATTCACAAAGCGACGATCATGACAAGACAATGTGTCACACACAGGTTCATCAATGCACCATTCTTAATCAACAGCACAAAACGTTTAAGCATCCAAGGGGAAACCAGAAGGCTCAAATTACACAACTGCTGTAAGAACCACCTAACGCTAAACCCACAAATCGATCACCAAAATCACGTCAAGAAAGAACACGATCCACGAAATTCACTGAAACATTACAAACATCAAACAGATATCATCGCCTATAATCCACAAACTGATCACAAGAATCACACCAACACGAACTTCGATTCACAAAATGCTAAATTCGATGCATCGACTATTAATCCGATGTTGTACCATATAATAAACAAGATCAATTCAAACATCTAGTTCTTGTACATCTACTGTCAAATGACAACGGCAAAGGAGAACGAAACTGCAATGGAGATAAAGAATGAGATAGAACCTGGGTTCGCGATCTAAGCGAGATCGATGGTGTCTGGAATCGGAATCACGACGAGACATTGGAATTGGTATTGCTAGGGTTTGTAACAAGATTTGGGCTCAAGTCATCCACACTAGGGTTTGGCTGTTTAGAAGCTTCGATATATAGCAACTTTTTAGAAATAGAAAACAATAAAGGGTGTTTTTGAAAATTACTTATTAATTTTTCTAATAAGTTAATAAGTTAGTATTGAGTGACTTATTAACTTATTAATTTATTTCTTTTATAATTATCATATTGTCAAACACTATAAAATAACTTTTTAAAAGTTAATAAGTTAAAAATTCAATAACAAAAAGCACTCCCAAACACCCACAAAGTTACACAAAGTTTATTAATAATGCATGAATAACGGATGTTTAATATTCGAATCGGGTTTAAAAAATTTGAAATTTAATTCGATTTGATTTGAAAAACACCAATTCAAAATTTGATTATAATTTTACGTGTAATGGCTATAATCATCTGATTTAACTCTTTTATAATGCTCGTAACCTTTACAAACAAAAAGGATTTGATAAGTATATAATGAATTACATACATGAAACACTCTTTTGTTGCACATAACATATTAACACTGTTTTCAGGGCCGATCGGACCGGCCGGTCCGACCGGTCGGACCGCGATTCGGCAGCCTGTCCGTCCGTCGATGGTGGTTCGTTTTTGGAGCTTTGAACCGGCCTGTTCAAACCGAGTCGGCGGTTGGACCGGCGAACCGGGCCGGTTCCGACCGGTTTTCAATTTTTTTTTTTATTTTAGTGGGTAAAAACGGGGTGTTAAACCATAAATTAGTACTTCGGATATACAAATATAGTTAAGTTTTATATATAACTATAAAATATATGTATAAATCATATATAAATTACTTATGTTTAATTACATATATAAATATAATTAAAATATAGTTAAATCCGGTCCATCCGGTCCGACCGGTCCGACCGGTCCGACCACCAAACCAGTAAGACGTCCGTTCGACGTCCGATCCGGTTCTGAAAACATTGCATATTAAAGCAAATTTCAGTCTCTTCTTCTTGGAAGCCAAATCTCAACAAATAAGATTCATTAAGCTCCACTTGTATAAATAAAAGCATTTAATAAGGTTGGCATTAGACTAACATGGTGTCATAACTTGCATTAAGTAGTAGGACATGCAAGAATTTCAATAAGAAAAGTAGGTAATAACGACATTTGCATTAATATAGGTAACACTATTTCCATAGTGAATCAACTTTACAAAGAAGGATTAGAAGGATGCAAATATTAGGCATGGTTCAAGTGTTCGAGCTTCGAGGGTTAGATGATCATCCGGAGACAACCTACTTGAAATAATTCCATTTCAATTTTATTTCTTGTATTTTAAAATGAAACGTCATTTAGGTTAAATCAGCATGAGATAAGATTAAAAAATAACCTTGTGTAAAACATCTTCTATATTTGCTATCAGATTTTTACATATGACTCGTTTCAGCCTTGGGATTGATCTATCTCAACAACTATTTTTCTTTCTTTTATAACACGATGACATAGCTACATATTTGACTATTAAGTTCATCTAGGATAAGTTCACACCCAAAGGTGCATACGTCTTAACTTGCTCAAGAAAATTAGAACTTGAGAAGTTGTACTAATGTTAGAGCAATCTAAATAAACTTAGGGGTTGTTTGATTGGGTCTGACTGATCCCAGTCAGACGTGGAATATTTGGTTGGTTGCCTCTTACCGGAGAAGAGGCCTGTCTGAACCACTTATTCGGTCAGACATAAACCTAGATCTGACTGGAGTCTGACGTAGACTTGTGGAGGCGGAGGTCAGCCGGCGAGGGCGAGGGCGTATCTGCGACGGCGATGGTCCTCTTGGTACTGGTCGGCGGTGCTGCTAGCGGTGAAACCGGAGAGGTAGGGGAGACCGAAGACGATGAGGAAGGGGAGACCGAAGACGACGAGGAAGGGGAGACCGAGGATTGGGGTTTGATTTTGAAGAGGATTGGGGTTTTTTAAAAGATTTGTGATTTCACAGATATCCAACCAGATATCCAACCAAACAGACTTATCACTTATTGGTTCAGCCTCTTACTGGTTCAGACATCTTACTGGTTCAGCACTTACCCATTCAGAAGTTGTCAAATAGTCCCTTAGTCACCAAAAAGCTAGTTTGTTAGGTAGAAACATGGAGCAAGACAAAATAACCAAAAGATATTTCATCTGATCATCCAATGAAAGTAATAATTCTTCACACATTATGTATGTTTCTTGACATGATGTGTGAGGGGTTAATTTTGTATACTTTTGTAACATCATTTATTATATTAATCTTGTAAAGTACGCAGTCTTCATGTTTTAAAATTATACGTAGTGGGTGTTTTAGGGGCGCCAAACATAATTACACGGGTACAAGTGAGGCTCCAAACACCATTACAAGCTAATTAAAAATGGGTTTTAAATCCATAGGGCACCAAGCCCTTAACGGGCGTCAAACGCAATTTTTCTTAAATTATCGTATCAATAGGGGCACCAAATATTAGTTAACCACTACAATTGATTTAAAAGGGGCTTTAGTGAAACGATTTTTGTCACACCCCTCGCCGGCGGTGGAATCGCAAGGAGGTGACGTAATCGGATATTTTGAACACGTGGTACTTAAGGAAACTAAAATTCATTCATGCATTCAAAATAAACTTAGGGCAACAAAGTATTAGGGTACAAGTTTTTAAAAATTCAAGATTATGAGCCTAGCTTCCTAAGCTTATACAAAATAATCTTCTGTTGTGCCCTAGGCGTGCCATATTTAAGTGAAGTAAAAAACGCTAACCTTGGTTGTTTCCTGAAAAACATGTTAAAAATGGGTCAACAATAATGTTGGTTAGCTCGTAGATTTTGAGACTCGATAAGTAGTTGTAAAGTAAGTAGTCAAATATGAATAAAAACTCATCATGTAAAGTAGCCATAACACAAGTAATGATAAATGTATTTATGAGTCCACAACTAAGCCTTTGACTGCATGCCTCGTTCGATAGTTATTTCAAGTATGGAAATAATAGTCAAGTTATAGTCTGTGTGGTAATAATCATTCAATATCATTGACTGTGGATTTACGCGTTCCAATCAGTCGAGAGAATGGGGATTGTCAGTCCTGATAGTACTATCTATATTAAACCTGTGGCTCCATCCTGGAATTAAGTAGTTGTGTAAGATAGCGAGGTCTTTGTAAGTCCAACCCAATAAATAAGCATTCATCACCAAAATATGTATAAGCATAAGACATAATAGTAATGATTCATGTAAAGTCATTAAGTAACATGTTTCTCCCCGAAATAAGTAAAAGTAAAAAGAGGCTATGAAAACTCACTTTCTGATACGGATCACGTGAAACAAGAAAGATTGCTCTAAACCAAAGCAATTCCTACATATACATTCGGTGTGCAAATGAGGTTTACATTCCCATGAATAAGTCGTTACCCCAAGTAACGATCAAGTGTTACATGAAGTAAGTTTTACTTTTAATTTATTGATTGAAAAGTAAATTTATTCAAATTTATGGTTTTATATGTATTACGAACCGTTAGCAATTTTTAATTATGAACTTGGCTTTAAAATAAATAGTGTATAAACATAAATACATACTATAAAATGAGCATATTTTGTCATAATTATAAGTTCAAATGTGATTATATATTGTTTTTTGAATTAAAGTTTGTTTATTGATTTCTGCGTTCTTAAGTGTCATTTGTGCTAGAGTTTTAATTAATCAAATATACAAAATAAAATATGGGATTTTTATCATACATATATATGCATTTTAACTTACTTGAAAAATAAGTATAACATTTTATGGAGTTCATTTAATAGTTCAAATATAATCATATTCTTTCAAAAGTAAGTGCAGCTATATTCTGGAGTTCCAAACTTATTCCAATTGGTTGAGGGTCGAAAACTCAACCATTTAAATGAAGACTAACTTGGTTTTAAAGTTAACACATAAAGCTAACTTCCAGAAAAAGAATCAAGTCAATTGGATAAAAATTGAAGGAGTTATGGCCTCCCAAAGTTGACCTAAATATTATGCAGAAAAAATCCAGGTTTGACGTTTCATCTTGTACTTAGCTTTTGAGGGTCCAACTCTTAATGGAAAATTATGTATTTACTATGGTTGGAAAGATCTTTCTTTGAACTTCATATTTGGTTCAAGAATCTTCCATTTTTGTTTTGTTTTGACCAAGTTATGACCTTTCAAAGTTAAGGTAATTTTCTGATAGATTCCGTTTTATACATCAAACAACTTTTAAGCAATATTTTTTTATATGAACAAGTAATGCACTTGTTTTCTTGAATATTAGATGACTTAAAAATATATATATACTTATAATTTCATTATCTTAAATATATTAAAGTATTGCTTAAGTGTAAGTGAATGGATACCTCAACGTTTGCAAGAGACGAAGCTTGAACAAAAGGGGTACACGTGATGACGTGATGTGCTCTTGTTGAGATTCCTTGGTAGTTTGAAGGCTTCCCTTATGTCACACCCCAACCTTGACCGCGGAAACGTCGAGATGTGAGAGTTTGAAGGGGTACACATGATTGTTTTCTTGAATATTAGATGACTTAAAAATATATATATACTTATAATTTCATTATCTTAAACATATTAAAGTATTGCTTAAGTGTAAGTGAATGGATACCTCAACGTTTGCAAGAGACGAAGCTTGAACAAAAGGGGTACACGTGATGTGCTCTTGTTGAGATTCCTTGGCAGTTTGAAGGCTTCCCTTATGTCACACCCCAACCTTCACGGCGGAAACGTCGAGATGTGAGAGTTAAGATCGTTCACAGCCACATAACGCTATTAGTAAATCCAAATATATTATTCATAAGTTTTATAGGTAACATTACAAACATAAGTCTCAAACAAAGATAACATCATGATATACAAGTTAAATGTGATAAGTTCATTCTTTTATTTCTCTAGGTCCAATCCTAGATGTGATAAGCTTCAAAGTAGTAATCATACTTGAGTATTTCCTGAAACATGTTAAAAATAAAAGGTCAACAATAATGTTGGTGAGATTTCCATAGCTTTCAATACATAAATATATAAAGATGACAATTCATGTTGTAAGTTAGAGAACAAAGTAACTAGGGATGTAAGACAGAATGCACAATCAAATCTTGATAAAGTTTTACAAGTCTTAAACCTTTACAAGTATATACGATTAGCTAAGTGTACTTGGATCAACCAAGCAGGCTTGTCAGGCCCATAGATCTATGACGTCGTCAGGCTAGCAATAGTTAATGATTGTACATATATTCAACATTACATGGTAGCTACAAAGGTCAACTAACCACAACATACAGGTGAAATGCCATAAGTTTACAAGAATCAAACGCGTTTACAAGTGCAATTTTATAAAGTAACATGTTTCACCCCAAAGTGTAAAAATAATAAAAAAAGAGTATAGAAATACTCATCTGGTAAATAAGTTTAAGGATGGTGATTAACAAGAATTAAGATAGGTGTCGTTCCAACGTAAAACGTCACAAGGCACCTAATTATACATACATATTTACAAGATTAAAGTTTAATAATAGATTTAATGATTTAACGAGAACTAGGGTTTCGAGTGGAGTTTGGGGATTTTTGTGGTACTCTAAATAATGCAACAAAGAAATATATAATTTATGTAAATTATTATAAAGAAGATAATATTAAATCATCCATAACAGCTAGTAAAATTTAAATATAAAATTTGAATAACATTTAAAATAATTATGATTTTAACGATAATAATTCAAGGTAATATTTGGCCCAATAATAATTTATTAATTTATTATTTAAAATCAATTTTAATAGAAATAACCCAAGAATAACCTTTGTTAATATGTTTTATTAAAAGATATTTGATTATTTAAATTTAGAAAAAAAATTACAGAAAATAATTTGATGCCTTTAAAATACTTAAAGTTTACAAAAACTATTTGTAGCAAAGTCTAAGTATGGTTTAAATAAACTTTCAAATAACCCTCATTTTAAATAATATATACTTGTTATTTGAACAAATAATAAATTAATGAGTTACAATAATATTTATTGTCTATTTTATAAGGAAAATAATTTAAATATATTATTTGAACAAATAATGATTAGTAAATTAAAATAATATTTTAAGTCTAACTTATAAGAAAATAATCTAAATATTTTATTTGAACCAATAATGATTTAGTAAGTTAAACAATATTTAAAGTCTATTTTATAAGAAATTAAACTAATTATATCATTTGTTTACAAATAATTAATAAAAATATTAAGATATTATAAGAAATAAATTTCCAGAAAAATCGTTAAGTGGTTTTAAAAATATTTGAAGTTTTAAAAAGAATTTTTATATTTATTATGAATTTTCTGAAATTTATTTTGGGCTAAAAACCCTTAAAAAATTACATGATGGTGCCCGGGTTCGAACCCGGGACCTCATGTGTTTGAGGTGAGTGTCTTAACCAGTGAACCAGGGCCATGGCCTTGGTATCACTTGGTTTTAACTCTTTAAAAAGCCATATAAACAGAACTCCCAACTTTTTAGAACCCTAGAATCGATTGGAACCCAAATTGATCATCAATTTGTTGTTGTTAATCGAATTAACGATGGGGCTTTTACTCCCCATGCTTAAACGAATCTAGTCATGTGTTTAATTACCTGGATTGGTGTAATTTCGATGGAGAATGAGAACAAGATAATCGTGACTGAGAACTGGGTTAGATTTATAAGATTTTGTTGTTGAAAATCCAATTACCCGTAATATAAGCTTCCCTATACGATGAGAAACAATAGCCCTTTGTCAATTTGAGTTAAGGAAACTCGGGAGATCGACTTCGAATAGGTTGCAGGTCGCGTTATAGGAAAGAGTTGGATGTGGAGTTTGTGTGTATCTCAGGTGCAACTGAGGGTTCAGTTAGCTTTAGGATCTTGATTAAATGATTTGCCCTCAATTACAACCTTATAATTTGATCGGTTACACTACGAACGAATTTAAGTTTTGATTTGATTATTTGGTTTCGAGTACACATTCCTAATAAACGAAATAATCTTCATTTGGAATCGGTATAGTGTTCGAAACCGGTGTAGGATAGTTAAGGACCATTTAGTTGAGTTAATTTGACGTTTTGTTGAGGTTGGGTGGTCGCCGGAGGCTTGGCCGGAGATGTGGTCGGAGAGTGCACGACGGGGGAAAAGGGCGGTTTGGGTGGTTTATAAAAGTTACACTTTTGGTCCCTCGAGTTTTAAGTGGTTATTATTTTATGAAGGGACTTTATATTTTAAGTTCCTAAATTGACAATATTGCCCCCTAAACTTAATTAACCCTTGGGTTTTAAATGTTTGAAACACATTAAAGGTTTAACTTTTATAGATTATTATTTATTTTTTTATTTTGACTATTATAACTAAATGTTAAGTTTTGTAATAATAAGCAAACGTTGTAACACTAATATTATTATTATTATTTATTTAATTTATTTATTAACTTTTAAGTTAGCTAACATGCATAACAAGCCCTCAAAGTTTTATATATAACAACAAGACCCTTACAAGAGTATAACGAGGTTAACTTTATTTAACGAAAATACGAGATATTACACCTTATAGTCAAGATAGAGTAGGGAACAATGGATTAAGTTGGTGAATAAATAGAGAAGGAAATGAGTTTGTTAGTGAAGGTTCTTTATTGCAACTTAAGGGGCCTTTATAGGGATTTTTTTGGCATGATGTGTGAGGTATGGTGATGGAAGGATGGTGTATGGGAGGGCCATGAAGGTTCACGACTGAAATGAGTTTTAAAGGGGGGTCACTCTTGTGATTTTTAGCCACCCTTGAAATAAGTCATCATGGATGATCATTTTTTTACATGGGTATGGTTGCACTATGATGATTATTAGATTTTGTTGATAAGGGGGGCCAATATTGGGTGATAGATGATGATATTTATCATATATTTTGATGATTGATAGATATAAGATGTTAAAAGTAGGTTATTTAATTAGTTAGTTAGATTTTATGTCATTTACGTTAGCGTAGAATAGAATTGTATTAGAGTAAATAAATTTCATTATAAATCTTACAAGTTAAAATTATATATGTTTGTAATCTATTTGATTGTATTTTAATTCGACTAGTGCGTGATAGTAGTCGTTTAATTTTTTTGATGACGTGAGTCGGTTAAAGCATCTAGGTTTAGAAGTTAGATGGAACGTCATAAATTAGTAATTTGTAACACATAATGATGTCATAAAATTATTTAGGTTCACATACACTTGCGATGATCCTAAATTTAATTATCTTAATATCAAAGGATAATTTCTTAGTATTATATTCTAAATTAAATAATTTATGTAATCAAATAAGTAACAGAATATATGAAATACCTTGAATTTCAAAAGTGTTATAATTTTTATCTACATGACATTTAAGTGACATTTAAACTAAACAACCATTACACATGGTTTAATCTCAAAATAAAATTATTTCTTTTGAATTATTAAATAACATTTATTTCGAGTTCTAAGTTTATCCTTCCCTTAAATTCATCCTCAAAGCAATGATTAGTGCTTATAGACATAGCTTTGATCCCTACTACTACCACTATCATTTCATATTGTCTTCTTTTCTTTGAACATGGTTTAAATAACCATACCAAAAAGCTTGAGTCTGTTTGATATGAGACAATAAAATTGATGAAGGAATAAAATGGATGAGTAAATAAATGGATAAGAAAATGAAATGAATCATTACATTCTATTATCATGTTTGATTATCCTTTAAGAACAAAATAAATTATTACTTTGTGTTGTTTGTTAGGTATGAAAAAAAACAAATGAATGAAGTGTAAAATGGTTATGGTGGTGGTGCTCACTGTGGTATTCGATGGTGGTTTCTGGTGGCGGTGGCGATGGCTGGTGGTGGTGGTGACTAAATAATGAATGGAATGAAAAACTGGGTGTGGATAAAATGAATTGTATGTGATTAGAGGAAATGAGATTATTTGTGTAATGGTGCATTTTATTCCCTTTGCTAACCAAACGTGTTATATTTCGTTCACCCTCTTCTCATTCATGGATAGCAAACTGTCACGACCTGCCTAAATTCAAGTCACATTACACGGATTCCGGAAGTTTCTGGACACATAAAGATGCACTTAGAGCTGCCCGGAAGTCTCCGGAACAGCCCACACGACTCCGGAACAATGTAGCAGCGTTTGAGCACTTGGGAGCAGCCCTAAAATGGCCAAGAAAGGCCTGGAATTATCCAGCCCTAGAGCTGCCAACAAGACTCTAGAATAATCCTTGAAATATCATGGATATTTATCTTAGAAATATCTAAATATTACCTTTGTAAAAATCTAAGATATTTAGTGATGGAATAATCTAGATCATGAAAGATCTAGATTCGTGAACTAGTATAAATAGGGGAACGAGTTCACATTTGTAAGCACCCAAAAACTCTTACAAGTCTTGTGTAAACACACTTGTAAACTGTCACACCCTCATTTTCCACGTACGGGGTTTTACCGTCAGGGGTGTGACACAACCAGGATCTCAGATAAGCATCAGTTACACCAAACGAATCGATAATTACAAATCATATAAGTTGTTTAATTTTAATGAAACAAACCAGATATATTTAAGTTGTGCGAAAGCGAAAACCGGGAAACATTTAACAATAGTTTTGGAACACGCAAACACGCGTCCAATCCAATTTATGTAAAGTAAATGCAAATTAAATCTTGAAAACAGTTTGAGATGAACGCGGAATAACATGCAGTGGATGTTATGCTCCTAGACGTGCCATATCAATGTCCTGAGAGAAAACATGCAAAAATCTCAGTACAAGACTGGTGAGTTCACAGGTTTATCAGAAAACAGTAAGTATCAGTAATAAAATCCCCGGATTATGTAATCCGATAAGTATCAGTAATGAAATCCCCGGATTATGTAATCCGATAAGTATCAGTAATGAAATCCCCGGATTATGTAATCCGATAAGTATCTGTAATGAAATCCCCGGATTATGTAATCCGATAAGTATAATGAAATTCCCGGATTATGTAATCCGTCAAGTATAATGAAATTCCCGGATTTTGTAATCCGTCAAGTATAATGAAATTCCCGGATTTTGTAATCCGTCAAGTATAATGAAATTCCCGGATTTTGTAATTAAAGCATATAATGGGTAGCTAATCCATAATGATCACTATTTGTATGAAATCGCAGCCGAGCTGACATGTAATCAAATAAATAAACAGGTCCGGATGTGGATCACACACCACAACACTTGTAATTAGGCTAACCGTTCACCCGTTTGACGAATGTTGTGCTAGCGCGACTAGCCCAGGTGGGGTATGTCAATCCCAGTAGTACTACTAACAATTACCTCGCTAAGTCCATATTAACGGTCCGTTGGGCAAGTATAACACCATAGTATCAAGTATATGCAGTATTACAAAAATCCAATGTAACGTAACGTTTATGAAAACAACATGTTTCTCTCCCCCAAAAGAGTATATAAGTAAAAGTGGGGCTGTAAACTCACCTCGAGTGCAGAGCAACAAGTAAATGTAAACATAAAAGATCGGGCTTCCAATTAACCTGTGTTTCATTCAGTATAAACAATTAATATTAATTATTAATTACAACATAAGAGTCGTACGGTTTCACGTTTCACGTCTCGGTTACGGTGTCGGTCATTGATATTTTTCTCATTCACAAGAACGCGGTCAAGCACAACTCACACCTAATGCCAGGATCCCGGTGATTACAAATAAATGTATTCATTAATTACGCAATCTGTTTATAATAATACTCATACTTATAAATAGCACATAACCAACTTATATTAACACCAATACATATACATGCACTAATTTTTATTGATAATTCAATCCTATACATGTAATAATATATATATACTCACATCACATATATATATTAAATATTATAAAACACACACCTTTAACCCACCATGAATTCCACTTACCATTAAACATATACAATAACAATTTACAAACACATGCATTTACAAACCATACGACAACAAAGGGCCCATGTGCCCACTAAACCCCCCCTTTCATGCGTCCACTAAGGGCTTCAGGCGCCCAAATTAATATCATGCATAGGCACCCATCATGAAAAGCACACACACATATGCAATGAACCTGCCAAACATAGCCATATGCATCCATGTATAACTTGTATACTAACATTATGATAATACCTCCAAGTGACAGCACCCACTACCGATTCCACCAAATTAATTACAGTATTCATTCAGCCCACTATTGAAGAAAGACAAAAATAATAATGCATATACGCAACAGAAACATACACCCATGAGCACCCGTATATACATACATACATATCACCATGCATGCGTATGCATTCCAAAACCCCCTCACATACAGCAGCCCTCACCTATGATCTTACATCAAACATATATTTACATACATAATTTCGCAGGAATACACATACGTCCATACACATAGTCAACCAAACTCTCGGCTAAAACAATACATACATGTTTCTACACGCACCTTACTGCAACCCACGCATGAGAACTTATACACACACATACAATGCATCAATACATACATTCTGTCACACACAGCTTCATATACATATATATATACATACGCAGACATACATATACATACTCATATAACTACCCGCACACAGCAGCCTTCGGCTGCTGTGTTTGTGTCCTTCTACCTGCGCACGCACACACCTATACATACACTGATACACGCACATTAGCACACACAACACTATATATATACATACAAGCAACACATATACATACACGCACAGCAGATATACATATACACTCAACATATACATACACACTCAACATATACATACACACCCAACCATAGCAGCCTTCGGCTGTTGTGGTTGGGCTGCCCCGACCGCACAACTAGGCAACCACGAGGCTCTCGTAAT
Source organism: Flaveria linearis (assembly GCA_024085815.1). Taxonomy (NCBI): domain Eukaryota; kingdom Viridiplantae; phylum Streptophyta; class Magnoliopsida; order Asterales; family Asteraceae; genus Flaveria; species Flaveria linearis. The sequence continues at coordinate 21,330,158 of CM044010.1, forward strand.
CGTCGAGATTGAACCGTACCGACACTGAAACAAGAAGCATAACGAAGGAACTTACTGTATCGGGCCGCACGATTAAGGCTTGCGGTTGTCGTAACTCGCGCTTCGCGGAGGGAGAGGAGACCGAGACTGCTTGGTCACCGGACTACGAAAGAGAGAAGGAGAAGATCGGGAAGGGTTGCGGTCGCAAGAGAGGAAGGGGCTGCTGTTAGGTGCTTGTTCGCTCGGCGGGTGTAGTTCTCGAGTTCTCGAGGGTTTGAAATGGAGAAGAAAAGGTGTATGGTGGGGTGGTGATTTGAATGGAAATGATGATAGAAGAAAAGGGGTGGGTTGGTTATGGGTTAGCAGAGAACAAGGAGTAGTGGGATTCCTCAACTTTCTCCACAATGTCCCCTATAATATAATATTAGCTATTCTTTTACTAAACGAATTTGAACTAAACGTATTAAAAATAATTTGACAGGAATAATATTATTTGGTATGAATTTTTAAATTATTTTAAGAATATGATCATTTTGTATACAAGGTTTATTAACGTGTTCTGAAATATGGCAGATTTATTACCTTTGGAATTATCTTATTTTCAATAGTTGTTTAAAGAAGGTGATAAAACATATCAGTAATTTACGCATGATACAGAATAGTAAGACTTGTGTTTGTTGAAATAATAGTAAAACTCCAACTTAGAAAATTTTAATAATTGTTAGAGTCTAAAGGATAATAATAATTATTAAAACTTGTAATTAATAAGAGTTGAATAAATTCTGATATATATTTAATTAATTAATTAAATAACATTAAGATGTTGAAATAACGAAGGTTGAATTGACGGCGTTAACCTGAACTGTCACATTATCCCCTTGTTGAAGAAATTTTCGTCCCGAAAATTAGAACATTAGGTTCAGTTAACTACATGAGATTCAACGATTTATAACGTGTGAGTTGTAAGGTTTTGACAGAGTTGTGACATCATCCCCTTGTTGAAGGGAATTTCGTCTCGAAATTTAAGGAAAAAGATATCTTAAAAATGATACCTTAAGAAGTAGGTGTCTGATCGTTGAATAGTTGTGGGTACTTCTTCTTCATTTGGTCCTCGCGTTCCCAGGTAAACTCTGGTCCACGCTTTGAGTTCCATCTAACGCGCACAATGGGGATCTTGCTGCGCTTTAGGGTTTTGACTTCTCGATCCATGATCTCCACTGGTTCTTTAATGAAACGCAGTTGTTCATCCACGTGTATCTCTGCTAACGGAACGACGAGAGTCTCATCTGAAAGGAATTTCCTTAGGTTCGAAACGTGGAACACATTGTGTACTCCATTGAGTTCTTCGGGTAGGTTCAGTTGATAGGCTACGGGGCCGACCCGTTTGACAATCTCAAACGGTCCCACATATCTCGGGTTTAGTTTTCCACGTTTTCCGAAACGAATCACGCCTTCCCACGATGACACTTTCAAAAGTACTTTGTCACCAATCTGAAACTCCAATGGCTTACGACACTTGTCGGCGTAACTCTTTTGTCGGTCACGTGCTGCTGCCATACGGTTACGGATTTGCACGATCTTCTCAGTCGTCTCGTGCACAAGTTCAGGACCGGTAAGTTAACTTTCTCCAACTTCTGCCCAACAGATAGGTGATCGACACTTACGTCTATACAGCGCCTCAAATGGATCAGCTTTGATCGACGTGTGATAGTTATTATTGTATGAAAACTCAACTAACGGTAAGTGAGCTTCCCAACTGCCGCCAAAATCAATCACACAAGCGCGTAACATATCTTCCAAAGTCTGGATCGTACACTCACTCTGGCCGTCAGTCTGTGGATGATATGCCATACTCATATCTAACCGCGTTCCCGATGATCGTTGTAGGGATTGCCAGAAGTGTGAAGTGAATCGAGCGTCACGATCAGAGATAATGGAAATTGGCACACCGTGCCGAGAGACTATTTCCCTTTGATAGATACGTGTCAGCTTTTCCATTCGGTCAGTCTCCCGGATTGCCAGGAAACGTGCGGATTTCGTCAAACGATCTACAATTACCCAAATGGTATCGCATCCGTTGGGCGACCGAGGAAGTTTCGTGATGAAATCCATTGATATCTGTTCCCACTTCCATACTGATATTTCTGGTTGTTGGAGCAAACCGGATGGCCTTTGATATTCCACCTTAACCTTAGAACAGGTTAAACATCTGCTTACATACGTGGCAATACCAGCTTTCATATTTGGCCACCAGTATAGGGTCTTCAAATCCTGATACATCTTATCCGAACCAGGATGAATAGAATATCGTGACTTGTGAGCTTCGTCCATTATCAGCTCTCGTAAATCTCCTTACAAAGGAAACCATATTCGGTCCATGAAGTAACGGATTCCGTCAGATTTGATTTCTAGTTGCTTTTCCATGCCTCGTAGTGATTCGGCTTTCACGTTCTCATGTTTCAACGCCTCAAGTTGAGCATTGCGGATTTGATCGGGTAAACCGGTGTGAATGGTGAGTTTCAATGCTCGAACTCATTTCGGCTTAGGTGTCTCCTTTTGACTTAAGGCATCTGCTACTACATTAGCCTTACCCGGATGATACTTGATCGCACAGTCGTAGTCGTTCAACAACTCGACCCAACGACGTTGTCTCATGTTCAGCTCCTTCTGTTCAAAGATATGCTGGAGACTCTTGTGATCGGTGTAAATGGTGCACTTGGTACCGTACAAGTAGTGTCTCCATATCTTGAGTGTAAACACAACGGCTCCCAACTCTAAGTCATGTGTCGTGTAGTTTTTCTCGTGAACTTTCATTTGACGGGAAACATAAGCAATCACCTTTTCGCGTTGCATTAGCACACAACCGAGACCTTGAATAGAGGCGTCACAGTAAACTACAAAGTCGTCTGTTCCCTCAGGCAGGGATAGAATCAGTGCCGTACAGAGTTTCTGCTTTAGAACCTAAAATGCGGATTCTTGTTTGTCACCCCAATTGTACGTAGTGCCTTTATGAGTTAACGCGGTGAGAGGTTGAGCAATCTTTGAAAACCCTTCGATGAATCGTCGATAATAGCCAGCCAACCCAAGAAACTGTCATACCTCAGTCGGAGTCTTAGGTGTAGCCCAGTTCTTGATGGCTTCTATTTTTGCCGGGTCAACATGTATGCCCTTCTCGTTGATTACATGATCCAAGAATTTGGACTTCTCGTATCCAGAAGTCACACTTTGAAAATTTAGCATAGAATTGTTCTTATTTTAGCAATTCTAAAATTAGTCTAGGGTGTTCCTCGTGTTCTTCCTTATTCTTTAAATAAGTAAGGATGTCATCAATGAAGAAGATGACAAACTTGTCTAAATAGGGTTTACACACTCGGTTCATGAGGTCCATGAAAACCGCTGGTGCGTGGGTCAACTCAAACAGCATAACCAAAAACTCATAGTGGTCATACTAGTTAAGTCTCCTGGAAATACTTCTGGGAAGTCTCTGACAACTGGAATATCTTTAACACACTCCTCATCCGCCTTCTTCTCTGTAATTAGTGTCAGTAGGGAGAAATCTTTTTTTTTTCTTGAGACATTTATGCACCTTCACGTTTGAGATGATGCCAACCACCACACCAACCCTGTCGCCTTCTACCGCAGGTATTCCACCACTAAGAAGAGGTAACTTAATTAGTTTGTTTCCACAAATGATCTATGTTTGGTTTTTGTACAACCCACCCATTTTTGACCACGACATCGTAGTTGCCATGGGTAGTAGAAATCAGACTTATATCGAACGAATGTCTAGACACACCTAGATCACAACTGCCAAGCACACGGGTGACGGTTATAATTGTACTTGCTATTTATAATGGAAAGGCAGAGATGAAATAAACGAGGTCGTCATAATGTCTTGTTATTTGGTCCTACGCCAAACGTAGTTAGCCGGAAAAATCCGATTGTGTCCCACCACTAGGGAACAAGCAAATATAATGTACGCTTAAACATGATAAATATCAAATGAAATGAATGTTGGAACTCTCAAATTACCAAGATTATAAGTCTTATGATCAATTCAATGAACAAGGGCTACACGCGCTAAGAATGTTATCACTTTATTGCAACTCTTGAAGATCTAGCACAATGTAGATCGATAGTGTTACACGAACATTGAAATGCTAAAAAGAGCACGTCTCATAGTGACCAGGGCTAATGTCATAACACGAGTCTTATTAAGGCTCGGGGTAAGTGAGAACTTTCATACTAGTAGGAATGAAGGATTTGTTTGCATATCGATAGTGAGGTTTTATGAGAACCGAGACCTCATGTCTCCAAGTATAGAAATGAAAATTTGTACTGATTATGACCGTTATCACCCAATAGAGTTACCAGAATTCTCATGCATGACAAATTACAATTACGTGTGCACCCGTGATTCTAATTTGCTTTGCATGGTCATTCATGGTTCCTCCCATTCGAGATAACCTACCTTGTCAAGTACCGAGTGTTATCTGTTCAGACTAGTGAAGATGATAGGGCATGTTGGAAGTAGAAACAAGTACATTAGAGTTAGAAAAGTAATGTGTGTTGTTCTCCTTGTTTGTCATTGTTAGGTTCGTCGTGTGTGTTAGAAAAGAGTTTCGTGTTCCCAAGTGGTAATGTTAGGTTCAAGTTGTCGTTGCTTCAAGTCCGAGAGTGAAGAAACAGATGTAGATGTTGGAAGTAAGCGAGCAGAACTCCCTTCCCCTCTGTTAGTCGAGGATGATACAGGTGACATAGATATTTATGTATATTGACCATAGTTTATCACTCATCCCAGAAATCCCCAGGTAAGCATAACTGGTCTCGCAATGAGATTTATACGATACGCTTGCCTTAGCCCGAAGGCCTTTTGCCAGGAAATCCAGAATACAGGTGTCTATGTGTCACACAAATCATGAAGAGCATTTACGTGATATCAAATGCACACAAACCCTCCCGTGACTCACAGCACAGGGATATGTTAAAGCAAAAGTTTTCAGGCAACCAAATTAAGTAAACATACCTTAGAAATCTATGTGTGCGTAACTAATGCAAATCCAGCTATAGTCTAAAATGCAATGCAAATGAGATACAAAGTCCATTTTAGTTCGCTATAACTAATGCTCTGATACCAATCTGTCACACCCTCTTTTTCCACGAACGGGGTTTTACCGTCAGGCGTGTGACACAACCAGGATCTCACATAAGCATCAGTTACACCAAACGACTCGATAATTACAAATCATATAAGTTGTTTAATTTTAATGAAACAAACCAGATATATTTAAGTTGTGCGGAAGCGAAAACAGGGAAACATTTAACAATAGTTTTGGAACACGCAAACACGCGTCCAATCCAATTTATGTAAAGTAAATGCAAATTAAATCTTGAAAACAGTTTGAGATGAACGCGGAATAACATGCAGTGGATGCTGTGCTCCTAGACGTGCCATATCAATGTCCTGAGAGAAAACATGCAAAAATCTCAGTACAAGACTGGTGAGTTCACAGGTTTATCAGAAAACAGTAAGTATCAGTAATGAAATCCCCGGATTATGTAATCCGATAAGTATCAGTAATGAAATCCCCGGATTATGTAATCCGATAAGTATCAGTAATGAAGTCCCCAGATTATGTAATCCGATAAGTATTTGTAATGAAATCCCCGGATTATGTAATCCGATAAGTATAATGAAATTCCCGGATTATGTAATCCGTCAAGTATAATGAAATTCCCAGATTTTGTAATCCGTCAAGTATAATGAAATTCCCGGATTTTGTAATCCGTCAAGTATAATGAAATTCTCGGATTTTGTAATTAAAGCATATAATGGGTAGCTAATCCATAATGATCACTATGTGTATGAAATCGCGACCGAGCTGACATGTAATCAAATAAATAAACAGGCCCGGATATGGATCACACACCACAACACTTGTAATTAGGCTAACCGTTCACCCGTTTGACGAACGTTGTGCTAGCGCGACTAGCCCAGGTGGGGTATGTCAATCCCAGTAGTACTACTAACAATTACCTCGCTAAGTCCATATTAACGGTCCGTTGGGCAAGTATAACACCATAGTATCAAGTATATGCAGTATTACAAAAATCCAATGTAACGTAACGTTTATGAAAACAGCATGTTTCTCTCCCCCAAAAGAGTATATAAGTAAAAGTGGGGCTGTAAACTCACCTCGAGTGCAGAGCAACAAGTAAATGTAAACATAAAAGATCGGGCTTCCAATTAACCTGTGTTTCATTCAGTATAAACAATTAATATTAATTATTAATTACAACATAAGAGTCGTACGGTTTCACGTTTCACGTCTCGGTTACGGTGTCGGTCATTGATATTTTTCTCATTCACAAGAACGCGGTCAAGCACAACTCACACCTAATGTCAGGATCCCGGTGATTACAAATAAATGTATTCATTAATTACGCAATCTGTTTATAATAATACTCATACTTATAAATAGCACATAACCAACTTATATTAACACCAATACATATACATGCACTAATTTTTATTGATAATTCAATCCTATACATGTAATAATATATATATACTCACATCACATATATATATTAAATATTATAAAACACACACCTTTAACCCACCATGAATTCCACTTACCATTAAACATATACAATAACAATTTACAAACACATGCATTTACAAACCATACGACAACAAAGGGCCCATGTGCCCACTAAACCCCCCCTTTCATGCGTCCACTAAGGGCTTCAGGCGCCCAAATTAATATCATGCATAGGCACCCATCATGAAAAGCACACACACATATGCAATGAACCTGCCAAACATAGCCATATGCATCCATGTATAACTTGTATACTAACATTATGATAATACCTCCAAGTGGCAGCACCCACTACCGATTCCACCGAATTAATTATAGTATTCATTCAGCCCACTATTGAAGAAACACAAAAATAATAATGCATATACGCAACAGAAACATACACCCATGAGCACCCATATATACATACATACATACATATCACCATGCATGCGTATGCATTCCAAAACCCCCTCACATACAGCAGCCCTCACCTATGATCTTACATCAAACATATATTTACATACATAATTTCGCAGGAATACACATACGTCCATACACATAGTCAACCAAACTCTCGGCCAAAACAATACATACATGTTTCTACACGCACCTTACTGCAACCCACGCATGAGAACTTATACACACACATACAATGCATCAATACATACATTCTATCACACACAGCTTCATATACATATATATATACATACGCAGACATACATATACATATTCATATAATTACCCGCACACAGCAGCCTTCGGCTGCTGTGTTTGTGTCCTTCTACCTGCGCACGCACACACCTATACATACACTGATACACGCACATCAGCACACACAACACTATATATATACATACAAGCAACACATATACATACACGCACAGCAGATATACATATACACTCAACATATACATACACACTCAACATATACATACACACCCAACCATAGCAGCCTTCGGCTGTTGTGGTTGGGCTGCCCCGACCGCACAACCGGGCAACCACGAGGCTCTCGTAATCGTCGAGATTGAACCGTACCGACACTGAAACAAGAAGCATAACGAAGGAACTTACTGTATCGGGCCGCACGATTAAGGCTTGCGGTTGTCGTAACTCGCGCTTCGCGGAGGGAGAGGAGACCGAGACTGCTTGGTCACCGGACTACGAAAGAGAGAAGGAGAAGATCGGGAAGGGTTGCGGTCACAAGAGAGGAAGGGGCTGCTGTTAGGTGCTTGTTCGCTCGGCGGGTGTAGTTCTCGAGTTCTCGAGGGTTTGAAATGGAGAAGAAAAGGTGTATGGTGGGGTGGTGATTTGAATGGAAATGATGATAGAAGAAAAGGGGTGGGTTGGTTATGGGTTAGCAGAGAACAAGGAGTAGTGGGATTCCTCAACTTTCTCCACAATGTCCCCCATAATATAATATTAGCTATTCTTTTACTAAACGAATTTGAACTAAACGTATTAAAAATAATTTGACAGGAATAATATTATTTGGTATGAATTTTTAAATTATTTTAAGAATATGATCATTTTGTATACAAGGTTTATTAACGTGTTCTGAAATATGGCAGATTTATTACCTTTGGAATTATCTTATTTTCAACAGTTGTTTAAAGAAGGTGATAAAACATATCAGTAATTTACGCATGATACAGAATAGTAAGACTTGTGTTTGTTGAAATAATAGTAAAACTCCAACTTAGAAAATTTTAATAATTGTTAGAGTCTAAAGGATAATAATAATTATTAAAACTTGTAATTAATAAGAGTTGAATAAATTCTGATATATATTTAATTAATTAATTAAATAACATTAAGATGTTGAAATAACGAAGGTTGAATTGACGGCGTTAACCTGAACTGTCACATTATCCCCTTGTTGAAGAAATTTTCGTCCCGAAAATTAGAACATTAGGTTCAGTTAACTACATGAGATTCAACGATTTATAACGTGTGAGTTGTAAGGTTTTGACAGAGTTGTGACATCATCCCCTTGTTGAAGGGAATTTCGTCTCGAAATTTAAGGAAAAAGATATCTTAAAAATGATACCTTAAGAAGTAGGTGTCTGATCGTTGAATAGTTGTGGGTACTTCTTCTTCATTTGGTCCTCGCGTTCCCAGGTAAACTCTGGTCCACGCTTTGAGTTCCATCTAACGCGCACAATGGGGATCTTGCTGCGCTTTAGGGTTTTGACTTCTCGATCCATGATCTCCACTGGTTCTTTAATGAAACGCAGTTGTTCATCCACGTGTATCTCTGCTAACGGAACGACGAGAGTCTCATCTGAAAGGAATTTCCTTAGGTTCGAAACGTGGAACACATTGTGTACTCCATTGAGTTCTTCGGGTAGGTTCAGTTGATAGGCTACGGGGCCGACCCGTTTGACAATCTCAAACGGTCCCACATATCTCGGGTTTAGTTTTCCACGTTTTCCGAAACGAATCACGCCTTCCCACGGTGACACTTTCAAAAGTACTTTGTCACCAATCTGAAACTCCAATGGCTTACGACACTTGTCGGCGTAACTCTTTTGTCCGTCACGTGCTGCTGCCATACGGTTACGGATTTGCACGATCTTCTCAGTCGTCTCGTGCACAAGTTCAGGACCGGTAAGTTAACTTTCTCCAACTTCTGCCCAACAGATAGGTGATCGGCACTTACGTTTATACAGCGCCTCAAATGGATCAGCTTTGATCGACGTGTGATAGTTATTATTGTATGAAAACTCAACTAACGGTAAGTGAGCTTCCCAACTGCCGCCAAAATCAATCACACAAGCGCGTAACATATCTTCCAAAGTCTGGATCGTACACTCACTCTGGCCGTCAGTCTGTGGATGATATGCCATACTCATATCTAACCGCGTTCCCGATGATCGTTGTAGGGATTGCCAGAAGTGTGAAGTGAATCGAGCGTCACGATCAGAGATAATGGAAATTGGCACACCGTGCCGAGAGACTATTTCCCTTTGATAGATACGTGTCAGCTTTTCCATTCGGTCAGTCTCCCGGATTGCCAGGAAATGTGCGGATTTCGTCAAACGATCTACAATTACACAAATGGTATCGCATCCGTTGGGCGACCGAGGAAGTTTCGTGATGAAATCCATTGATATCTGTTCCCACTTCCATACTGATATTTCTGGTTGTTGGAGCAAACCGGATGGCCTTTGATATTCCACCTTAACCTTAGAACAGGTTAAACATCTGCTTACATACGTGGCAATACCAGCTTTCATATTTGGCCACCAGTATAGGGTCTTCAAATCCTGATACATCTTATCCGAACCAGGATGAATAGAATATCGTGACTTGTGAGCTTCGTCCATTATCAGCTCTCGTAAATCTCCTTACAAAGGAACCCATATTCGGTCCATGAAGTAACGGATTCCGTCAGATTTGATTTCTAGTTGCTTTTCCATGCCTCGTAGTGATTCGGCTTTCACGTTCTCATGTTTCAACGCCTCAAGTTGAGCATTGCGGATTTGATCGGGTAAACCGGTGTGAATGGTGAGTTTCAATGCTCGAACTCATTTCGGCTTAGGTGTCTCCTTTTGACTTAAGGCATCTGCTACTACATTAGCCTTACCCGGATGATACTTGATCGCACAGTCGTAGTCGTTCAACAACTCGACCCAACGACGTTGTCTCATGTTCAGCTCCTTCTGTTCAAAGATATGCTGGAGACTCTTGTGATCGGTGTAAATGGTGCACTTGGTACCGTACAAGTAGTGTCTCCATATCTTGAGTGTAAACACAACGGCTCCCAACTCTAAGTCATGTGTCGTGTAGTTTTTCTCGTGAACTTTCATTTGACGGGAAACATAAGCAATCACCTTTTCGCGTTGCATTAGCACACAACCGAGACCTTGAATAGAGGCGTCACAGTAAACTACAAAGTCGTCTGTTCCCTCAGGCAGGGATAGAATCAGTGCCGTACAGAGTTTCTGCTTTAGAACCTAAAATGCGGATTCTTGTTTGTCACCCCAATTGTACGTAGTGCCTTTATGAGTTAACGCGGTGAGAGGTTGAGCAATCTTTGAAAACCCTTCGATGAATCGTCGATAATAGCCAGCCAACCCAAGAAACTGTCATACCTCAGTCGGAGTCTTAGGTGTAGCCCAGTTCTTGATGGCTTCTATTTTTGCCGGGTCAACATGTATGCCCTTCTCGTTGATTACATGATCCAAGAATTTGGACTTCTCGTATCCAGAAGTCACACTTTGAAAATTTAGCATAGAATTGTTCTTATTTTAGCAATTCTAAAATTAGTCTAGGGTGTTCCTCGTGTTCTTCCTTATTCTTTAAATAAGTAAGGATGTCATCAATGAAGAAGATGACAAACTTGTCTAAATAGGGTTTACACACTCGGTTCATGAGGTCCATGAAAACCGCTGGTGCGTGGGTCAACTCAAACAGCATAACCAAAAACTCATAGTGGTCATACTAGTTAAGTCTCCTGGAAATACTTCCGGGAAGTCTCTGACAACTGGAATATCTTTAACACACTCCTCATCCGCCTTCTTCTCTGTAATTAGTGTCAGTAGGGAGAAATCTTTTTTTTTTCTTGAGACATTTATGCACCTTCACGTTTGAGATGATGCCAACCACCACACCAACCCTGTCGCCTTCTACCGCAGGTATTCCACCACTAAGAAGAGGTAACTTAATTAGTTTGTTTCCACAAATGATCTATGTTTGGTTTTTGTACAACCCACCCATTTTTGACCACGACATCGTAGTTGCCATGGGTAGTAGAAATCAGACTTATATCGAACGAATGTCTAGACACACCTAGATCACAACTGCCAAGCACACGGGTGACGGTTATAATTGTACTTGCTATTTATAATGGAAAGGCAGAGATGAAATAAACGAGGTCGTCATAATGTCTTGTTATTTGGTCCTACGCCAAACGTAGTTAGCCGGAAAAATCCGATTGTGTCCCACCACTAGGGAACAAGCAAATATAATGTACGCTTAAACATGATAAATATCAAATGAAATGAATGTTGGAACTCTCAAATTACCAAGATTATAAGTCTTATGATCAATTCAATGAACAAGGGCTACACGCGCTAAGAATGTTATCACTTTATTGCAACTCTTGAAGATCTAGCACAATGTAGATCGATAGTGTTACACGAACATTGAAATGCTAAAAAGAGCACGTCTCATAGTGACCAGGGCTAATGTCATAACACGAGTCTCATTAAGGCTCGGGGTAAGTGAGAACTTTCATACTAGTAGGAATGAAGGATTTGTTTGCATATCGATAGTGAGGTTTTATGAGAACCGAGACCTCATGTCTCCAAGTATAGAAATGAAAATTTGTACTGATTATGACCGTTATCACCCAATAGAGTTACCAGAATTCTCATGCATGACAAATTACAATTACGTGTGCACCCGTGATTCTAATTTGCTTTGCATGGTCATTCATGGTTCCTCCCATTCGAGATAACCTACCTTGTCAAGTACCGAGTGTTATCTGTTCAGACTAGTGAAGATGATAGGGCATGTTGGAAGTAGAAACAAGTACATTAGAGTTAGAAAAGTAATGTGTGTTGTTCTCCTTGTTTGTCATTGTTAGGTTCGTCGTGTGTGTTAGAAAAGAGTTTCGTGTTCCCAAGTGGTAATGTTAGGTTCAAGTTGTCGTTGCTTCAAGTCCGAGAGTGAAGAAACAGATGTAGATGTTGGAAGTAAGCGAGCAGAACTCCCTTCCCCTCTGTTAGTCGAGGATGATACAGGTGACATAGATATTTATGTATATTGACCATAGTTTATCACTCATCCCAGAAATCCCCAGGTAAGCATAACTGGTCTCGCAATGAGATTTATACGATACGCTTGCCTTAGCCCGAAGGCCTTTTGCCAGGAAATCCAGAATACAGGTGTCTATGTGTCACACAAATCATGAAGAGCATTTACGTGATATCAAATGCACACAAACCCTCCCGTGACTCACAGCACAGGGATATGTTAAAGCAAAAGTTTTCAGGCAACCAAATTAAGTAAACATACCTTAGAAATCTATGTGTGCGTAACTAATGCAAATCCAGCTATAGTCTAAAATGCAATGCAAATGAGATACAAAGTCCATTTTAGTTCGCTATAACTAATGCTCTGATACCAATCTGTCACACCCTCTTTTTCCACGAACGGGGTTTTACCGTCAGGCGTGTGACACAACCAGGATCTCACATAAGCATCAGTTACACCAAACGACTCGATAATTACAAATCATATAAGTTGTTTAATTTTAATGAAACAAACCAGATATATTTAAGTTGTGCGGAAGCGAAAACAGGGAAACATTTAACAATAGTTTTGGAACACGCAAACACGCGTCCAATCCAATTTATGTAAAGTAAATGCAAATTAAATCTTGAAAACAGTTTGAGATGAACGCGGAATAACATGCAGTGGATGCTGTGCTCCTAGACGTGCCATATCAATGTCCTGAGAGAAAACATGCAAAAATCTCAGTACAAGACTGGTGAGTTCACAGGTTTATCAGAAAACAGTAAGTATCAGTAATGAAATCCCCGGATTATGTAATCCGATAAGTATCAGTAATGAAATCCCGGATTATGTAATCCGATAAGTATCAGTAATGAAGTCCCCAGATTATGTAATCCGATAAGTATTTGTAATGAAATCCCCGGATTATGTAATCCGATAAGTATAATGAAATTCCCGGATTATGTAATCCGTCAAGTATAATGAAATTCCCAGATTTTGTAATCCGTCAAGTATAATGAAATTCCCGGATTTTGTAATCCGTCAAGTATAATGAAATTCTCGGATTTTGTAATTAAAGCATATAATGGGTAGCTAATCCATAATGATCACTATGTGTATGAAATCGCGACCGAGCTGACATGTAATCAAATAAATAAATAGGCCCGGATAAGGATCACACACCACAACACTTGTAATTAGGCTAACCGTTCACCCGTTTGACGAACGTTGTGCTAGCGCGACTAGCCCAGGTGGGGTATGTCAATCCCAGTAGTACTACTAACAATTACCTCGCTAAGTCCATATTAACGGTCCGTTGGGCAAGTATAACACCATAGTATCAAGTATATGCAGTATTACAAAAATCCAATGTAACGTAACGTTTATGAAAAAAACATGTTTCTCTCCCCCAAAAGAGTATATAAGTAAAAGTAGGGCTGTAAACTCACCTCGAGTGCAGAGCAACAAGTAAATGTAAACATAAAAGATCGGCTTCCAATTAACCTGTGTTTCATTCAGTATAAACAATTAATATTAATTATTAATTACAACATAAGAGTCGTACGGTTTCACGTTTCACGTCTCGGTTACGGTGTCGGTCATTGATATTTTTCTCATTCACAAGAACGCGGTCAAGCACAACTCACACCTAATGCCAGGATCCCGGTGATTACAAATAAATGTATTCATTAATTACGCAATCTGTTTATAATAATACTCATACTTATAAATAGCACATAACCAACTTATATTAACACCAATACATATACATGCACTAATTTTTATTGATAATTCAATCCTATACATGTAATAATATATATATACTCACATCACATATATATATTAAATATTATAAAACACACACCTTTAACCCACCATGAATTCCACTTACCATTAAACATATACAATAACAATTTACAAACACATGCATTTACAAACCATACGACAACAAAGGGCCCATGTGCCCACTAAACCCCCCTTTCATGCGTCCACTAAGGGCTTCAGGCGCCCAAATTAATATCATGCATAGGCACCCATCATGAAAAGCACACACACATATGCAATGAACCTGCCAAACATAGCCATATGCATCCATGTATAACTTGTATACTAACATTATGATAATACCTCCAAGTGGCAGCACCCACTACCGATTCCACCGAATTAATTATAGTATTCATTCAGCCCACTATTGAAGAAACACAAAAATAATAATGCATATACGCAACAGAAACATACACCCATGAGCACCCATATATACATACATACATACATATCACCATGCATGCGTATGCATTCCAAAACCCCCTCACATACAGCAGCCCTCACCTATGATCTACATCAAACATATATTTACATACATAATTTCGCAGGAATACACATACGTCCATACACATAGTCAACCAAACTCTCGGCCAAAACAATACATACATGTTTCTACACGCACCTTACTGCAACCCACGCATGAGAACTTATACACACACATACAATGCATCAATACATACATTCTGTCACACACAGCTTCATATACATATATATATATATACGCAGACATACATATACATATTCATATAATTACCCGCACACAGCAGCCTTCGGCTGCTGTGTTTGTGTCCTTCTACCCGCGCACGCACACACCTATACATACACTGATACACGCACATCAGCACACACAACACTATATATATACATACAAGCAACACATATACATACACGCACAACAGATATACATATACACTCAACATATACATACACACTCAACATATACATACACACCCAACCATAGCAGCCTTCGGCTGTTGTGGTTGGGCTGCCCCGACCGCACAACCAGGCGACCACGAGGCTCTCGTAATCGTCGAGATCGAACCGTACCGACACTGAAACAAGAAGCATAACGAAGGAACTTACTGTATCGGGCCGCACGATTAAGGCTTGCAGTTGTCGTAACTCGTGCTTCGCGGAGGGAGAGGAGACCGAGACTGCTTGGTCGCCGGACTACGAAAGAGAGAAGGAGAAGATCGGGAAGGGTTGCGGTCGCAAGAGAGGAAGGGGCTGCTGTTAGGTGCTTGTTCGCTCGGCGGGTGTAGTTCTCGAGTTCTCAAGGGTTTGAAATGGAGAAGAAAAGGTGTATGGTGGGGTGGTGATTTGAATGGAAATGATGATAGAAGAAAAGGGGTGGGTTGGTTATGGGTTAGCAGAGAACAAGGAGTAGTGGGATTCCTCAACTTTCTCCACAATATCCCCCATAATATAATATTAGCTATTCTTTTACTAAACGAATTTGAACTAAACGTATTAAAAATAATTTGACAGGAATAATATTATTTGGTATGAATTTTTAAATTATTTTAAGAATATGATCATTTTGTATACAAGGTTTATTAACGTGTTCTGAAATATGGCAGATTTATTACCTTTGGAATTATCTTATTTTCAATAGTTGTTTAAAGAAGGTGATAAAACATATCAGTAATTTACGCATGATACAGAATAGTAAGACTTGTGTTTGTTGAAATAATAGTAAAACTCCAACTTAGAAAATTTTAATAATTGTTAGAGTCTAAAGGATAATAATAATTATTAAAACTTGTAATTAATAAGAGTTGAATAAATTCTGATATATATTTAATTAATTAAATAACATTAAGATGTTGAAATAACGAAGGTTGAATTGACGGCGTTAACCTGAACTGTCACATAAACCACTCTTGTTTAACCTTGTAAGCAATACAAAGCCATTTGTATTACGAGCTTGCAAACGCTTCCGCATCGTAACCTAAATTGTTACATCGTTTGGGTCACAAAGGCTGAACTTCGAGCAAGTTTAAGTGCCATACGAGAGTCGAAGAAATCACTCCGTGACAAGTGGTATCAGAGCACGTCGGTTCATCTGGGAATGGCAACCGAATCAAGCAAACTTGCAACTGTTGAAGATAAACGAGGTCGAGATGAATCCCAAAAGGGATCAAAGAAGGATCGAGGTACATCTAAGGACCGTACCTTGGAAAAACGAGTCGGTGACATGGAAATAGGTCTTGTCGAGATAGGATCTCAGGTAGACTTGTACTTCTAACGGCTAGACGCATTAGAAGAAGATTTCAGTGAACTTCGAGAAGGACTCAAGGCTGCTATGGAGTTACTTCGAGATGAAGTAAAGCTGATGATCAAAGATGCAATCAAAGATGTTACTACCAAGCTACAAAAGGACATGGATGATCTGTCAAGTGACATGCATCGAAGTTTACTCGGCTTGGAAGCAAAGGTAGTTGATTGCAACAAGACAATGGTCACGACTGGAGGTAACGTCGTGAACTTTACACCGAGAGTTGAAATTCCCAAACCATCACCGTTTTTGGGCAAACGAGAAGCTCGGGCGGTCGATGACTTTATCTGGGAAATGGAGCAGTACCTAGGAGGAGTTCAAATCCTGGACGATGCCACCAAAATCAAGACAACCACTATGTATCTCAAGGATACAGCTGCACTATGGTGGAGACGTCAAAGCATGGACATCGAACGAGGTATGTGCATAATTAAAACTTGGGCTGAGTTCATCCAAGAACTCAAAAGACAATTTTATCCGGTAAATGCCGAGCACGAAGCAAGAAGTCGACTTCGTAAGCTCAAACAAACCGGAACAATCAAGGACTATGTTAAAGAGTTTACAACACTTGTTCTTGAGATACCGGATTTATCGGATAAAGACTCCCCTTTCTACTTCCTCGATGGATTACAATCATGGGCCAAGCTAGAATTAGAACGAAGAAATGTTCAAGATCTTGCTTCAACCATTGCGATAGCTGAAAGCTTGATCGATCATAAGGAAAAACGACCATATAGGCCTATGAATGAGGAAAGTGACGACGAGAAAGGTGGGGGAGTAAAGCCCAATCACGATCGGAAGGTGGAAACAAGGAACCACTAAGATATGACAATGAAAAACGTCCTCCAAAGTTCTGTTTTATATGCGATGGACCGCATAATGCTCGGGACTGCCCGAAGAAACAAAGTCTGCAAGCCATGGTGGCCAGGACTGATGATGCATCCCACGAAGACAAGGAGATTCGTCTCGGGGTAATGTAAGTACAAGTATTGAATGCTTTAACGGCACATGAGGGGAAGCCGTTAAAAATGGTTAAGTCCTGCCCGGCAGAGCACAAGGGCAACATCACGAGCACGGAGGCAAAAGGACTTCGGTTTGTGAACTTGGAAATAAATGGACAACTTGCAAAGGCACTGATCGACACCGGAGCAAGTCACAACTTTATGACGCGAGAAGAGGCTAAAAGACTCGGCCTAAGGATATTCACACGAGATGGATTTCTCAGAGATGCCAATGGGAACACTAAAGCGATCGAGGGAATATCATGGGCTGTCAAGACAAAGATCGGGACATGGCAAGGTAAACTTGACTTCTCAATAACACCATTGGACAACTACAAGATCGTGCTCGGAATGAACTTTTTCCGAAAAGCAAAAGCCGTTCCAGCAACATTTCTAAACACTTTGTACATCGTCAAAGGCGATCAAGTACACACAGCCACAATGGAGTCTAGCCATCAAGGCAAAACGCTATCCGTCTTGCGACTCACGAGAACAAGCCGAGGGTCATGCAAGAAACACGACGAGGACGTCGTGGGTTTAGGTGGGGGAGAATGTCATGACCCGCCTAAATTCAAGTCGCGTTACTCGGATTCTGGAAGTTTCCGGACACATAAAGATGCACTTAGAGCTGCCCGGAAGTCTCCGAAACAGCCACACGACTCCGGAACAATGTAGCAGCGTTTGAGTACTTGGGAGCAGCCCTAAAATGGTCAAGAAAGGCCTGGAATTATCTAGCCCTAGAGCTGCCAACAAGACTCTAGAAGAATCCTTGAAATATCATGGATATTTATCATAGAAATATCTAGATATTACCTTTGTAAAAATCTAAGATATTTAGTGATGGAATAATCTAGATTATGAAAGATCTAGATTCATGAACTAGTATAAATAGGGGAAGGAGTTCACATTTGTAAGCACCCAAAAACTCATACAAGTCTTGTGTAAACACACTTGTAAACCACTCTTGTACTAACCTTGTAAGCAATACAAAACCGTTTGTATTACGAGCTTGCAAACGCTTCCGCATCGTAACCTAAATTATTACATCGTTTGGGTCACAAAGGCTGAACTTAAAGCAAGTCTAAGTGCCATCCAGAGTCGAAGAAATCACTCCGTGACAAAACGCTACCTAAATACTGAGTGCCTTCATACAAGATTGATAACAAACTTTAAATTATTATAAATATGTAAAACTAGTAACACAAAGCGTTTGTAGTCCAACGGTTAGGATAATTGCCTTCCAAGCAATAGACCCGGGTTCGACTCCCGGCAAACGCATAACTTTTTCAATGTTCTTTTTATTAACTCGTATCAAACCACAAAATTAACCGCTAAATTTTGTTCTTCAAGACTTCAAGTCACAAACTTGAAACTTCAACATCTTCGTTTGCCGTGATAATCGATAAATTTCAATCATCAAACAGTGAAAACGATTCGAATTTGTTCTTTCATCTTCCCCGAAATCACAACTTTTTGCTGCATTACGATTCGACTTCCATTTATTCTGCAATTTCCCCCTCAGCAAAACGAACTATCTGCAGAATCATCGCCGTGATGCCGTTTACATCTCCCACACTTTTTCCGGCTACAATCGGACAGCTATCGGTGTAAAAGGTTAGAATAAGTTCTTCTTCATGTTTGATGTTACACTTTTCTGCTAATTTTGAGATGCTTCACTTTTTTGTACTTGTTTCTGGTGTGGATACAAACTATTTGCTCCGAATAACCTAAAAGTTAATGAGTTATTTCCATTATTCATATTGTTGCAGGTTGCGTTCTGTTGAACGCTATGTTAGATACTATTAGTCGCAGAATTAGGTATAACTTAGCACAAAATCAGTTAGGGTTATGTGGATCAGTTTGCTATATGCTCTATGAGTTTTGGCGTATAATATGTGCATGTTTGTCATTGATATGCATATTTTGGAATTCTGTGCTTCATGAGATAAAAGTTTTGTTTTGACTATCAAACATAATTGCATATTTCTGTGGTTTTATTAAGGGACCCTAGTATTCACAAGCATTAACCTTTGGCTTCTTAAATGGTGATTTCTTGGCTATACATCTCAACTTTGTGTATGATTATTATTTTAATGCAACAATCTTCTTAAGTTTGTTTGCATACTTTAAGATGATAAGTTGAATGATGCAATATTGTAAGATTCAGGTACATAATCTTGTCAGATTACAAGTAAAGGCTGCCATTAATGTGTTAGTTGACACAGGAAGAAAATATATTCTAAATATGTAAGAGGACAAAGTAAACACAGAGAACTTCATTAACTTAAGATGCAGTGGCTTAGGTAGATCTTCAGAGTTTATATTAATTATTGTAGCTTAAAGTGTTTACGCGAATCTTGAGTGATTTAGCATTCTGCTTTTCTATAATCATAGTTTTGCTGTTTCAGCCATAATGTGGAAACTAACTGCTGCAGCTAACAAAGCAATGTTTTATTGCAGTTTGTGTACTTTCAAGGATATTTTCATGAGAAGGAATCTTTTCAGTTTTATCGTTGTATGCAACATGTAAGTTACTGTTAGTAGCCTTCCATTGATTTTGAATGGCAAAAAATCTTCATTGAAATTCAGATCACAGCTTGCCTGCTTTAAGACGGTAACTGCTAAATACAGCTGGAACAAGTGACAAGAACACTGTTAGATCTAGAAATATGTGACTACTAAAATGATTAAAAGAATACGATTGACTCAGAATGATTATTTTTTTTTGGTATGGGAAAAAAAGTCAAAATAAGCTTTGGTGGTTTTTCAAAAAAATGGGGCATTCCGAGAATTGAACTCGGGACCTCTCGCACCCTAAGCGAGAATCATACCACTAGACCAAATGCCCGGTTGTTTATACCATCATTCTTTATTGTATTTGACTATTTTAGTCAGTTGGTGCAGTTGGTTGAAAACTTGAGGATTCCCTATAGACAATAAAATTACTGCTACCACAAAGATGTTATCTGTACGGCAAGGAATCTTGTAATGCCTCATAAAATGTTTTAAATATAACTACTGTCAGAAAATGAGTTGACTGTGGCTCACTTCATGTTTTATAGAAATTGATAGCCATGATTAGTTGAAAGGATACAATGATACTCATGGACCAAGTTGTTCAATTTATAATTAATCATGTCCTTATTCGAATCACTTATTCTTTGCAATTGATCCACTATTTCAGTGTTTTGTAATTTAGAGGAACTTTTAGAGTTTGTTTGCTTTTCTTTCATACTTGAATAGGAGTATAAGACATTATTGCAATGACTTAGCAATAATGATGAAATTTTATAAGTATTACAGATATATAATTCACATAAGCACGAGAGGATTTTTTTTATCTACTGTATATCATCTGTTTGATTGAATCAGCCATATATGTAGTCGACAATATAACATTTTTTTATATTTATTAAATCAAAATGCAATCATTTTTTTATATGGCTAGGAATATTTTCAATCTCATACACACATATATATGCACATATACACACATAATAAAAAAAATTATGCATTCTTACTTAGACTCATATCACCTGCTTTTAAACAATTCTGCAGGGTTGATTTATGATTGCTCATTTTGGTTAATAAGTTGCATTTTCACCAACTTGAAGCTAAATAAAAACTTCCATAACGGTGAGCTGTATTTCTTGTCAAAGAATCTTGTCAGATCAATCTATAATAATATGTTTTAGGTTATAATATCACCTTAGTAGGTGGATTTGTTCCCAAATGTCAAGTTAAGATGGTTTATGTTATTAGTAGAGTATGAAACTACAAATGAAACATGTCATTTAAAAAAGTCTTCAGTTGATTTCAGTTCACATTAGTAGCATAATATAAAATAGAACATTGACACAGAATTTTAGTACCATTATATCACTAGTTCAATTGCCTAAAACAATTAAAACTAGGAGCTTTCGCACCAAAGCAAGCATCATACCAGTATACCACTAGCCCAAATGCCCACTTGCTTAACTCGTATGTATTCCATGCTTTTCTACTCAACTCTGATTTGCAATTAAAAACAAATGTAGCATAAAACCAAAGTAGCATTACGGCAATTTGGGCAGTGGTTTGAATATCTTAAACACCAATTTATTTTGAATGTATCTCAGTATATGTAATACTGTATTACATGTATGGTAGTTTAAATGATAGTTGTAACTTTATTTAATATTTATATTATTTATGGATGTGTGTAATTATTTTGTATTCAGATATTTGATTCTTAAGAACATCTGACTTATTTTCTGCTTTTGAAAATAGGATTACCTTGATGTCTTGACTTTGGATAAACTCAGTGCCTAAATATAGACTGCCATACCCATGAGTTGAATTATTGACTTAGAATCTTGTCACTTCTCCAAGCATCTTATTTGGCATATACCATTACTTTGGTAGGTAGATCTGTTTCAAAAGTCTTAATTGACTTTAATTCTAGATTCAAACAGGATGCCATTTTTCAATAAAATAGCACCAATTAAAATTTCATGTAAAATGAGTTGATTTTGTCAAAAAGGGGCATTCCGAGAACGGGACCTCTCGCACCCAAAGCGAGAATCATACCACTAGACCAAATGCCCTGTTGTTAACTGCTCTCAAATTTTTATTTTTATTTGTTCTTTTTATACATGAACTATTTCTGGTGTTGTAAACTTTGTACATTTTTGAGAATTACATGCTAATATGTTGATTAATACAAGAGCCCGGAAATATTTCCTTCTCTCGATGTTCATATTAATTCTACTTGACATTAAGTGCATTCTTCTAGTTGTTGAAACTGACATATCATCATATGGTTTGTTTTTGCTCCAAGTAATACGGAGCCTGTTGTTTCATGTAGCGTCTGATTCTAATCAAAACCTTGTATTTTGGTAATTTTATATTAATAGATTCAGACCTGTGTTCCAGGCTATACATCAACTTTGGCTTGCTAATAATAAACGACACTTGCTAAACTTCATCATCTCTCTTTTATTATTCAAATTTGAGGTTTCATCTAACCAACTTTTGTAAACACTAAGAGAAGATAGCAAAGAGGCAGCACTTATAAAGGATTAAATATATTGATCATACATTCATTTATGAAGGTACACACTCATGTAAAGCAGTTCAAATGATAATCTCTAACTTGTAATCTAGAAATTGGGCATTTTCATAAAGTGTCATACATTTTTTCTCTTTTAATCTTTTCTGCAAGTATCGTAACAGAATTGCACTGACATGCTGGCTTTTATTTGCTGAATCTGGTAATGTTATTGCAACTTCGGGCCTAAGAATCAGATAACAGAATAGTAAGGTTATATTTGCCTAACTCGTAATGATGCTGCACATACTTGTCATGAAACATCTGGTCTCGATTCTTGCATATAATTAGAGTTATTTACCCTGGAGATAGAATATTTACTGATATGCAAACCCATGTTTGTGGCATTCAAGACCGCTTTACGTGTTTGACTGCTTCCTGGAGTCATGAATTGACTTTAGTTGATATAAGTAGTAGATTATAAAATAATAAAATTTGTAGCAGTAAAAATGTTAATATAAAATGAGTATATTTTACAAAAGTAATGGGGATTCCGAGAATCGAACTCGGGACCTCTCGCACCCAAAGCGAGAATCATACCACTAGACCAAATGCCCACTTGCTTTATGTGCGGCATGTGCCTGCTTTTATTTGTGATACACATGCTTTATTATGAGTTTACTAGCATTACATTCTTTAAAGTATGTAAGATGAGTGAATTTGAGGTGCTTTTACAAATAATTTTGGACTTTTATGCTATATACAGGTGTAGAATCTCTGCTCAGTTTGCTTATTTGAATTTTGAAACTTTCAAAGCTCATATGGAGGTATGCTTATTTCTAATAGTGAAATAGTTCATATTCTGGGCTGATGTTTGACTGATCTGCAGATTATGCAACTGTGCGTAAGTCACCATAGTAGTTTGGTTTGTATATAGACATCTATACTTTATTAGAGATTAAATTTAATAATAAGTGCGTGGAGCAATCCATATACTCCTTCTGGCAGCATAGTTTAGTTACTTTAAGAATAGGAAGACCATGAAAACCATATTACAAACCTTGGTACAATCAACAGCTAGACCCTTAATACACCAAATTTTTTATCATATATGAGTGATTATCCTCTAGCTCTACTCATGATTAAGGTGACACCCTAATAGCTTCTTGATCAATCTCATATGGTGACACCCTTTTGAATAGGCTTCTTGATCAATCTCAATATGTATTTCATTTCCAGTGGGACGTCAAAACTACTTTTATTGCCTTCTACGGCCGCTTCAGAATCACATCAAATACGAGAAACTACTTGGCCGTGATGGGTGTATAACTAGAATTTTGTGTTTATGGTTCTACTTGATTCTGGCAACTTTACTAAAAAAACAAGAAAAATCTGTTAAGAAGACTAACCCAGTAACCCACAAACTATAATGACAACAGCGTTTAGCATCACCTTTAATAATTTTGATTATTTTGAAATAAATAATTAATAACTTTGGGGTAAAATCAGTTTTGTTTGTGTGTATAACTTATAATCCAGGTATCATGCACAGATGCACTCAACAAGCATCTTACTGTCTTCTGGTTTGATCTGTTTTTCAGCTTTGGTAACTGTTTTAGCCAGGCGTGTTGGTTTATGCTTGCTACTTCTGGTAGTGCAGTTACCAACTTTTCACCAACTTGATGTCTAAGAATCTTGGGAAAACTTAATGAAGTTACATTTACCTAATTTGGTAGTGAGGTTGCATATGCTTGTCAATCTTTTCAGATTCTGAACCGCATGTTTGTAGCATATCTGACGACTTTAACAGGTAGTTTCGTTTCCAAAACGTCATAGTTGATTTTAGTTGATAACAATACTTCTAAAACTCTAAAAGTATATACAAATGAGTAGATTGTTTAAAAAGCGGGGCATTCCGAGAATCGAACTCGGACCTTTCGCACCCAAAGCGAGAATCATGCCACTAGACCAAATGCCCTGTTGTCAACTACCATCTTATTTTTATTTTTATTTGTGCTTTTTAAACCTGAACTGTTGCTGGTTTGCTTTAATTCCAAGTGATATGTTGAAATCTGACATCATCATATGGTTTGCTTTAGGTCCAAGTAATATGTTGAAAACTAACATTATCATAAGGTTTGCCTTAGTTCCAAGTAATATGTTGAAAACTAACATTATCATATCGTTTGCTAGTTACAAGTAATATGGAATTGTTGTTACATGTAACTACTAGTCCTGATTAAAACCTAGTATCTTGTTGATGGTAGATTTATAGATTCAGACCTGCATTCCATGATATATGTCAATGTTAGGAACTGAAACTTTCTATTAGATGAAACGAGGAAATTACAGGATAGTCGGCCCGATTCGAGAGGGCCTAGTCTACAATTAGAAGGTATACGAACCTAACTTTGATAAACAAAAACATAGACACCTATTACAGAGAAAACACTACTACTTAATACTAAAACTAGAGCTGTTATCCCACTCCCTGGTTTCATGGAACCACTCCCCATCTCCTATATTTTTGAATACTTACCCTCCATTTGTTTCCTTCTGATCAACAGCTGATCCAACCTGGATTGACCCAACAGTGGTTACAGGTTTGTATCAGTCAACTTTGACTTGTTAATAATAAAAGACACTTGTTAAACATTTATAAACATGAAAGAGAAGATAGCGAAAGGCTGTACTTATAGATGAAATGATGAATAAATATGTTGATCAAAGGTATATGTACATGTAAAGTAGTTCA
The DNA here is from genome assembly GCA_024085815.1 of Flaveria linearis. Classification (NCBI taxonomy): domain Eukaryota; kingdom Viridiplantae; phylum Streptophyta; class Magnoliopsida; order Asterales; family Asteraceae; genus Flaveria; species Flaveria linearis. The sequence continues at coordinate 21,355,353 of CM044010.1, forward strand.
AATGATAGTTAGTAACTTGGAGAACCAAAAATTGTGCATTTCCATTACAGGATTACCTTGACATGCTGGCTAGTGATTGCTGAATCTGGTAATGTTATTACAACTAAAAATCTGGACAAAGAGTAGTAATGTTACATTTGCCTAATCTGGTAATGAAGTTGCATCTGCTTATGATGCTGCATATAAGTAATCTGCCCATGATTTGAATTTATTGAGAATCTTTTCTGATATACAAGCACCTTTAGTGGTATATAATATCTTTTTATGTGTTTGATTGTTTTCAACAAGTGTCTTGAATTTTTTTTTGAATATAACAAGAGTCTTGAATTGACTTTATTGATATAAGTAGAAAAATATGAAATTCCAAAAATAGAAGCAGTCAAATAAGTTCATATAAATTGAGTTGATTTTACCAAAATAAATGGGGCATTCCGAGAATCGAACTCGGGACCTCTCGCACCCAAAGCGAGAATCATACCACTAGACCAAATGCCCTGTTGTTTACTTCCCTCATATATTTTTCATTTGTGCTTTAAGACATGAAATATTACTGGTTGTTCACATTGTTGACTTTAAGTACTTGAATTATAATTTGAGTATTGTGATGCTGGTATGTGGGTTCACACAAAGACTTGAATGGTCCACACTTGTAGAGAATAGAGTATATCTAAGACGTGTATTTATGAGCGTATATTTATGTACATGTATAGTAGTTTAAATGGTCAGCAAGAATCATACCATCTTCCATTATATATTTGTGTAGCAGGTTTGATGATAGAAGCACCTGACTTGTGGTTTGTTATTGCTTTTTTGGTAATTCGTTTGCTGCTTTCAACAACATGTGAAGTTACATTTGCTTATTTAGGTAATGCAGCTGCATATATTTGTCATGAAGTTGCATCTTGTCATGATATATGCATATTAGTAAAGGCACAGTTTAATTTGTGAACAGAATCTTCACAGATATACAAGCACATGTGCATTGCATATATAGTATCACTCTAGTAGGTAGATCTGTTTTAAATGTCTTGAGTTGAATTTTGCTCATAAATATAAAATTAAACAAAACAGTGGCACTTCAGAATTTAACTAAAAAAATATGTACATTCTTTTTACAAAAAAAACAGGTCATTCTGAAAATCAAACTTGGGACCTCTTGCACCTAAAGCAAGAATCATACCACTAGACCAAATGCCCCCCTACTTAATGTCTGTTTAGTTTTTTCTGTATCACTGTAATCTAAACATGAGCACACAATTGTTTGAAGCCTGGTCAAACAAGGTATGTGAAACTTGGGTCCGAGCTCGTTTATTAATTGAACTCCAATTTGAGTTCGAGCTCGTTGATTTAAATATTTAGCTAGCCAATCTTGAGTAGCTCACAAGCGGGGCTTGACTCGTTTACACCGCTAGTAACCTACTTGATATGATTCGCTGACCATGGTCTTTCACTTTGTTCTATACTTGTGTTGAATTGCTGCATTTTACTTGCAACAGTTTGAGGCTTCAACTAGTGGAGGATGAAGGGCCTGGAGTCATTTCTTTTTATAGCAGTTTAAATTACTGGCCACTGCATTTAACCAACTCCAAGGAAGACCGTTGATGTGTTTTGCGCCACTCGCTAGTCAAGTGTACGAAACTAGCAACGCATAGGGGTAACTCTCTTTAAGCTTTGTTGTGATTCGGAGAACTGAACTCGGTAATCATATCAATATTATGAAAACCGATACTTATTTTTAAGAAAAAGTTGCTCAATCTAATTTTGTTATATTAGAATCTTTTGACTTGTACAAAGTACATCAGAATGCCATTTAACTTATTTTTTTACATTAAAGTCTCTAAACTGTCGAAATTACATGTACCTGTGAATTTTTTTAGATCAAGATAAAGTGAGATTCTTTAAACTATTCTTATGAATTAAGAGTGGACAAGTTCTATTATAAAAATATTTTATAACATTTACAACAATTTAAAAATTTTAGGTACAAGTATTTTTAATAAAATATAAGTAAGCATACTTGTATAATGATTTTAAAAGTTAAAAATTATATTAAATTTTTTCAACAATATATTCTATTATATAAATTCAAAACTACAATTATACAAATAAATTTATAAATCCTTTTGTAAAAATCACCAAAAAATAAAAGCTTTAGGGGCATTCCGAGAATCGAACTCGGGACCTCTCGCACCCGAAGCGAGAATCATACCACTAGACCAAATGCCCAGCTTGCTGTTTAACAAAGAGCTAATTAAGTATTTATTATATCTTCGATGAAGAATAATCAGCCATGGACTCTGGGAAAGAGATTTTATTTTTGTAATTAATTAAATGTATTGGTCATCCCCAACTCAAGAAATATTTACAGACAATTTCAACTTTAAGTTTATTTTTCTCCAACGATCTCAACCTAACTGAGAGTTAACCTCTGTTAGTTTTTTTTTGATAAAATGGAGCCAACTTTGAGCAATTTTATCAACTAAAGGGTTATTGGATTGCTAAATTACTAAGATCCGTATAACTTATGAAAACTATCATTTCACACCAAAAAGTATAACTGTGTGTAAAAAGGTGATACCCGACTTTAGATTCACATATTATACAAACAATGTAATTCACGCATGAAATATATAAATTTACTTAGAAATTGAGAATAAATTAGGATACACGAATGCATATACAAACATGATCTTGTCTTTGTGTTTCTTGTAGCTATATAAATTTAAACCTTTTCTGTCATAATCATAGAGATAGAACACACTCGAAAATATGACTACTTTTGTGCTTTTCTAAAGTACACACGCACACTAGAACTACGGTTTAAGTCATGTGTAATACTCCACGCTTGGGGTGTGAACAGAGCCCATGCGATGACTTATATGTTTTGAATTTGAGCAACGCCCGTGACCTAACTCACGTCTTAAGAGCCACACCCTCCTCACACCCCTGGAGGAGGAGGTGTTCCACGCCCCACTCGTTAGGGGAGTATAAACAGCCTTACGAACCCTGTCATTCTGAATTGATAACATGAAAGTTTAAATCCCATGTAAATTCTGGTCGAGAGTGATCATACTTTTCTATGGTTTAATTTCATTATTCTTTATTGAAAATGATTATGTATAGACGTAAATATACACAGAATTTCTATGTTGTTGTAGACAAATAGTTCAGTATTTTCTATTCTATGTTTTAGTAAAGATTTAGATTTTTATATATTTTCAGCACAAATTAATGGATGACATAATTTTCAAAAATATATAGGAGGAAGAAAGGAAATGCATGAAGATCGGACAAAGAATGGTTGTCAATAACACCCTTACCCTTAATTTACTCCAACTCACACATCAACAATTTTCCAACTCTATAAAATGGACATGAAAATCAAGATTCATTACAAAACAAATATAAGGAGTTTTCTCGGGTTCTTTTTCTCTCGTTGTTGTCCTGAATAACAAGAGAAAAAGAACTCGCCCGAGAAAAAAAAAAAAGATGAACGGATTCGGAGGAACAACCCAAAATGCACAGCTTGTGACAAAACTGTGTATTTGGTTGATAAATTAGTCGCTAATCAGCGTGTTTATCACAAAGCCTGCTTCCGATGCCATCATTGCAACCGTACCCTCAAGGTCATATATTTTTATTAAAAATCACTTTTTTTTATTTGACCCGACCTCTATTAACGAGTTTTCTGTTTTCTCACCGATTTTACAAATTTTTGCAGCTTAGCAACTTCAATTCTTTCGACGGAGTGGTTTATTGCAGGCCTCACTTTGATCAGCTCTTCAAGAGAACCGGCAGCTTGGAAAAAGTTTTGAAGGTTAAATTATATCTATTGTTGTTATTGTTGTTGTTATTTATAAAAATTATAAATATATAAATTTATTATTTTTTAATTTACACATGATTTATGTTCAATGTTGTATTTAGGAACACCAAAGTACAGGCCAGAAAAGCCTGTTGGTAACGAGGTATATTTCCCACCATTTACATAACATTTCGCGACACGTTTATCTTCTAACGTGACAACTTGATGTTAATCTCTATTGTTTTCTTTATAGCCAAATCAAAACGCGAGCAAACTCTCAACTTTCTTCGAGGGAACCAGAGACAAATGCGTCGGGTGCACCAAGATCGTTTACCCAATCGAGCGAGTAAACATACTACCATTTCATTTCGTTACAACACTAGCATTTTAGCAACGAATATAGCGTCACAATGGATACTAACTATAATATTATTGTGAATAAAATGTAGGTTAAGGTGGATGGGGCTGCATACCACAGGAGTTGTTTCAAATGCTGTCATGGTGGATGCACTATAAGCCCATCGAATTACATTGCTCATGAAGGCAGGCTTTATTGCAAACACCATCATATACAACTCTTTAAGAAGAAAGGAAACTATAGTCAACTTGAGGTTGAAGAAGCGGTTGCATCTCCTGAATCTTAAATCCACAATTGACGCGCTATTTGGTTTAGTTTAACTGCTCTGATATCATGTTAGAAACGGAGCTAGCTCGACTAGATCAAATGCTATTGATCGAGGATGTTGTTTTTGTCCAACACTAGATTGTGTTGTATTCAAACTAATAAAGTTGTTTCAAATACAAGCTCATGAGTTAAATTACTTGTATTTTAAACCTCCAATATTAGATAAACATGAAGCTAACTGATTTTAACTAAAGAAATAAGAAAACCAAACAATAAAACCATACAAACATTTATTAGATAAACATGAAGCTAACTGATTTTAAGTAAAGAAATAAGAAAACCAAACAATAAAACCGTACAAACACTTACACAGTACAGTGTTTGTTGGATATAATAGAGAGAGAGAGAGAGAGAAATGGATACATGGTGCGACGAGGAGATGGAGATTCCAGAAAAGATTACAAATAAGTGAAGGCTTGTTACATAACCACCTTATATATCATCATTAAGGGCACATGAAGTCTATTTCGCAAACAAGCTGGTGAGCGTTGGTAAAATGGTTAGCAATCAGTGACACCTCTATCCTGAAATCGGTAACTCACCGCGAAAATGACTCATTGATCGGTAACACCCTTTTCTGAACACGAGGCAACGGTCAAATGGTCGTTTTTCAACCGTTGGGGTTTAAAAAGAAAGAAAATAACTTTTCAAACCTGCAAATTTACACTTTACATTTTAAAAAATTCATACCAAATTCGACTCTCTAAATGTAAAAATTTACAACTATCTCAAACAATTAAGGTCCAAAATAGAATTGTCATCTCGATAGGAGAAAACAAACCATTCTGAAGCCTCACAAACAAACCCAAAAAGAACAACCATCACAACAATCATCTCAAACCGAACCGATTCAAACGCGACCACAACCACTTCAATACAACCAAGTATATTCCATAATTCCAACCACCACCACCTCAATACAACAACTACACCAATGTAACAGTATGGACAATTTCTGTTGTCCCCACAAATTCAACAAGGTATGTTCATCAATTCGAGGAGTCAATCTTTAAGACGAGAAGTTTTGCATTATGTAAGAGGAACAAAATAGTTTTAGGAGGAAATTGTAGAAAACAAAGATTGTTTTGATATAACACTGATATGATATAGGCAGAAAAAAATTGGTAACGCACCAACTACTTCCTATGCAGAAAGGAAACAAATACAAGTATTTATACAATAACTATTTATTTTAGTTAAAAATGTTAGATATTTTAGTATAATTAGATTGACTAACGATCAATTTGATCATAATATCAATCAAACAAATCGAAAAGTGCGGAGTGCACACTTGTTTGAGTTTATTGTGATCTTCGAAATTAAAAACATTTTTAAGAGAGAAGCCCCTAAGCAATTAAGTTCAAGGTGGTAACGCCTTCTTGACAGGGGTCCGAGGGCAGCACCCCTAGGAGCAGGGTCCAAGAAATAGATCCCCTAACTAGGGTCGATCTGCCAGGTCAACTTGGAAATTTTTTACATTTTGGTCATTCTATTATTTCCTTTGGTTCTCGAAACACACACAAAACACATAGTACGTTCTTGATCTGAGTTGTATCCGATTGAAATATTCGAGTGAACCACCGAATAATTTCGATCTGAAAATATCTTCACAACTCTCAGATTATCTGTTTGTTTATTTGAAATTTCTTTACAAAAAGTGGTTCCTTTTAACTACCCTTTCACACGTAATAAGGATATTATGCAAATGGAAAAAGGCTTGGCATAAAGTGATAGGTATGTTGTTCTATTGTAATTACTCATTTATTGAAGATATATTAAAAGCAAATTCCTCACATATCAGGTAAAGTAAAGAATAAATATTGTAAATCCTAAACTGTTAATTTCCTTCAAATATTGTAAATCCAGACTCGCTAATTCTTGTGATGCAAATTAAACAGAGTTACGAGTATAAAGAAGAGTCCTCGTACATTATGACTCGTAAAATCAAAACATGTAGTGTTGACAACCAACAACAGCAAGCAATATTTGTAGAAAAACCGACAGACCAAATGTTAATTTACCAGTTACAGAATTCTGGATTGACAAACTATAACCTCCAACAATATTTACAACTGCAAAGCTCTTGTCTGTCAAGCGCGAATCATCTGCAACAGGTTCAATAGTTACACCATTAGAAGTAAATTGAAATGTATTTTATCTCCAACGGGTCAAATTAAAGAAAATAAATTTCTTTAAGAAGATATGATATTGTTATATGATCATATAAGGGGCATTATGATATGTAGATGAAATAAAGTAGTTTTACCAGCCTTTGAGTGGTTCTCCCTTTGAGTGTCTTCATTGCAGCCTCTGCAAAAGCTTGAGCAGCTTCTGCATCAGCTTCAGCAGCCTCAGCGTCTCTTGCTGCTTCTTCTGCTTCTGCTATGGCAGCTTCCGCCTCTGCCACCGCTTGAGCAGCAGCTGCAGCCGCCTCCTGTGGAGTCATACTCCTCATCTTTTGTAGCTCTAAATCATCTGACTTCTTGTAGGAACACTTATTTCATCCTTGTCAATCCTAGGAGCAGTAGAACTACCTTTCTGTTTTCCCTCTACACGCAACGTTGTTGGTGCTTTTTTGTTGTCAGTTATTGTGTTTTCTGATGCAATTCTATACTTGCGTTTCGTCTGCCACACAATAAAATAATTCCAAATTTCCAATGAAAACATCAAGAGATGAGAAATGGCATTTGATACACACTTTATACCTTGACAAGTTTGCCGACTTGAGTTAGAAATTTCAACTTCATAGACAAAAGTCTCTTGAAATTTGGAGGCGCCCAATATTGTTCCTGCATAACGAGCGACGAATAATGCTACCCGAAAGGTGTTTTTCTTATGTGGAAAACAGATAAAAGCATAAACATTTCTAAGTTATAAACTCATGATATAGAATTCACAAAAAAACACAATGATTTTATCTTTTTATTGTAATTCGTATGTGAGAATACAGTACCTCAATGTATGTGCCTATAGTGGTTTTGTTAGATCCACCGGGCTCCTTGAAGTTGTTTATTGCCTCCACTATGAGATTGTCCAACCTGTAAACAATGAAGGCAAAAAAAATATGTTTATTGAGATATTACAATGCAACAATCAATGTATCCAAAAGCATAAAGTATATAATTAGAACTGTACACATGTTACAATAGCAATAGCATTAAATAAATCATGTGATGGTGATTAATTTAGAATATTCTTAAGTAAATAAACAGCAATAAGAATTGTGTACCTCATAATAGATCTTTTGGAACTACCAATCTGTGGTGAGCCACTAGAAGATGGAAGAGCCCTAGCATCACCTGAATCTTCATCACTATGATCAACGGATGTTTGTGCCAAAGAGTTGTCATCTTTAGAAGCATGTTGCACTCTTTTTAGGGCTAACCTAGCCTTCTCCCTAGATCCCCATCCATTCGCCATTACACTCATGTTCCTCCATTTGTCCTGATCCAAGTAAATTAAAAAAAATGATACCATCCAAACAAAAGTTACGCGGAAGAACAAATATCTAATTTCAGATGATAACCGGATGAATCATAAAATCGGTTTATAAGACAATTTATTTAAAGTGAAAAGTTGAAAACCTTAAGATCCACATTAGAGCGCAGGTACAAGACACTGCTAAATTCTGGATCTTTAAGAATCGTGCGCCATTTTCCGGCTCCATGCTTAACAACTCCAGCTTTCAAAGCTGCTTCTTCTTCAGCTGTCCATTTCTGCTTAGGAGCACCCATCAGAGCAACTGAAATAACAATGTTCTACCTGTACAAAATATTCATTAGATCATCAACTCTCAGTCACTAGAACTGATGGTAAATTATTATAAGAAAATTCTGTAATAGCTACATAAGAAAACCAAAGTAGAAATATAGAGATGCAAAAACCGTTAATTGAACATATAAATGGCCTAAAATCATTGCAAATTTAGGGACTGCAGATGGTAATCTCAAGCTAGATTAAAGCTAAACGTTGTGTTCTTGAACAAGGCAATAGTTCTAGTTTCTCAACTCCATAATGAAATCTACAGGTTTATCAATAGAAAACCAAATTTATCATTTCCTATCACACAGATGAATTAGGTTCTGAAACTTCACCCACCAAAACATCAATTCAGCATCCAAATACAACAAGAAAACCAACAACAAAATGCATCAGAGACAATATAACAAGTTGATTCTACAAACCGAATACAAAAAAAAAGCCCAATTATGCTCCTAGGTCAAAACAATACGAAAAAAACCCTAATTTGATCAAGTTCTCATACACCCAAATACAATCACACAAACATCCAGGCTAAATTTCCATTTCATCAATCAAATTTTACGCATAAATAACAATTGACGTGAGAAAAGGTGGGTTACGAAATTTGGATTTTCACTCCCTTGGGTACCTCTATTGCATGCGGAAGAAAGAGCTCATGCTTGTTGAAGGATACAGTTATGCACCAAATTGCACATTTTTTATGGACAACGGATTTCCATCCTGATATGGGTTTTCAGTTTCGTGAAGAAAAGATTTTTAGGTTAGAAGATGAGTGCGAAAATTAGGGTTTGGAAACTTGCAAACATTTGGATTTGATTTTGAGGGTCTCAAATCTTAACAGGGCACCTGAACCAAACGGAATCAATTATCCAAATTAGATTTCGGGTTGATAATTCGGGCCGGGCTCATTAAAACATAGAAAAAAACCGGTTTTTGAACCGAAATACACCCAACCATAGGTACTCGCATCAAACAATAAGGACATGAGAATTATACTGGTTCGGTCAAGATGATCTACATCCACTCTTTTATAACTACGTATTTTTCTAATAAGCGTAAAATATAGAGATAAACTATGGTTTTCAAACAACTCCAATGGACCAGACCTATAACTGTCACACCCCAACCTTGACGGCGAAAACGTCGAGATGTGAGGGATTACGATTGTTCACAGCCACATAACGCTATATTTAAATGTAAATATTAATATTATAAATTTCAACAGGAAATACAAACATAAGTCTCAACCATGAAATAAGTTCAAACATAAATCAAAACATAACATAACATTTTATTTATTTAACTAGGTCCACGTTCTAGTTTTATTGTAAGCTTCAAAAGACCACTTTAAACTTGGGGGTTACCTGAAACATGATAAAAATAAAAGATCAACTAAAAATAGTTGGTGAGTTTCCAAGGTTTTCATACATAATATGAAAAGATTACAAGTAGCAATTCATGTCATAGGTTATAAGCTAGTAAGGTTATAGAACACATATCTTTACAACCAAACCTCGACTTGATTACAAGTATATAAGATTGGCTAAGTGTATTTGGTTCCCTAGTGCACAAGCATACGGCTCCTAGGAGTCGACAATACATCGACTTTAGCACCAAATAGGCTTGTCAGGCCCAAAGATCTAAGACGTCGCCAGGCTAGCAATAGTTAATGATTGTAACAAACTATGTATCTCATATAATCACTTACATCACACAAATAACCATGACAAAATATAAAGATCAATTGCAAGTGCTTTACAAGTCTCAAACGTTTTTAAGTGTACGATGTATAAGTATCATGTTTCACCCCAAAATAGTGTGAAATAAGAAAAAGGGGTATGGAAATACTCACATTGATATAGGCATTACAAGATGATATAAAGATTAAAGTAAGATCCAAATGATAATCCAAAGTATCCATTACAAGCACCTAGATATATGTTACAGGTTTAAGTTAATAATAAGATTAATGTTCAAATAAGGATCAGGGTTTTGATGGAATTATGGGTTTTTTGATAAATAATACTTTACAAAGTAATTATTTACGTTCTTAATCCATTAGAAGAATTATATATGTAAATATTTTAGAAATGTCTTTAGGTATAAATATTGCTATGATTTAATGTATAAATAAATCTTTATAATTATTTACAAATAATTAGAATAATATATAGATTAATATCAATAATATTAATCTAAACCATTTGTTATGGTATATTGTTATAAGAAATAATATTTGTAAATATCTTTGTGAGATTATAAATTATATAATTTCTACAATTATTATGATTAATCCATAATTAAAGATAATATAGTGTTCAATAACAAATTAATGATTTAAATTATTATTTAGAGTCCATTTTTATAAAAATAATTATTTATAACATTTGTAAATAATATTTTATAAAAATTATTAAGGTGTTTTAAATAAATAAATTTACAGAAAATGGTTAGGTAATTTTTAAAATAAGGAAAATTTATAAAACTTATTTTTATAATTTTTATAATTTTTTATATATTTATTTAAAGGCTGAAAATCCATAAAAAAAAATAATGGGGGAGCCCGGGTCGAACCCGGGACCTCAAGGTTTGCAAGGAAGGTTGGAACCGGTAGACTAAGGCATACAGCCGCGTCAGGTTTTGGTTCCCAAGTTTTAAAAAACAAGTTTGCAAACCTTCCCCAATTCATATGAACCCTAAAATCGAATTGTTCCAATTTGAACGCCAATCCTTTGTTGTTACTGTCGATTATCATGGGGCTTTGATCCCCATGTAAAATCGAGCATAATGATATATGTAACTTACATGATTGAGTTTGATTTGATGATCTCAAGTTTAAGAACGAGTCGCGACGAGGATGGCTTTGTTTCGAGAAGAAAATGAGGATCAAAATCAAATTCGTTACACAGGAAGTTTCCAATGACCTTTATGATCTAAAGCCCTCTATCAATTGCGTGAAATAAAAACTCAAAAGGTGGAAATCGACTAACTTGCAGGTTCGCGACAGTGAGAGTGATCGATGGTGGTGTTTGTGCGTTTTCGAATGAAATTGAGAATTGCATACGATTAGGAATAGATATATCATCATTCAGATTCGATTAATTCGATTATAATAGTGTGTAGTGCGATCGGTAGCTGGAAAAGGTGGCCGAAAATCATGGGTCGAAGAAGGTAGGTGGGGAAGAAGGTGGGTTTTCAAAGTTACAGATTTGGTCCCTGAGGTTTCCAGTTCTATTATTTTTTCTGCCCAACTTCCATTTAGAGTTTGTAAATTGACAAACTAACCCCCCCTAACTTAATTAATTTTAAGTTTTAACATTATTAAGTTTAAATAGTTTTTATAAATTATTATAATTGTTGTTCTTATTATTATTATGATATTATGATTATTATAATTATCATGGCTATTATTATCATGGTGATTATTTATTTATTAAGAACTAATTACCATTATTAAATTTCAAGTTAACGAGTTAGAGACATAAGCAACACGTGAGTTTCATAAATGACAACAATGGTCCTTGCAAAAATTAATGACGTTAACTTTTAATTAACATAAAAAATACAGGATGTTACAATAACCACATTCAAATGCCCAAAAACTTTCACATCAAAAAATCTCTTACTTGCAGGTCTTGCGAACACTCTAGCTTGTCATCCAAGTACAAAGCAACCTCGTCATTCAGTATTAGTAGTAATCTTCAAATAACAGAAATCCTTCTAGCCTTTAAATCTAAAGAACAAGCTAAAACGAATGTCTTCACCTAGCACAATATCTCGAATCTTATCAAATGTCATTCCGTCAGCCCCCATAAAACTTGTAATAGTAGTCACTAAAAATTTATTATAAGTATAATAGAAAGGGATGATCAAGGAGGCATCTTGAAAACTTGTTTTGGCAATCAAGTTCAAGGAAGCAAGGAGCAATAGCAATTTAGGTTATTTTTGTTAGTGGAATTCTCTTCATTGTCAAGATACTTGATCATTCATGTTTTATTTCGTAAGTTTTTATTTTATTTTAGTTTTGATTGATCTAGTCGTCATGTCCGACTAGAACAATTTTTGTGTCAACATTAAGGTTTAATTTCTTTTATTTGGTTTAAACTTATATGAAGCGTTTATGAGATGTTTTTATTTTAATGGTTTGTTTGTTTGATTCTTGATCTTAAACTCGGATCTAATTCGATATATATTAGATTGTTAATAAAATTGATCGCTTTATTAATTTTTCTAATAACGTCCTTCCGGATTTAAAACCTTAATCAAGTTTTGATTTTTGATATAAGGAACAATTAACGGTTTGAGTTTGTCTATGAATTCATTCTCGTTACAGAATCACACAATCTAGTTAAGCATACCGAACGGCGTGTGTGTTTAATTATAATTGATACTTCTAGCGTTCCGCACGCTAATATTCAAACGGCGTGAGCTTAGAGTAGCGGGTTGGCTCTAATCAACGAACTACGCTTGATTAAACATTAGATATAGTGAATATCTGAACGGCGTGATGTCTAATATCGATACAAATTATTAAGTAAAAAGGATCATTACACCGTAATTTTTAATGATCGTAAGCCAAATCGAATCAAGAAATTACCTTAGTGTTGGAATTAGTTTTTATATTTGAATTTATTTCATAATTTAATTAACGTTTTTAGTAATTACTTTTCTTAATTAAAAAATATAAAAAAATCTCAATTTTAATTTTTCTTGCAGAACCTTAACACAATCGTGTAGAATTTCCTTTACCGTTTCGACACGGTCGTGTCCGCTTGCTGGAATTTTTCTACTTTTTGCAATTTACTTTTAGTTTTAGTTTTTAATTGAAATTCTCATTTTCCTTAACACATAACCAACTATCGTAACTGTGCTAAAACATTTTTGGTATAAAATAATTGACACGTATTTCTGAGAACACGAAACATACTTCCGCTCATACTGTTCTTAGTGTGTGTGACGGTATGTTCATATTATAATATTTTATTTGCTGGATTCGACACCCAACAAAAAGCAATGTTTTTCATCAAAGATATCATAATAGTCGCTTTAGCTTTCTTGTCCTTGGACTCCCAAACTGTTTCTTTAGTTTTCTCCATATTCTTTGGATTTCTTTCTAGTATCATATCCAAATCCTTTTTAACACAATAATGCTTCTATTTTCATTTTCCACCAACCAATATCAGTATCATGGAACTTTTCGACCACAATCTTCCCGTCTTCAACCATAAAAGCGAACATAGTGTTGGAGCATATATAGTCATATATAGTGTGTCCGTCGCTTGACGAATAGTCTAGGCTTAATGTTATACATCTTGTAAACACATGAAACTGGGTCATTCGCAGGAGCATATGCGAATGAGACTCAGTCATACGACTGAGCCATGCTAATGGACCAGTCGTGCGACTGAGAGATGCGATTGGGGCATTCGTAAGACTGAGCCATAAGAATGGTCCAGTCGTACGATTGAACCATACGCATGGTCCAGTCGTACGATTGAACCATACGCATGGTCCAATCGCACGAATGGGCCCAGTCGCATCTAATATGGGCCGAGGCCTATATATACCAGTTTCAATGTGTAGAAACCTAAGGGTTTTAGAGAGTGTGCCCGGCGCCCAGGCGCTGCCGGATGAGAGGGGAGATCATGCTCGATCTCCCCTTGCCAAAAGTCTTGATTCTTAAGTTGTAACGAGCTTAAAATCGTTATGTTTTATCAATGAAATCATTCGATTATTGTTCGTATTATTGATTGTCTTTTGGTTGTTTATCCTTCCGTCAAGAACGTGCTCGGATGTTTATCGATCCAGTAACTTCACACATAGACAAATCGACAAAACTTGGCACATAAAATAATTGATAACCATGGATAAACAAACCGAATCTAATACTTCTGTCAACAAATACCTAATCCACAATCAAAAGAAATCTTGAACAGTAAACCCTTACAACAAACTTGGATAGCAGCTAGAAACTTGAACATCTAAACAAAATCAACAACCCATCCAAGCTTTAAATAGAAAACAAGAACGAATGAACCTGTATTCCTTTATATTGGTTGAAAGATAGTGTCTTTTTGGTGATTATTTCAATCAGATCTCAAGTTTTTCAGTTAAGTTACCAATAGAAATAGCTTTGTTAGACAACCAGATAATAAAATAAAACCATGCTAAAGTGGGAACGATTAAAGAATGACTGAACAGAGTGATATTTAGGCAGTGGCAATGACTCAAGTGTTTGAAACCCTAATCGGTGATGGCGGCGATGGCAAACCCTAGATGGAGGAGTATTTTGCTCTTATACCACTTGTTAGGTATCAGCATAGCGAAATCACACACACACAAAAGCAATAAGAATGTGAGAATTATAGTGGTTTATTTAAAATGACCTATGTCCACTCTCTACAACTAGGTATTTTTCTATTAAGCTTATAGGGACAATCTTACAATACAATGACATGGTATATATACAGTTAAACTAGGGTTTCCAAGAACTTCTAATAGGCCAGACCCATAACTCATTTAAAAACACAAAGGCTTTCACACTCAAAACTGAGTCGGAATAAAAATTGGTTTGAAACTAGTATACCGTGGTTTGATACAGATTGTAGCAGTATGTTATGGATCGCTTCATAATAACCTTTACCTAAGTAGGTTAAATCAAATCGAACTCCAAAAAAGTAAAAAAAAGTCAAGACTTGGTTAAAAAACCAGTTTCAACCCAAATGGTTTGAAACTCAATCAGGGTTTGTCTTACAATAAATAAACCGAATTGGTATATTGACTTAAACCCATTTTAAGAAAACCGGTATATGCATTTTTAAAGGGTGGATAATCGTGTTTGTTGGGCTACTTTTGTTACTAGATGTCTGAATTGGATGGGTTGCTTTTCTCAGTAATGGGTGGTTGTTGCCTATTGGAGTAAGATAGTAATATCCGTTATAACAGAAGTTCCACAAGCAATGGATGATTTAATGAATCAGGATTTTATCAAAGAGTTATAGATTCAAAATGTGTATACAAACATACAAATTAAGTAAAATCCATTCGATATTAGATTAGTACGATTTAAGACTAAAGAGGCTGAGATAGGAAAAGCGTTACTTCTATTACGAAGGAAAGAGACGTTCCGAACTAAAAATGTTTATAAACACATATAACAAAAATATAGCCGTTTTTCTATGAAAAATATGTTATTATATAATCTTCACAAGGAGGTGATAATAAAGATGATTGTATCCAAAGCGAGTACCTAATGTTACGAAAAAGAAAGCATATATTAAAATTAGTTTCAAGATTGAATATTCACGGTTTTAATAGTTTGCATAGTTAGTGTCAAATTGACGGATTGAAGATTTATGTAAAGATGACAAGTTCTATATGCTTAACTATGTTGAGAATAGTACCAACGCGCATACACATCCATATTTGTAGTTGTTTAGGGCATGTTTGAGATTGCTTATTTTGATTGAAAAAAACTTTTAATAAAAATAATTTATTAACTTATGACTTTTCAAAATGAGTTTTTAAAAAAAGTGTTTGTATTAGCTTATAAACTAAAACGTTGTATAATGACAAAAAAAAACATTCTTTAAAAATGATGAGAGTTAATAGGAGGTAGTAGACGGGTATAATAAGAAATCAGACTAAAAGTAGTTTTCAAAAGTCAATAAGTAACTCTCCCTTACTTTTCAAAATCTCATTTTTATCCTATATAAAAAGTCAGTTTCAGAAGTCCTTTTGGTTTTGTCAAACATTTTTTTTAACTTATTAACTTTTGAGAAGTTAATAAGTCAAAAATAGAGGGGAAATAAATAATCCCAAACGTGCACTTAGTTTCACATGTTACCTAACCATTAAGTGACATTGAATTATTTTGGTTTTTACCTGATAATTATATAAAATTCTTAACTTTATAGATTCGATACCTTTTATCTTTATCGAGTTCGGTGAAACCATTTAAATACATTAAAACCACGTTCAACTTTAACACGTTATAACAACTAATTAACTTCTTAATATAACTTTTGCCCTCATGTATAAATATGTTGAATTCTTGTTCAATTAGTAAATATACATAATCAACATACATGTTTTCCGTCTTCTATTACCCAGATTACAAAATCTAGCGATGGTAATTTTTTTGAAATTGGGTTCAAAAGTGGCTTGAATTCGGGTACCGATCAACTTTGGCATTTTTATCAAGTCGGCTTTAACGGTTGAGCAATGTGGTCAAATCAACGCTAGCGATCAAACGCCGTTGCTAACGTCAACAATTTTATAACATGCGTATATATGACAAAACTATAATTTTCCATCATAAATGAAAAGAGTGTCAATATTTTAGTTAAATGTTGTAAATGCAACGATAACAAACTTTTCATAAAAAGACGACCGTAATTCTTTGTATTTGCCTTAAGTCTGTTGCCTTAAATGGGAGTACATTTTGGATGATATTAAAATTTTCTTTATGATCATATAATAGAAATATAAGACCAAATTAAACTAAGAAAACATATGAAAATACATTAATTGTCATTAAAAGTGCATAATATAGGTGCATTATTTGTACAATGTTCTCTACGGGTTTCAGTTTTTTGAAACCTAACTATCAAACCATTTAGAGAAACATTACCTGAGCAACTATTTTTCAATACAACAAAAATAACTATCATTCAAATTACACCACCAATCTGGTTACTCATCTAGACAAATATTCTAAAGTAGGCTAAAGTATTATATAATCAAGTTGCCATTAACAAAACATTCAATCAATTAGTTTCAAGCTAACATCAAATAATGAAGCGAATAATTTATTATAAAGGTAAAATATGGAGAAAAACCTTCAAAATAATTACCTAAATTGAAGATTTAAAGTTGTTTAGAATCGCATTAGAGGGAGGGGGATTGCGAGTAAATCTGCGTTGAACTAATCACCCCTTCAATTGCCGCCGATATTATAATTTCGAAAATTGTGGTTGAATTGTTTGTTAATTACTACTTTTGTTGTCTAATGGTCGGGGTGTTGGTCTAATAGAGTATTGGCTTTTTTTTTAAAAAAAGTTATTAGGTAACTGACATTATAAGAAAAATCGAGTGATATTGATCTTAATTGTTTAAATAGATATTAGGTTTTGTAAGAATACTTTAAAATATGTGTTAGATAGTTTATAACTAGCATCAAATCACTCGCGCTATGACGTGGGGTGTAAATCCGTGACAAGTAGCACCAATGTCATACTACTATCAACGATCACTAATACCAGCAAGCTCGTATTAAGGAGAATATAAATCAAAAATAAATAAAAAACCAAACGGAAAGTAGACGAAAAATGTTAAAACACGCACGCGAGACATAGAACATAGAAAACAATAACGAAGTCATTTAGGACCCGCGTGTTACATCGGCGCGGTTAAATAGTAAAAATTAGGTGTGAAAACGTTGAACCACACACATACGTTGCAACGTGTAATCGTAAACCTTAGACCGTAACGTACAAAGGAATATATGCAAAAAATGAAATGTATAGGGAATAAAAGTTGAAAGTGAAAACGTATTAGGGTTAAATTGTAAAATATATAAAAGTATTATCATCACAAGTAAAAAATTAAAATTACGTCCGGAGAGATACACCGTGATTTAGCCCACCGTGTTCAAGCCAAATGGTGCAAGTGGAGAACAGCATAAGAGATTTTGTGTCATACAAGGTTCTCAGCAAGACTAAGGGGAAAATATATAGAGTAACACTACATCCGGCCATATTATACAGAATAGACTGTTGAGCCATAAAGAAATCGCTCAAGCGACAAATAAAGGTCGCGTAAATCAGAATGCTGAGGTGGATGTGTGGACACACAAGACTGAATCGGATAAGGAACGACGTGTTTCGGTAGAGGCTAAAGGTGGCGTGTATCACGGATAAAATACAAGAGGGAAGATTAAGTTGGTTTGAGCATGTGAAGAGGATACCGATCTCAGCGCCGGTTAGAGCAGTAGAAAACATCACCTTAGATGGTAGGAGGAGTACAGGAATACCTAAGTTGACTTGGGATGAGATAATTAGGCGGGATATGGTACAGTTGCACCTCTCCGATCATATATCGAGGATAGGAGTGCGTAGAGGCATAGAATTAAAATTAAGGACTTCTAGTGAGATCTGTTGGTAGGAGGAGTAAAGGAAGACCTGATAGCGTGATGTGTAGGTTATCGACATTTACCCTTTATAAGTCAAACATGTTGCTTATTTTGATGTATGCACTATCTTTGTGTTGTTATGCTTATGCGTATTCTTATGCTTATGTGATGTATGCTTATGGGATGTATGCACTATAGTCTGTTTGTTATGCTTATGTGATGTATGCTTATGAATATGCATATTCTTATTCTAAACTCTTATGTGATACATACCTATGTGTTGTATGCTCTATAATCTGCTTGCTATCGTTTTTTAGTCGGGGGATTCTCTTGGAAGCGGTCTCTCTATCTCTCAAGATAGAAGAATGACTCGCTACCACCTATCCCTCACAGACCCTGTTTTTTAGTGGGATATGCTGGGTATATTTGTTTGTTTGATTAAAACTAAAAAAATATAAAAAAAAGAAAAAAGAAACCAAGAAGTAGGTATAACTCATAAAACACAATATACAAAAAAGAAACCAAGAAGTAGGTATAACTCATAAAACACAATATACAACCATAAAACATATAAAAGTTGATAATCAGTATATAGTTAATAGAATTTTATTTGTTAGATTTTAAACTATTATCCTTATATTAATAAACGAATTGAATGAATAGTGGTTTTTTATTTTTTAAATTTGGTCACAAGAGTTTTGATGTTTGCATGTTACCCTCCTGCCCTCATTTTGTTTATAAAGGCCGAGAAAGAGGGTTTGGGGGTTTAACCCTCCCATTTGATTCTGGAGAGAGAAAGAGTGTGTTGGAGCATATATAGTCATATATAGTGTGTCCGTCGCTTGACGAATAGTCTAGGATTAATGTTATACACCTTGTAAACACATGAAACTGGGTCATTCGCAGGAACATATGCGAATGAGACTCAGTCGTACGACTAAGCCATGCTAATGGACCAGTCGTGCGACTGAGAGATGCGATTGGGGCATTCGTAAGACTGAACCATAAGAATGGTCCAGTTGTACGATTGAACCATACGCATGGTCCAGTCGTACGATTGAACCATACGCATGGTCCACTCGCACGAATGGGCCCAGTCGCATCTAATATGGGCCGGGGCCTATATATACCAGTTTCAATGTGTAGAAACGAAGGGTTTTTTGATAGGGTTCCTGGCGCCTAGGTGCTACCGGATGAGAGGGGAGATCATGCTCGATCTCCCCTTGCCAAAAGTCTTGATTCTTAAGTTGTAACGAGCTTAAAATCGTTATTTTTATCAATGAAATCATTCGATTATTGTTCGTACTTTTGTTTATCTTTTGGTTTTTCTCCTTCCGTCAAGAACATGCTCGAATGTCTACCGATCCAGTGACCTAACAATTGGTATTAGAGCCGTTTACTGCTAGAATGATCTAACAATCACTCTAGCAACCCGAGCTCTTGAGTTCTGGATCGAATTCTTGTTCATTGACGTAAAACCCACTTTGTGTTTATCTTGTTTTGCTCAAATCTCATTGCGCGTGATGTTTATTTGTTAAAAGCGGACTCGGAATCTTCTGCAGATCATAAAAACGAATCCGGTGGTACAATTATTATGCTGTGTCTCGTCCAAATCATCGGATTAGGGTTTGGGCAGCCCTGGCGGCTGCAGATCTGAAAATCTATGTGCAGACCCGATCATGCGACTGGGCCATGCGAATGGACCATTCGTACGACTAGGCCATGCTAATGGACCATTCGTGCGACTGGACCAGTCGTATGTTCAATCGTGCGAATGGACCAGTCGTATGTTCAATCGCCCGAATGAGCCATCTGCATTGACTCATCCGCATTTGTTCCAGACCAAAAAAAAAAGAGTCTGGAACAGCTTCTTGCATGATTTTTTCTCTAAACCATTTTTATCAGTCAGGAAGCCTTCTGAAAAAGTTTGGTAAAATAAATTTTTTTTGGGAAAATTATCGGGTCATGTATTGTTCGTCTTCGGGTCAATAGTGAAGATTTTCCTGGAGAGTCTATGCAAGAGTTAAGGATGAGCAAAGGACATTCACCCTGAGGTTCTTATGTCAAACAAGTTCGATGGATACCCCATTATTCATTGGACTTCCAGAATAGGTGAATGTTGATAAAACACGAAAGAGAGAAGAGAAGATGTCAGCTGTCGGTGCTGATTTTGTGGGGTAGTCAGGAGCATCTGACTATTTATGGGCCAATCAAGTTATATTTATCCGCACAGAGAGGATTCTCATTCTTAGGGGGAATCCATGTATAGAGAGATTGAAGACGCAATCAGAAAGTGATGATGTAAGCAGGTTTCTGATGATGAATCTACATGCATGCTGATTTGTTTGATATTGTCAGCTGTGGATTGGAACCTCCAACCTTTTGCCCAATACACCGTATGAAGACGTTAGGAGAGCACAACGTTTATATTGGGATATGCTGAATGTGAGGGGGAATTTCTGCAGTTGTTATGTTAATCAGGTTAGCCTGTGTGAAGATTGAAGCAATGGAAAACTGTTCATGTCGTTATCTGAAAAAAATCAGTCATTTAGGGAATCTTACTGCTATGATGGTGTTCTGTAAAGTAAACGAAAGCTATTGTGCGTAAATTCATTTTCAAGGATATTGTAGTAACCGGACGGATCAGCAATGTTGGCTAATATGGTTGTTCGTTTGATTCTATTGGAAACCAGAGCAAAGATTGACTGAAGATTGTAAGAGGTGTTATCTACTATTCGCAAGCAACGTCCAAGGGGGAATTTGTTGGAGCATATATAGTCATATATAGTGTGTCCGTCGCTTGACGAATAGTCTTGGCTTAATGTTATACACCTTGTAAACACATGAAACTGGGTCATTCGCAGGAGTATATGCGAATGAGACTCAGTCGTACGACTGAGCCATGCTAATGGACCAGTCGTGCGACTGAGAGATGCGATTGGGGCATTCGTAAGACTGAACCATAAGAATGGTCCAGTTGTACGATTGAACCATACGCATGGTCCAGTTGTACGATTAAACCATACGCATGGTCCAATCGCACGAATGGGCCCAGTCGCATCTAATATGGGCCGAGGCCTATATATACCAGTTTTAATGTGTAGAAACGAAGGGTTTTTGATAGGGTTCCTGGCGCCTAGGTGCTGTCGGATGAGAGGGGAGATCATGCTCGATCTCCCCTTGCCAAAAGTCTTGATTCTTAAGTTGTAACGAGCTTAAAATCGTTATGTTTTATCAATGAAATCATTCGATTATTGTTCGTACTTTTGTTTATCTTTTGGTTTTTCTCCTTCCGTCAAGAACATGCTCGGATGTCTACCGATCCAGTGACCTAACATAGAGAGAGGGTGACGGCTGCGTCTTCTGCCGACCGCCTTTGGTTGCGTCAGCGCTCAGGTCTCATTTGGTGTTGATGACGTTTGTTCGACAACCATTGTTGCCCTCTTCTCTCCTTGTCTCTCCAAAACCTGTTTAGGGTTTTCAGAACTCTGTTTTGTTGTTTTCATTGTTCGTTGTCGGTGTTGATAATTGGTCTCCTTGTAGCGTGGAACCTCGGCCATCGCCGTTGGGAGCTGTTGATTATGAAGCTTTGGTCTCGGCCGGTTTGTCCTTTATTTGGGTAAGTTGAGGTCGTTTAGTCGGTGATGACGAGGGGTCTCTCATCTGAGACTTGCTATTCTTTGGTTGGTGAAAGAGTCGATGATGATGGTGGTTTTCGCATCTGAGACTTCGTTGGTTTTCATGTGGTTGGGCTGATTTTTTGAAAGATGCATGTCGATGACGATGACTTGGCTCATCTGAGACCGAGCTTGAGCTCTTGTCACTTGATAGTCTGTTCTAGGTTTGTCTTTGATTAATGGTTTTACTGGTCAGTGGAACAGACATACGTTGATGATTGTGATATCTCTTTTAAAACTGACTATGAGTTTGGTTGCTGTTGGAAACACACATGTCGATCTCATCTGAGGCCGAGCTTGAGCTCATTTCATTTGATGGTTTGTTCTAACAGCCAACTTTTATAACAATGAAGACATTTTGGTCTTCTAGGGTAGGATTCTGTTGGGTATATTGTTTTGTGCATCATGTGTTATTTGACATGTTGATGTGCTTCTTCGGATGACCTATATACGGAAAAGCATACTTGGTCTGGAGTTTGTTTTCTTCGGTTTGTTATTTGACGACAAAGGATTTAATGTTCGCATATTACCACCACCACCCCCCCCCTCCCGCGCCCTCATTTTGTTTGGCCCCTAATCAGTTACAATTTTTCATGACGGTTTAAAAACGATGATGATAAAAAAGTAGTCGTGACTTTGTTGTTTTGGCGCGGCAAATGACAATTTGCAGCCACAACGAGACGCGCATTCTGAGCCCTATGATCACCACTGCGTGGTAAGAGGCGCAACGCGCCGGTGGTTATCTACTTAGTTATACAAGTACAGAAGACTTCAAGTACTGAAGACAAGTACTAAAGAATCAAAAGCTGAAGAACTGAAGAACTGAAGACCTTCTACTGAAGCACAAAGTCTGAAGACAAAGACTGAAGACAACAGCTGATGACATCTACTGAAGTCATCAGCTGTTACATCATCTGAAGCCAAGTCTGAAGAACAAGTGCTGAGCTCAGAGTTTGTCACAACAGCTGAAGAAGTCTTCTTCAGTTGTTGTGATGGTTTTTCTTTTTCAGTAGTTTATTTTGTTTCAGTAGTTGTACAACAGCTGAAGAGCTTGTTCTTCAGCTGTTATAGTATCAGTAGTTATAAACAACTGAAGAGTTTGTTTTTCAGTCGTTGTAGAATTTCAGTAGTTTACTTTTGTCAGTACTTGTAAAAGATAGGAACACTTTTGTAAGAAGATGTCAGCTGTTGACATGTTCAGTAGTTTTATGTTCCGTCAGTTGTAATTTTAATAATCTGCTAATGTCAGAGAAAGGACATCACCACCATCCTTTTGCCGCCTATAAAAGGATGGTGAACCATGCTGTTTTAATTGCCGAAACGTGTTGAGCAATAGAACAATTAATTTTTCGCAGAATTCTTTTCTCTCTCTATGTTTGTGTTTTAATTGCAATAACTTTTATGTTCTTGCTATAATTGCTAATTAACGTGCTAAATCCGCTGCAAACCAATCTGATTGATCAAACGAGAGGCTGAGATCCTGTCAAATGGTATCAGAGCAGGTTAATCATTGATCGATTTCACTATTGATCATTTGAAACTGCTCTTTTGATCTCTCTGTTTGATCGAATTAGCAATTTGCAAGAATTAGCCATAGAGAGTGAGTTTCTGCTGTTTCTGGCCAAAATCTTGAGGTTCTCTGGTGGTCTTGAGTCACGTCTGTCTTGCTTAAACTTGTTTTTGACTAAAATCTGAGATGACAACACTAACTAATGATCCTCACAATACTGGTTCCTCAACCAAGCCTCCGATGCTTGTGAGGAACGAGTATAACATATGGCAAAGACGCATGCTTCACCATTTGGCTGTCAACAGTGCTGGTTGTTGGAAGTCAGTGGTTCATGGACCATACAAGCCTATGGTGAGCGTCCCTGAATCTAATGAACAGGTTGCGAAGAAACCTAAACAATATTCGGACGAAGATCTAAAGCTGTTCGAAATTGATGCTAGAGCCCATGGAATTTTAGCCATGGCTATTCCTAATGAGATTTATTCAGGGCTCTTGCATCATGAGTCTGCTCATGACCTATGGGTTGCTCTAAAGGAACAATTTGGAGGAACTGATTCGGTCTTAGCAAACAATAGGGAAATCCTCACCCAACAATATGAGACATTCTCATATAGAAAAGGTGAGACTCTGACCCAGCAGTTTGAGCGGTTCTCTTGTTTGATCTCCGAGCTGAAGATGGTCAAACAAGAGTACACCAACAGCCAGATGAACAACAGGTTCCTCAGGTCACTGCCTGAGAGATGGGACACATATACCATTGTCCTACGCTCCAGTGCTGATCTGGAAACTCTATCTCTCACCCAACTTCATGGGAAACTGCTCACTTTTGAGAGAGAGATAGAGCAAAAGAGGAAGTTGTCCTCTTCTGGTAAGCTCGTTGATGACTTTGTCCAAGGTAATACTGCCTGATAAGTCATGAGTCAGAATATGCTTCATCAGAAAGTTCTTATGATGAGCATATTGATTTCTCTACCAACTCAGAACAAGCTTTTGTTGGTGTTAGTAGTTCAGGAGGTGGTGGTGACAACTTGTGTTTTTTGATGGAGGACTTGAAGGGCATTCCAGATGATGATCTGGAAGAGATGGATATTTTGAACCAAATGGCAATGATAAATATCCGCTCTCAAAAGTTCTACAAAAGAACTGGTAGGAAATTCCCTGGACTCTCTGGCAAAACCAAAGTTGGTTTTGACAAGAGCAAGTTGAGGTGTCACAAGTGCCAAAGGCTTGGACACTTTGCAAGAGAGTGTAGATCGTCTGGATCTAACTCCTCTGCACCCTTTGTGACTTTTCCCAGCAATAGCTCACAGCACAGAGGGCAACCTTCCTCCAGTTCTAGCCATCCATCACAAGCACAGGCACCACCTGCTTATTTTGTGCCACAGGGTCATATGCCATATCCTTACCCCTGTTACTACATGCCTCAGCCTAGTCAAGCTCAAGCACCCTCGGCTCAACCACCTCATGCTCTTCCTGAGCCTCAATCTTCCCAATCTCATCATCACACACAACCTCAACAACATAGCTTTTTCACCCCAAGTGTTGTTGACTGGAGTAGTCTACCAGAAGAGCTATCTGGTCAGGAACAACTACTCCAAGGTGCTGGTCAACATGGTGGTGACCAATCTTTTGGAAATCTTGCTCTGATGGCCCTTGATTCTGCTAAGGGGTCATCATCGAATGCCTCATCTCAGGTATCCACTGAGGCAAAAGCCAAGCTTTGTTTAGAATCATGCATTGCAGCATTTGCTTCTATTAGAGAAGCAAATGTAGCTTTAATAGATAAAAGTCTTAAGCTTGAGCACACTATTTCTAAAAGAAAAGCTGATTTTGAGGTTGCACTAAAGATAAAAATGATGAGATTTACAAGCTTAAATGCCAAATCAAAGATGATAAAGCTAGGGAAGATGTACTTCTAGATAAGTACAGAGACCTCAAGGAAACTCTTGCAACCACCCAAGTTGAGTGTGATCGATGGGTGCAATCATGCAAGGGTTTTGAAATGCTTCTTAGCAAGCAATCAGCTTCCAATGTGAAGTTTGGCATTAGTTACAATCACACTGCTCCTCCTACAGACTTCACTTCAAGAGCAGAAGTTGAATCTGATGAGGAGAGCAATAACCAATCCTTCTCATCATGTGATCTACTATCTTCTGAATCAGCATCATCAGAGATAGAAGTCAGCACTAACTCTTGCCAAAACCAATCAGCTGATGCTACAACAGCCGATGGTTCAAATACTGACTGTCACATGACTAAAAGGCTGATCAACTCAGGTGTTGTCACTAGAAGTACTGAAGGTACCGGAGAGCAAGTGACAACATCTGAAGTTCAAACCTCAAATACTGTTAGCACTAAAGAGAAGAAAACTAACAATAGGAAAGGTTTGAAGACAGCCAAAGAGGATACCAGGAAAGCAGGCACTAGGAAGAAAACTGCTAGTACTGATGGGAAACAGCTGAAGAACAAGTCTGCAGCAGTTAAATCCTCTTCAGCTGATGATCAGCATAAGATGAAGAAGAAGCCATGTGAGATATGTGGCTTGTTAATCATCTTACTGATGATTGCTGGTACAAAAGGGGTTCCAAACTCAAACAGAAGGAGAAAATCAATGAGGACATCATTAAAATGAAGAATGAGTTTGAAACCAAGTTTGTACTAGCAACATCCAAGCCTGAAATCCCTAAGCCCAAAGCTAAATCCAAAAAGAAGGTAGGGGTTACTCAGGCAACAGCTGAGGTTGCTCAGAAAAAGATGGTACAACATAGGAATCCATCATCAGCAAACTCCAGTGTGTCTGCAGAGCTGAAGGCTTTATCACAAAATCAGACACAGCTGGTGATGATGGTTCAGCAACTAGTGGGAAGAGTCAACCACTTAGATGCTCCTGTGTTGAAACCACAGAAAAGGAAGCCCAAGCCAAAGGGTTCCTCTTCTGCACCATCTTCTTCACCTCAGGCTGTCACACTTAACACCACTATTAGTGCTGCACCTGTAGCTGAGAACAGACCCAAAACCAAGCAGGTTTGGGTCTCCAAGACCAACTAACACATGGTTGTGTTTGCAGGGTTCTTAAACATGCCATAGAAGCATCTGGTATGTAGACAGTGGAGGATCCATGCACATGACAGGAAGCAGCTCCCTTCTTAATGACTACTCTCAAGGAAAGAAGGGATTTGTTTCCTTTGGTAATGATGCAAAAGGCTACATCATCGGAAAAGGCTTTGTTTCCAATGGGGAAATAAGGTTTGATGATGTTAACCATGTGGAGAATCTCAAGTACAACCTCTTGAGTGTCAGTCAAATGTGTGACAAAGGCCATGTTGCCCTTTTCACAAGCCAAAACTGTCGGATTCTGTCATCCAAAGTTCTGAGTTTGATTGACAAGGCATTGGATGAACACACTCTCCTGAAGGCCAATAGGACAGGAAGAGTGTATGCGTTAGATCTTTCCAAAAAGATGGATCTAAAAGGCCATCCTTGCCTATTCTCCAAGGCATCTCCTCAAGAGTCTACACTATGGCATAGAAGGCTGGGTCATGTCAATTTCAAAAACATGAATCAGCTTATAAGCCATGGTTTAGTAAGAGGATTGACTCAGAAGGAGTTCAAGTGTGAAGATGACTGCACTGCTCGCTTGAAAGGAAAACAACACAAAGTTTCATTCCCTTCAATAGAAGAACCAAAGTCCACTGCCTGCTTACAGCTTCTGCACATGGATCTCTTTGGTCCTGTCAGAGTGATGAGCATGGCAAAGAAGAAATACTGCCTGGTAATTGTGGATGATTATTCCAGGTTTGTATGGACTTTCTTCTTGCAATCCAAGGATGAAGCAGCAAAGACAATAATGAACTTTGTGTTACTTGTAGAAAAGCAGTATTCCCTACAGGTCAAGTGTGTGAGGAGTGACAATGGAACAGAGTTTAGAAACCACACACTTGATGACTTCTACCTGTCCAAGGGAATTAGAAGGCAGTTTAGCATTCCTAGAACTCCTGAGCAGAATGGAGTGGTGGAGAGAAAGAACAGGACCCTCATTGAAGCAGCAAGGTCAATGTTGGCTAACTCAGGGTTGTCACTGACCTTTTGTGCTGAAGCTGTCAATACAGCTTGCTATGTACAGAATAGAGCTTTAGTGAATAAGAGGTTGATGAAGACTCCTTATGAAGCTCTTCATCATTTGGCCCCTCTGATTTCATTCTTTAGAGCATTTGGGTGTCCATGTTTCATTCTCAACACTAGCAACCCACTTCAGAAGTTTGCTAGTAAGGTGGATGCAGGGTATTTTGTTAGTTATTCATCAACTTGCAAGGCATACAGAGTCTTCAACTGTAGAACAAAGCGGGTTGAAGAAACTCTGCATGTTAAGTTCAATGATTATCCAAAGGATAAGATTCCACAAAACCCTATGGAGTTGTTTGATCTGGACATACTGCAATATGTTCCTTATCAACCTCCATCTGTTGAGCCTGTCAACAGATCTTCACCTGGTGGTACTGATGATGATGTAGTCAGTACTCACCTCTTCAGGTTTAGTGACAACCTACCTGAGTCCACTGAACCTGATGCTCCTGTAGCCTCAGCAGCTCCATCCACCACATATGCTGAAGAGATTTCTGCTTGCTCTACTTCGTTTGAGCTGCCATCCTCTACATGGTTTCAGGAATCTCCATCACCATCTGTTGCTGCTGATGGGTCTACAAACACTTGCACAGATATCATAGTCTATCAAGAGCTCAAGAATCACCCCACATCTCAAATCATTGGTGATATTCATGCTGGAGTTTCAACCAGGAATCAATTGTCCAACTTCTGCTTCTATGCTCTCTTCATTAGTCAGCAAGAGCCAAAGAACTATCATATTGCTTTAAGAGACAATGGATGGGTGGAAGCTATGCAGCTTGAGCTTCTTCAGTTTAAGAAACAGCAAGTATGGGAGCTTGTTCCATTACCCAAAGGTAAGTGTGCTATAGGCACCAAGTGGGTATTTAGGAACAAAACAGATGAGAAGGGCCAAATTGTCAAGAACAAGGCTAGGCTGGTTGTTCAAGGGTTTGCACAAGAGGAAGGCATCGATTATGATGAGACCTTTGCTCCTGTGGCAAGACTGGAAGCAATCAGACTATTCTTAGCTTATGCTGCCTTTCACAGTCTTAGGGTTTATCAAATGGATGTCAAAAGTGCCTTCTTATATGGAAAAATAAAAGAAGAAGTTTATGTGTGTCAACCACCAGGCTTTGAGGACAATAAACATCCTGATTGGGTGTACAAGCTTGATAAGGCTCTTTATGGGCTGAAGCAAGCGCCTAGAGCTTGGTATGAGACACTATCAACTTTTCTTTTAGAAAATAAGTTCACTAGAGGCACCATTGATAAAACCTTATTCATCAGGACTATGGGACAACATAAGCTCCTTGTTCAAATCTATGTAGATGACATCATCTTTGCATCCTCTGATCCAAAGTTGTGTGATGAATTTATAAAGCTCATGAAGCTAAGGTTTGAAATGAGTGCTATGGGAGAATTACAGTTCTTTCTAGGTTTACAAATCAAACAATAGGATGATGGAATCTTTATCCATCAGTCCAAATATTCAAAGAGTTGTTGAATAAGTTTGATTTACAAACCTGTAAGCCATGTTCTACTCCCATGAGCAGCATCACACAACTAGATGTAGATCAAAAAGGTAAAGCGGTTGATGAAACCCTTTACAGATGTATGATTGGGTCCTTGATGTACCTTACAGCTTCTAGACCAGACATCATGTTTGCAACATGTGCTTGTGCTAGATTTCAGGTTGCACCTAAAGAATCCCATTTGATTGCAGTCAAAAGGATCTTTAGATATCTGCAAGGTACCCAATCACTAGGTCTTTGGTATTCAACTGGGCATTCTTGCAAATTAGTTGCTTTCTCTGATAGTGACTATGCAGGATGCAAAGTCACCAGAAAATCCACTTCTGGTGGTTGCCAATTCCTAGGCAATTGTTTAGTTTCTTGGCAGAGTAAGAAACAAACATCAATTGCTACATCCACTGCTGAAGCTGAGTACATTGCTGCTGCAAGTTGTACCTCTCAGATACTCTGGCTTCAGCATCAACTTCTGGATTATGGCATTACTGAGACTAAGACACCATTACTAATGGATAGTGCTTCAGCTCTTTGTATTGTTAAAAATCCAGTCCAGCACTCTAGGACCAAACATATTGAGATCAGACATCATTTTATCAGGGATTGCTATGAAAAAGGTCTGATTGATCCTAAGTTTGTTCCTAGTGCTGATGAGCTTGCAGATATTTTTACCAAGCCTTTAGATAGTGCCACATTCCAAAACTTGGTACTAAGGCTAGGTATGCTGCAGCTAGAATAATTTGACCAATGCTGATGCTCTCAATTCACTACTACTGAGCATTAGGTCAAATACAAGTACTGATGAGTAATTTAGTCTTCAGCTATTTTACAATTACTGAAGATTAAATTGACTCAAAGTACTGCTGTACATTATTTATTGAAAACAACTGATGTAGTGAGGTGGATTACAACTACTGATGTATGATTTTCAAATAAATACGTACTGAACAAATTTTGCTCACAAGTACTGATGTGTAATCTTATACAAGTACTGAAGACAAAATTTGTTCACCAGCTCTGAAGAGTATTTCATCAGTACTTGTGAACATCTGATTACAAGAGCTGAAGGCATAAATATTCACAAGAGCTGAAGGGTCAATGAAACATCTGAAAGTCAGCCAAAGAGCTGATGAGTAAGTGTAGAGGCTAGCATGAAACAACTGATTTGACGGAAACAGCTGATGAGTAATTTCTCATCAGCCGATACCAACAGCTGCTGTTTCATACCCAAACAACTGAAGGACAAAACCATGTCTTCAGTAGTTTCACAACTACTGATGGCTAACACCAAGTCCTCAGTTGTTTAAAACAACTGAAGCAATACCATGTCTTCAGTAGTTCATAACTACTGATATCAGTAGTTCACAACTACTGAAGGCTAACACCAAATCTTCAGTTGTTACAACGTCTGAAGAAGAATATTAGGTCCTCAGTAGTTCATAACTACTGAAGGCTGACTATAACTCTTCGGCTGTTTACAACATCTGAAGGACAAAACCAAGGTTTCAGTAGTTTTAACTACTGAAGACTAACACCAAGTCCTCAGATGTTACAACCACTGAAGGTTAAGACCACGTCATCAGTCGTTACAACAACTGATAACTAACACCAAAACCTTCAGTAGTTTTCTTTTAGCCTTTGCCCTACCCTATAAATACCCAATGTTCAGAGCATTTACTCCTCACTTGACCTAACCTTTCAAAACCTCTGAACTTCCCATACACCATTAATGGCGACCATGCAACTGAAACCTCGACACAACTGTGTCGCTCATCTCACCAAATCGCCATTATGGCCCAAATTTCACCAAGCCGTCGATCTCATGACCGACTCACCTTACAAAACGGCTTTTCTTTTAAACCCTACCATCTACACCGACTCCCTGACGGAGTTTTGGACGAACATCACCGTCCAAACCGGAGAGTAGGATGACGAGGTCTCTCTCCGGTCCTCCGTCAACAACCACCCTGTGGTTATCACTCCAGCTACCCTGCACCAAACCCTAAAGCTGGAGGATGCCACCTACCCAACCTTCTACCCCAAAGGTGCCCTGGATCTATCCTTCACATCCAACGACTACCAGGGTGACCTCTCCGCCACAACCTTGTTGAAGAAACACTTCCCTGATCCTCAACGTCTAATCTTCCATATGGTGAACGTGTGTCTGGCTTCCAAAACCTCTTCGTGGGACCAGATGTCAACAAGGTGGCAACAGGTATTGTTCTCTATCCTTGAAAAACAACCTTTAAACTTAACATATATTATATTTTTGGAAATCAAGGATATGGCCACAAAACCAGTTTCTAACCGATGGATCTTGTATCCTCGGTTCATTATGGCCATAATAGAAAACCAGCTTCAGGCTGAGGGACTTGTTGGCACTGGGGTCCCTACCATGGCTGTTCTAGCCGAGGTATACTCCAGGCACAACTCTGACCAATCCTTAAAACAGGCTGGACGGCTGCGAAAACCCACGCAGCAGGAACCCACAGCCTCCACCTCCAAATCCAAAGTCCCCACCAAACCAAAAACCAAAAGGAAGCCCAAAAAGGCTACTCAGGGAAATGAGTCCCCTGAGGATGCCCCTGCAACACAAATGCAGGATGTGGCTGCTGGTTCGATTCTCCCAGCCACTACCACGACTCCACCAACCACGACCGCACAGGTTTCCTCTCAACAGGAGCCTGATGCAACCACTTCTGGGGCAGCCACACTTCTGGGGTCTATCTCACTTGAGAAGACTGCCATTGAAAAGCACAGTCCTCCCCCTGTGCATACTGCTTCGAGCCCATCTACTGATGAGACCGCCCCACAAAGCCCTACATTGGCAATAGCCAAAGTGCTGATCCATCTGAGCACTCCACCTTCCCTAGAAACCCATCACGACTGGGGAGACTCCAACCGAAGAGGGGGTAGATACAAGTGCCGGTGGCAGCCCACAGCACAGAGAATCACAAGTCCAATCTCCCAGTATGGCTAGGGAGATAGGACAATCTGGTGAGGCTGCCACTTCCTCTGCATCAACATCTGAGCAGGGTGAAGCTGGTAACATCAATAAGACCTCACCAGAGGCAACTGCCGATAATGGATCCAATCCGGAGGCTGGAAGTCCCCAGTACCATGAACAAGGGGCACATGCTATTACTGAGCCACACTCAGAGCATGTACATCCTGACATTGTCAGGAGGTCAGGTGATTCAGTTCATACTGATGATGACCTGAGCTTCTTCTTCGATGTTGTAGCTCACAACACTATCTTAGAGGATGAGATAAGCAGACTCAAAGAGCTGCTTGCTCAGATGACTCAAGATAGAAGTCCATCTGCCACCACAACCTCACAGATGGCACCTTCACCCGAAGGTCTCACAAACACTGAGCCACTCCTACAAACTCGGCCACCAGCCCCTGCTTCTGGCACTAGCTCTCAGGGTCAGAACCCCCTGAGCAGCTGGATGCTATCCTTCAGAAATCCCTGCCTCTCATCACACCCATACTAAAAGATATAGTCATTCAAACCATTGATAAGAGGCTTCCCACTTTTATCCAACCCATGGTGGAGGTTGCCATTACTAAGACGCTTGCTGATAGTCAAACCCCAACCAATGCACCCAAAAAGGGGGAGACATCAGTGCAAGTCAAGAGGAAGAGGGGAGAGGAGGAGTTAGAGGCAGAAAAAGAGGTGATGGTTGAGAGGGAGAAGGCTGAGGAGAGTAGTAGGGTGAGGGAGAAAGGGAAGAGGAAGGAGAGGGAGGTTGAGCATATAGAAGTGGCTGGAATCCAAAAGGATTTCAGTGCCACTTATAAGAAAAAGGGAGAGGAGGGAAAGAAGGTGGTTGACTCCGATCTAGCAGCCCTTGTCAAGGAGGCTGATGCTGAATAAAGCAGATCAATGGACTCTGCCATTGGTCAGCTGTTCAGGCAAGGCTTTGACAAGGACACAGCATTGCTAGATCAGGAGCTCAGGAAGATGGAGACTAGGGAGATCGAATACCGATGGTCTACTTATAGCCAAGAGGATAAAAAGAGACTCGAGGCTATGAGTAGATTCATTTCGAAGTATCTGGGCAGGCCAGTCCTTGATGTCAAAGCGTGGACCAGGGACAGAATCTTGGCTATAGCCGCCAAGATCTGTTCAGCTGGTGACTTCACAAAAGGACTGGTCGCTGAGGCCCTATCAGAAGCCGATGCTGGGAACAGGACCCTGCTAGTAAAACAAACCAAATCTGCTCTTATTTCTAGGTTGCTAGCAGTGCCTGCCAACATTCCCACACCAACCACCAAACCACAACCCACAAAACCAACCCCTTCACCATCAAAACCCGCAGCCAATGATCCACCCTTGAAGAAGAAGAGAAGGGTGTTGAGGCTGCAAGAAGAAGAAGAAGAAGAGGAGGATGAGGAGGATAGTCTGCCCATTTCCGCAGTTATACCTCTACCTAAAGCCAAATCACAAACCATCACTCCCACCTCACAGATGGATACTGTGAGGGTTAAGATAGAGGAAGAGGAGCAGCAGCAGCTTCATGATGCTGAAATGCTTAAGTCAATTGACCAAGCATATGCTGCCTCTACCTCTATCATGAACATGAAGAAGGAAGCTCTGAGACTCTTCACTCTCAAACAAACCTTCCAATATGACAAAGAGAGAGTGAGGACTTGGCCTGATCCTAGGGTGGCTCACAGGATCACAAAGAAAGATATTCCTGTGAGGTACAAGAGCCAGATGAAGAGAATTGTAGATGAAGTAATAACTGTGGCTCTTGTATTAACACCCTGGGAAATTGTGGATGAGTTCGAGAAGGCTTATAAATCTAAGCAACCTCCTGAAATGATGTTGGAGAACAGGATGGTGAGGAAAGGCTTAGTTTATAAGATGCTTGAGAACTTCCGCAAAGATGAGCTCAACTTGTTGCTAGAAGGCAAACATCCAGATGATTTGCATATAAGCAAATCACAACAGTTGAGCTCAAGAATGGCAAACAGGTCAAGTTTGTCTCAGAGATGTACGGTCATGAAGGATTGTTCGATGGTGGGGCTGAAGACATGACCAAAGAAAAACAAATGATTTTCGTCCGAGCCTACACCAGAGAATCCTACAGGCTAGTACATGGGAGGTAGGTTTCATGGATGGGATAACAGCTCTGTGTCCAATTCCCCAAAACAGAGCTCCCATCCATACTTAGCCAAACAAATACTAGAAACCTTCTCCCAGGCCAGTGCTTATCAGGGTCAACTTCTGATCTGATCCAGAAGGAAATAGACCAATCTTTATGCCAACAATAAGTGGGACAACAAATAATTAGAGGTTTTGGCTGCATTGGTTCATGGGGAGTTTGTTGGACCAAAGAACCAATGAGCCAAGATCAGGAAAACCTCTAAGTCCCACTTGCCACTGCAACAACTGCTGAAGACTCCCATCAGCTGTTCTGACAAAGTCTGAAGATCAAAGTATGAAGATCAAAGAACTGAAGAACAACAGCTGAAGACTCTAAAGTACTGAAGACAAGTACTCAAGTCTGAAGTACTGATCATACAAGTACTGAAGACTTCAAGTACTGAAGACAAGTACTGAAGAATCAAAAGCTGAAGAACTGAAGAACTGAAGACCTTCTACTGAAGCACAAAGTCTGAAGACAACAGCTGATGACATCTACTGAAGTCATCAGCTGTTACATCATCTGAAGCCAAGTCTGAAGAACAAGTGCTGAGCTCAGAGTTTGTCACAACAGCTGAAGAAGTCTTCTTCAGTTGTTGTGATGGTTTTTCTTTTCAGTAGTTTATTTTGTTTCAGTAGTTGTACAACAGCTGAAGAGCTTGTTCTTCAGCTGTTATAGTATCAGTAGTTATAAACAACTGAAGAGTTTGTTCTTCAGTCGTTGTAGAATTTCAGTAGTTTACTTTTGTCAATACTTGTAAAAGATAGGAACACTTTTGTAAGAAGATGTCAGCTGTTGACATCTTCAGTAGTTTTATGTTCCGTCAGTTGTAATTTTAATAATCTGCTGATGTCAGAGAAAGGACATCACCACCATCCTTTTGCCGCCTATAAAAGGATGGTGAACCATGCTGTTTCAATTGCCGAAACGTGTTGAGCAATAGAACAATTAATTTTTCGCAGAATTCTTTTCTCTCTCTATGTTTGTGTTTTAATTGCAATAACTTTTATGTTCTTGCTATAATTGCTAATTAACGTGCTAAATCCGCTGCAAACCAATCTGATTGATCAAACGAGAGGCTGAGATCCTGTCAATATCCGATGGTCATGCTCGAAGCGGTGGCTTCATATGATATGTGGTTTTGGCATGGTTTTTGCGGTTTGTTCGGATCAAATAACGACATCAACGTTCTCAATCAATCCCCAATATTTGTACCTGAAAGGAATTGTACCGCACAAAGTGTCCATTTTATGTAAATAGACATCTATACAAACGGGGATACTATCTTACCGACGGGATCTATCCTACTTGGTCTACGTTTGTGAAATCGTTTCCATATCCGGCCGATCCGAATTAAAAGATATTTAAGAAAGTGCAAGAATCTGCAAGGAAGATGTTGAAAGAGCTTTCGGTGCGCTAAAAGGAAAATGGGGGCATACTTAGGCGACCGATGTGGGCTATGACGGTTGACAAGATTCGGAGCGTCGTTTACGCGTGCATGATATTGCACAACATGATTCTGAAGGATGAAGGAAGAGCGATATCAACGGTCTACATAATGGACCCTCCAGTCCAACCGGTTTTTTACGGCAACGCTTTTTCGGAAATACATAATCAATATGCACACTTCTGACTTTGATATGATCTTGTCGAACATCTTTCAAGTTTAGGTCTAGAGTACCTCGATTCGGATGAGGAATAGGTTAATTTTAATATTTGTAATGATTTAGTTTTAATTATGTACTACTTTATTTTTAATTATGTAATGTTTTATTTTTAAATATGTAATGCTTTATTTTTAATTATTATAATTTTTATTTTTTAATAAAATTGAATGATCTTTTAAATTATTTTAATATTAAAAAAGTTTCAGGGTAATTCAGTGTTGCATTTCCAGCTTTTTGAATGTTGGTGAATTCAAGAGTAGTTTCAAGGGTAGTTTAGGATACCCATCCTATCTTATCTGAATACATATCTTTTGTTTTGGGTAGAAGTTTAACATGCATCTGGGTTTGAATTATAGCTTATTTTGTTTACTATTCACGTGATTTGTTTTTTGATATTGTGGAATGTTTGGTGATCCAACCCGTACCGTTCCTACTTTTATATTTAAATATAATATATATGTCAAATAAGCGTATTTTTTAAATAAATGGACGCAATCTAAACAAAACTATGTATTAGTATTTAAAAAAATTCAAATAAACAATATCTCATCTATATACTAATAAATAAAAATAAATCAAGACATTTATTATTATCCTATATCATCTAATAATTAGTTATCCTGCTTCTCTCTCCTATTAATTATAAATGCTAGAATAGCTATTTATTAATTAATAACTATTCATAATTAAAATTTTAAATATCTTAACTTTAAATTTTCAAATGTATACATGAGTTTATTCAATCCGTATAATACATAATATTTAAGATATAACTTTTTATATTATAAACCATATAACAGTAAATTTATTCAGCCCGTATATTACACGGGATTATAACCTAGTAACTTATAAACCAAGTATGAACATGTTAAGAGAAATCGAGTGGTGATTTTATTTGTATGTCCCGAGTTATTTCCTTTGACAAACATCGGAAAGTCTTTTGACCAGGGGCATTGAGATGATTTAACAATCAATTGGTTAAAGTTCAAGTCTCATTAGAGACAAATGTATATTAAAAACGTGTTGTTTATGACGAAATGTAAAACGATAAAGAGTCTGCAATCTGAAAACAAACACGATGTGCGAGCTAACGAAACTTCATTCGTTTAAAAGCATGCATCCAAGAGACAGCAACAACACAATGCGGCTAAACTGCACAAGCATCAAGCCATTGTTAATAAGAATATGATAGAAAAAGAATATAATTGGACTAGTTATAAAACACACATATTATTACAATACAATTTAGGTGACTTTGATATGTTTGTCATGTTTAACCTGCCTATATGTTTAAAATAAGATATATTTCAAATCAAATATTATCAGTAATAAACAGGTTGAAACTAAAACCTAAATATTCCATATGTGTTGTAAGCGTGTAATCCAAACCATAATTCGATACAAAACCCGAATTATGAAGAAAATCATTCTCTAATCCAACTCAGATGAATAAAAACCGAATTCAAACTGAGTTCTAATATAAATATTAAAAATTCACCAAACCTAAATGTTAATTTTTGTTTATTAATATATAATGAAACCTATATCTACTGAAACTAGTTGTCATTGCACAAGGTCATATGGTCATGCACTTTTGGCGTCCAACCTACCAACTACGCACATGTCTTAAGAGTTACGTCTGATTATTCTAAGCCGGAAGTGTACGCCTGATTAAGCTCAGAAAGGCTCACTCAAGTATGGACGGTTGATATCACGTCACTAGAATGCTCGATTGAATATCAATGGCACTTCCAATTGTCATTTAAAAAAAATTAATCACTGTTAAAATAGTCTGATTCTATATTAATCACCAGGTATCATCCTTAAGTAGAATGGATCATCGTTGTGACGTTAAGGTCAACGTAGGTACAAAAAGTCGTTTTAACCACTATGGTTTGATTGAAGCGTGAAAAATCAAAACCAAGTGTTAGAATGTTAATACAAAAGGGTAGGCTAAACATACCCTTTAATTTTTCAATATACCCGAAAAGTGAAAGCATCAAATTATGATGGTTTTTCTATTTCATCTTTTATGCATCTTAAGATCCTTCATATAATTTTTTTTTACTATTTAAACGCACTCTTTTTTAATCATGCACAATATAAAACATATTCTCAAATTTAAAAATCAGATCTACGAATGAAATGAAAAGATTAATAATTACCAGCCTTCCATGAAACTGTTATCTGGTTTATGTTGTTGAGGAGGAACATAATGGAGCGTATAATGCAGATGCGGTGGATACCCTTGAGGATACCCATGTGGAGGATACCCTTGAGGCGGATATCCATACCCTTGCGGAGGGTATCCCTGCGGCGGGTACCCATATCCTTGTGGTGGATACCCTTGTGCAGGGTAACCTTGCGATGGGTACCCACCCTGTGCGTACCCTCCTGGTGGAGGATAGACGCCTTTAGCCTGTCCTTCTACCGAATAATCTGCAACAAACCACAATTCATCGTTAATTTATTTGTTAATCTTACAAAATGCACGGATCTAAAATAAAAAAAGATCAAAATATAACAATGAAGAAACCTTGTGGAGGAGCAGCGACAGGAGGTTGGTTTTGGTTGGTGTGACTCATGATGATGAATGGACGATGGATTTTTGAAAATTTGGTTGGTGTTTTGTTGTTGTGTGTGTGTCTTTTGGAACATGCTTCCGATTTTGGGGGAAACGTCGGTTTTTACGCGTTACATACTTGTGTTTGTCGAATATGAATCTAGATAATTTAGGATCGAACTAAAAAGAAATTTTGTATCCGGATTGTATAAGTTTAAAATCAACAAAAAAATATTATTATGTTTTATTGAAGTGATTATAAGTTTTGGAAATGTTTGTCATTGAGTGATATCTACCAAATGATAAACACACCGATGCGCCCAAACTGCATTTTGCGACTGTAGATCGACCTTTATAAATGAAAAAAATGCTTTAAAAGCTTATAAAGCAACTAAACGAAGATGCACTAATTGCGAACTTTATAAATTTCTCGAGTCACACTATCAAATTCAAAAAAATATTGACTATTAAAATTTATAAAAAGTATTTGGGTTTCTAGTTAATTTGGAGCCCCTAGGGTACGTACGCATATACATGGGTATTTTAGTGGTTCTATATGATCTCGACAGTCTTATTTAGTCAAACTAGGTTAGTCCCCGTGTAATACACGGATTGAACAAATAAAATATTAAATTATTATTAATAAAATTTATGCATTATAAAATCATGCTTGAAAATAAAATATGATTATAAGTACGTGTAAATAGATACTTAAGTAAATAAACAATAATGTATTTTTCTTAAACTTTTATTTTATAAAAAATTGTGATTTTTAAATATATTGCTTTAAGAAAAATGATTTTTTTAAAAAAAAATCGTTATATTCTATATTTTATAATTTTTTTTAAAAAGTGTGTTTTTAATAAAAAAAATAGGTTTTAATTTTTTAAATTATATATTTTTTAATTTGAAAATAGTATGAGTAATATTATTAGTTCAACATTATTATTAATAATATAGAGAAACAAAAAAAAGTAAGTATAATAAGATCTATAATTGTTTCACGCTTATTTTAGTTTTTTTTATAGATAGATAGATAAGTTAAACAATCATTAAATAACGGATTAAATTTTAATGTAAAATATATATGTAAAATTAACATGAATAATTACAGTATAATATTTTAATGTAAAATATAATTAAAATTATATATAGGTAATAGTTCAAAAAATAAATAATTATATCATTTTTAACTCTCTTATGTAAATAGTTTTATTTTTAAACATTTGTTTTAAAAAATTTTATAAAAAATATTTTTTATAAAAATCTTGTTTTTAAATAAATATGATTTGTAATTATTCTGCTTGTTTTAATAGGATTGTTTTAAAATATTTCACCTGTTTATAATTTTTTTAAAAACAATTGTTTTAAAATATTTCACCTGTTTATAATTTTTTTAAAAACACAATGATTTTAAAATATTTTATTTAAAAAATATTTAATGATTTAGAAAATTTATATTATATAAACTTTAGTTTTTTGTTATTTAGATTTTAATTAAAAGATGTTATTTTTAAATTCCTTCATAAAATCTATTTTAGAAAAAGATAGTTTGACTTAAAAAAATAGATAAGAGAGAGAAATATAGTAATTATAAAATTTATATTTAATAAGAGAGAGAAATTTATATGAGAATTTAAATTACTATAATACCCTTTTGGAGGGAAAATTGATTTGTGAATCTCTAGAAAATGACAAGTGGCAAAAACATGGATTAAGAGAATGACAAGTGGCAAAAGAAACCTTGCTTTATTAGAGGTTATAGATGTCTAGCGAAAATTCTTATCTTCCTTTCATTAAGGTATTATAGCAAGTCTTAAGATTATCGATAACATCGATACTGACACGATTTATGCTAGTGACCTCATTTTGACAATTAACAACATTTTAGTCCAATTTCTATGAT
The DNA here is from genome assembly GCA_024085815.1 of Flaveria linearis. Lineage (NCBI taxonomy): Eukaryota > Viridiplantae > Streptophyta > Magnoliopsida > Asterales > Asteraceae > Flaveria > Flaveria linearis. The sequence continues at coordinate 21,395,846 of CM044010.1, forward strand.
GATCAAAACTTCAGCGAACATGCATGACTAGAAATTTATAGTTATACTTCTGAAATATTATGACGAAAATTTAGATGTTGTTAGGCATCGTACGCCCATACAAACACACATAAGCAGTAAATATTTAAAGTGGTTCGATTGGTGTGACATAAGTCCAATCATCCACTATGTTGCAACTAGAGTTTATATTATTTAAGGTAGTAAAAAAAATTTTTAAGTACATATGACCAGTATATATTGGATTAATCTAAGGTTAACATCTTGATTAACAAGTTAATCATAACTGGGTCTAATCATTATAGGACTCAGGTCGACAGGCAGCAAGGGCTTCATAATTAATCAACGTATGTTAAATGTTATAGTTGAGATCATTGATGTAAAACTGAGAACTAAACAAGATTCTTAATTAATAACTTACAACGAAGTACAAATACGAAATAAAGCGTTTGTATGATATATTAACTATTCTTTGTATGATATATTCACTACTAAAATAACTTTTTCTTACAACTACTAATACATAATGTAAGTAATAAAAATACCAACTATGTTGAAAAATTCTCACCATCTCACATTCACACGTTTGAAGAAATTAAGTTACACCAACCACAAACATCGACCAATAGAAACATAACCAATGAAAAAATTAATGATATCAAACGTAATTATTAAACTTTGGTTTGATAACCTAATGTTTTACTATGAGGTGGTCTTATATTGTTGGTAAGATTAGGTTGTTCTCTAAACACAAAAATCCATCCTAATCTCAACTACACCACACCTGATTTAAAATCAGATGTTACCTCAATACTTTCAATTCATTTCTCTTCAATCTTCTACCATTTTCAACTTCATCCACTCCCTAATTTTTTTTTCTTTCATGTCATAAATACCCGTTGAATACATCAGTATAGCACGCGTGCGCTCTCAAACTAAGCGCATCGCGTCATAACTTTACTTCGTCAAGCTTGAGTTTGATTCTAGAACACGGGTATACAATATGACAGGACCAAAAGACGATAAATTCGTCCCACATCCGGTTAAAGATCAGTTCCCCGGAGTCGAGTTTTGTGTCAACAGTAACCCTCCTTGGGGTATGTTACTATGTTTTACATGTTAATTTGTTAAAAACTTCTTTTTTCATTTTTTATATATGACCATATAGTTAACATTTGAACTTTAACATATGCAGCTGAAGCTGTTATTCTTGCTTTTCAACATTACTTAGTAATGCTGGGGACCATTGTTATTATATCTTCCATCATAGTTCCTCCAATGGGCGGGAGCCACGTAAGAAACTAACTAAATCTAGTTAGTTTGAAATAAACAGTTTTTCAAACAAGTCATTCAATTTGCAGGTTGAGAAAGCTTATTTGATACAAACAATGTTGTTTGTGGCTGGAGTAAACACATTGTTACAAACATGGTTTGGGACACGTTTGCCCGTGGTCATCGGAGGCTCGTTTAGATTCGTCGTTCCTATGCTCTACATCGCGCTGCAACATCGTTACAGTTATTACCTTGATCCTGTCAATGTATGCTCCTACACTGATCACTTTTGTTGTTGAATTCGTTTGGTTTTATATGAGGTTTCATGACACAACAAAGGTTTGATGCTGCAGAGGTTTCGGCATACAATGAGGGGAATGCAAGGAGCACTTATGATCTCTTCACTTCTTCCTATCTTATTCGGGTTTCTCGGTATCTGGAGAATTGTTGTCAGGTTTTTTGATCAGAGATCTTGAAAAATATCTTTAAAATATGCAAAATCAATCAAAACTGAATTCGAGATTTGTACAAGGGATGCAGATTTCTGAGCCCTCTATCTGCGGTTCCTCTAGTAACCCTCGTCGGTATTGGTCTCTACGCTCAAGGGTTTCCTCTCGTAAGCAACGTACTTGTTTTACTTTGTTTCAAATCATGAGTTTGATGATCTAAAAAAACTGCATATGTTTTGTAGTTGGCTGAATGTGTTGAGATTGGGCTTCCTGAGTTGATTCTACTAGTTTTGTTTTCCCAGGTGAGTCTGACAACACGATTTTGTTACTTTCTTTTTTTAGCTTTACAGATTCTGTAAATAACCTGCTAACCAACGGGATCAGGTAAAAACAGTGCACTTGCACCGGCAGGTGACTTTCAAGCACTAAAGACAGAAACTTTTTTTGTTATTCTGATGGGATAAACTTTTCTTGATTATAGCAGTGTTCCTCTAATGAAATGAACTTAACATTGTTCTGCAGTATGTTCCTTACTGGTGGAAATCAAAGTGGATTGATCGGTTTGCTGTGCTTATTTCTGTAACAACAGTATGGGCATATGCATCCCTTCTAACAGCAGCTGGTGCATATAAAAATAGACCACCTAACACTCAGTTCAGCTGTCGTGTGGACCGCTCTGGTCTTGTAAGCGGTGCTTCATGGTGAGCCACATCATATTTGGTACCACGGTTGACTATCTAACAGACATTACGTTGACGTTTGATGAGTGACATGGATCTGTTGCAGGATCAAGTTTCCTTACCCATTTCAATGGGGTCAACCCACTGTTCATGCTGGAGATTCTTTTGTAATGCTAGCAGCTGCTTTCGTGTCTCTTATCGAGGTTTTCTTATACACATGCTAATGTATTTCGATCTGCATACCCCTTTTCATCAATCCCATTTCATGAATTTTAATCTGTAATCTTTTTTTACAGTCGACTGGCACGTTCATTGCAGCTGCAAGATATGGGAGTGCTACACACATACCACCTTCTGTTATAAGTCGAGGAGCTGCGTGGCTGGTGAGAAGTGATTATATTCATCTTCATTTGATATCATTTCTAAAATCTTAGATTACAAATGTATTTAATCTTTATGGACAAAATCTTACAGGGAATTGGTATCTTGATGGATGGATTATGGGGCACAGGAACTGGTTCAACTGCATCAGTGTATAACATCAACTTGAAATGATCGTATACGATCAATATATCATTGATTTCTTTTCTTTTTATTCATTAATGACATCTTTTTGCGGCGTTTTTGACAGTGAAAATGTAGGTCTTTTAGCTGTGACTAAAGTGGGAAGCAGAAGAGTGGTTCAGATGTCTGCAGCATTCATGTTTTTCTTCTCCATCTTAGGTGTGTTCTATTCCTGATATGATAAGCAAATCAGTTTGTAGGCTTTCATGATATGAAATCCATTAGTTTGTACTGATTATCATATTTTTTCTTGATTTTTTAAATAGGAAAATTTGGCGCGATTGTTGCTTCGATACCTTTACCGATCATTGGAGCTCTATATTGTGTCTTGTTTGCCTACATGTGTAAGCATAGTTCTTTATCTCTAATATCCCCTTTGTGCAGTGATAACTGCAGCGTATGAACGGAATGGGTCCAACGGGTTGAAAGTCGTGAACTATTAATACGGATCAAACAAAACTAAGTTCATTTGGGTTGTATTTATTTCAATCGGGTCAAACTAAAAATTAGCTAAAGGGGATGAGTCAAACGGGTTGAAAGTCTTCACAAGACTAAATGAATAAAAGATACAACCTCCTAAACCGTTTTATTAAAATATTTAGATAACTGCTCCATAAATTTTCTCTATTAATCATAATTTATAACCTGAAATATTTATTTACACTCGCTTTGAATGTAGAGAAAAAATGTTTGTAGGTCAATCCAACCCGACTCGTTTGATCCGTACTGAAAATGATCCATTTCAATCCAACATGTTTTGACCCATGTGCCCGGCCCAAAACTAATAATTTGTTAATATTTTGATTGATTATGGTTTTGAGCAGCCTCTGCTGGTCTAGGATTACTTCAATACTGCAATCTTAACAGTTACAGAACAAAGTTCATACTCGGTTTCTCACTCTTCATGGGTCTTTCCGTCCCACAATATTTCAACGGCTACGTGGTAACCACCGGAAAAGGGCCGATTCACACTAGATCCACTTGGGTACATACAAATATTTTTCACAACCATTTTTCACAACAAATCTTGTTCTTACATTCATTTTGTTATGTTTTTACACAGTTCAATGAACTAATGTTGGTGATATTCACATCTCCGGCGACAGTAGCGCTATTGTTAGTATGTTCCTAGACCGGACTCTCGGTTACAACCACAAAGATGTTAGAAAAGACGGCGGACGACACTGGTGGGGCAAGTTTAAGTACTTTGATAGAGATCCTAGAAGTGCAGAATTCTATTCACTTCCTTATGGTCTTTCTAAGTACTTTCCCTCTTTTTAACAGATTTGCCGACTTGTATCTTGTGCATATGAATGTACTATCTTAAAAATATTTGGTGCGTAAATAACACATAAAAATTAGTATCAGATGTGAAAAATGTACCTTGATAACAATCTTAAATTATATTATTTCCAAGTTTTAGATTTACATCATATTAATAGCGTTCTATAGACCGCATTCAGGACAAGATACTACAAATTCCTAGTCGTCTCTTTTGGTTTTGACAAATGCACCAGTGGCGTTTATGGACCTAATGAACTATAAATCATACCTTGATAAATTTGTTAATGTATTCATTTATGACATACTTATATGCTTGAAGAGTAAGACAGAACATGAACATCACCTTAGAGCCATTCTAGAACTACTAAATGACAAAAAACTTTATGCAAAATTCTTTAAGTGTGAGTTTTGAATAAAAGAAGTCCAACTTGGATAAGTGGTAAATGAGGAGGGTATTCTGATCGATCCTATAAAAGTAGAAGCAATGATGAAGTGAAAAACTCCAAAGACTCCCCAAGAAATTCACGCATTTTTGGGTTTAACTGGTTACTAAAGAATATTCATCCAATATTTCCCAAGGATCGCTAACCCGTTAATGGTGCTAGCTTAAAAAGCAAAAAAGTTTGAATGGGGCCTAGGCAAGATTTTAAGATATTCTAGTATTTATGCCTTTTTTTTTTTTTGGCCTGAGATACATGTTTCTAAAATTTATTTAGATGTTTTGTTAGTGCATGCCTATTACTACATGTTTGTATGGGCAAGGTATATGTGAAAAATGGCTTGAATAGCCTGGATAGAGGCTTTTGGGCATAAAAGAATGGATCTGTATGGTGTATCAATGAAAAGAGCATAAAACAAACGAGTGACTTGCATAGTAGTACTTATACACGTATTAGTTGGCATGTAATCGTTGTAATTTTTTTCTTAAATTCTTGAACTCGCCAACAAACGTAAGCTTACTACTTTTAGCAGGAAAAGACCAATTGAACTAGAGAGCTTTTACTGATTATCTAACATATGAATAATATGTTAACCTAGACTACTTATATCTTAATTTTTAAAGGAAACTAGATAAGATTTTATATTTTAAACTATAAAGACCTTTGATTAAACTTCCACTACATATAAATAATGCTTTTTACAGGTGGATAGTGTAAATCTGACTAATGTTGCACCTCGATTTTGGGGTGTTACAAGCTGGTATCAAAACCCGGGTTAAGGTGAAAGAATTAGGTTGTTTTAGTATCCTAAACTTAATCAAGAATTCGAAAAACTTGTGGGATGCCCAAATAAGATCACATAGTTGGATGCCTACAAAGAAATAGTTTGGGTATTGTTATGGTGCTACTTATTTATTATTTGTTTCTTATGAACCTTATGCTTGTTGACTGCTTATTTTGCTTTAACGTAAATAGAAATTAGGGTTAAACACGAGAATATACCTTCGGGATCCAACAATGTGCCCAATCAATGATAGACCTAAAAGTAAGGTCAAGACTCGAGTGAGAAAATTATTTTATTTTTACTTTCATGCTTATAGATGTCAAATGCACATGATGCAAAAGACATGAATATGAGTCAAAGAGATAAAATCTTTCTGTCAGAGAGGTTAGTGCTTATAGATGTCAACCGGGGAGGGAGAGAGAGAGAGAGAGAGAGAGAGTACGCTACTAAACTCTAAGATTAAGGTTAAACAACTTACAGGGATCCTAATATATAAGCATTCAAATATTAATATGTTGAAGAATCATATTCGAAATGGCGGAGGAACCAAGGATGAGCCTTAGAACATATTAGACATAACTTCCTTTACTTATTCTATTATTTTAGAACACCTTAATTCGTTCGACCTTAACCTTGAAATCTTGTAGTATGTTCTCTTTCTCTCTCCATCCCTCTTTCTTTTTGCGTTTGACAACCTGTACTGAGCCTAATGTAACTTCGTCTAATATGGACTAACAACCTTTGCTTTTTGTTGTCTATTTGTCCTACCTCTAGTTACTTTTCCATCGCCTCAATTTTTTGTAATATGCGTTCGTTTTCTTTATTTTTAGCATCAAGTTTTGGATTCCAAGTAAAGGAATCGAGGTGTAATCCATTGATGTTTTCTCGCTACTGCTACTATAGACTATAGGGTTAACTTGTTTCTGTTCACCCACAGAAGGACTTCTAAGGTTTCATCTTTATGACTATCATTAACATCTTTTGCATATTGTGTGTTTGGCATTTATAAGCGTGACAAATAAAAATAAAAGAAAAATCTCACGTTGAGTCTAAACCTTAATTTTGAGTATATCATTGATTAGACACATTATTGGATTCCTAAGGCATTTCCTTATCTCTAACGTTAATTTCAATTTATTTTAAAATAAAATAAGTAGTCAACAAGCATAGAGTTAATAAGTAGCACATAATATACAAGTGCCCCAACCCTACCATCATAACATAACCTAAAATTATTTCTTTATAGGCATCTAGCTATTTGATTTTTCTCTAGGCATCCCACAAGTCTTTGGATTCTTGTTTTAGGATACTAAAATAACCTAATTTTTTTTCTTAAACTAAGGCTTCGATACAAACTTGTAACACTCCAAAACCAGCGGTGCAATATTAGTTAGATTTACACATCCCATTTATAGGAAACATTATCTAATTGCACTCCAAAACCAGTGGTAAAGTTGAAAACAAACAAACATAATAATAGCCGAAATAATAAAAATATAAAACGTTGGAAAAAATATATATGTTGATTTGACATATTATATTTGTAAAAGTGTTTAATTACATGAATGGACCTTGAGGTAAAGTTTTCTTTTTAACAAACTAGTTGGTTTCTCCCCCGCGCTTCGCGGCGGGTTGAACCGATACCTGGGTAAGTCGGGAAAAGGCTCGGAAATGGTCTTCTCTTTTGGATGATGGTACTTGCAATCTGATCCATATTTGCAGTCTCCAGTGTTCATGAAATAACGACATTCTGGTTCACCGGGTCGCTCAGGCAGATTAGAAGCAGATTTAAAGTATAGGACTGGTCAATGGAGGCCGAACCACCAAAGAAGCTAGCCGAGGTTACAGGGCTCAAACTTCCCTGTGAAAGACATCCACCACATATTATAACTATGGTACCATTCATTATAATGCTAAAAGAAGAATTAAAACAGCAAGAGTCCCGAAACTTGGTAATCAATAACTGTTAACATAATCACTTTCAAAACACACATCCAAACACCTCCTTATTAGGAAACCCGAGGACAGACTTTAAATAGTTGTTTGTGCTAATGTGTATATAGAAAAATGTTAAATATACAAATATATACTAACCATGTAAGTGCTCCAACCTTGTGCTGGGCCAATGCCTTGAAGGAGGAAGAATAACCGGTAAGTAAGTTTGAGGATCAGAAACATATGTTGGTCTAGGTAATGACCAGGCAGAAATACCAGACGAAGGTACAAGTGTCGATGCATATGGTACACTTCCTCCATCCACTGACGGCTCTCCAACTCTTTCTGTAAGTAATTCACACAAAAGATATTGCAAGCATCAAGAAACTTACTACACAGTCTGGCTCTCCAACTCTTTCTGGAAGCTCACCTCCATGCTGATTGGCCTACAAAACAATAACTTGCAAACATTATGCACACAAAGAACAATGAGCCAACAATTCATTCAAGTTAAGCTAAAAGACACCCACAAATCATTTAACAAAAATATTCCACTACTGTGCACAAATGATCTTTTTGTCAGTCGTTTGATCGACTTTTTGGTCATGATATAATCAGTAGTTTGCTGATTGCTCATGTATAAAACCATTGATCATTAAGAAAAACAAATTGATTACAGAAGATGGTTATTTTCTTTACCTGCCCAATGTGGGTTGGATGATTAAACCTACAATTACTTCTATATCCACACATGCCAATCCTTATATAAAATATACAATCGGGTTCACTCGGTCTATCTGGATAACTACCCGCAGCAGTCCCGTCTTCTTTCCCATCCGTCTGAATCCTCAACAGCCTTACAGCTTCTAAAATCCAAAACTTTAATCAAAATTCAAATAACAAACACCAACAAATCCACAATTTACAGTAGGTGACACATAATGAATCAACTGCAACAGAGTAACATCAGATAGATACAAAAACTGATCAAATGAAGGTGATCACATTCTTCTAAACTTAACAATTGCTTCAAAATCAAGCATCAATCAATCACCAACAGAATTAACGCTAATTAAAACCCAAAACATAACTAATTATCAACAATTATACCTTCAATGTTATTAACAGACGGATCAGAAGACGAATCGCCAACACTACCATTCCTCTGAACACGCCGATTATCCGGCATACCAATAATATTATGATTACAAACACGAAAAGATTCAAAATTCACAATTTATATAAACAAATTGCTCCTACAGTGTCCTCTAATGATCGTCCCTTGTTCTTCTCAAATCAAACCAACCACCCCCAAATCGACGTTCAACACTCTGTTTCCGATCAAACCCACAAAAATTTAAACCACGTTTCCGATCAAACCCACAAAAATACCACCATGGCTAACCTTTTCGGGTATCGCCGGTAGAAGTGGCGAGCACTAACGACGGTTTATAGCAGCGGCGGGCGGCGGCGGCCGAAGGGGGAGGTGCAGCGGTCGCTGTAGAATCCGACGATGGGTTGTACGATCATGCCGGAGATGGGACCGCAGAGCCACATGGTGGCGGACCACGTGTGTGGGATTCCGAGGAGTTGGATGTAGGGGTGAGGAGTGACAGTTGGAGGGCCCACCCGAATTGGACTCCGGCGGCGATGGCGGCGACGGTGACGATCTGCCATAAGGGGCGGTGGTGCGGTGGCTCCACCGAGGGCTCCGGTGGCGGAGTAGGGTGGTGGTGGAGCTGCTTACAAGTGATGATGGTGATATCAGTGGTGTTAATGGAGTCTGCAGCCATTGGAGAGATGATGAAGGAGCTAGATGATGAATAGTACTATTCATCGATGAATAGTACTATTCATCAGAAGTTGGAAATTTCATATTACTAGCGTTTATTTCCCGACACACGTTGCGCGTCTTAAAACCGAGCCTGAGACAAACAGAATAGTGTGTGGCTCAGAACCGATGATCGGTTACGACTGCACGTCGAAAACGATTGCGAAGCTACTATTCATTGAATAGTGATATCACTTGCTTTTTTCATATTATAGTGATATCACTTGCTTTTTTCATATTACAAGAACCATGATTAACTATTTAAACAATGGAATTAAAACAATAATAAACAGATAACCATCGAGTTATTCATACAATTGTGCAATCTAAAAAGGAAACCACAATCACAGACTAATAAAATTTTAATCAAATTCAAATAACTTAGTCAAAGTAATAGAGACAAACCTCATCTGGGCTGTTGTCAACAATCTCCTTAATCCTCATAACCTCACCAAAAGTTTGAGATTCTTGTTCGATTTCATCACTCAGAGCTTCTGCATCACCATAACTGTAATTGCTAACTTGATGGTTACTTCCATTAACCTCTACATGATCATCATCATGATCACCATCATGATCACCATCACCATCACCATCACCACCATCAACATCTTCATTATCATCATCATCATCATCATCATTTCTAGAACTACTAATTACTTTGTTGCTATCTTTACTACAATTCCTACTAACATCAGCTAACTTACTCTTAAACTTATCCCCTAAATCATCATCATCATGATCATGATGATGATGATTATGCTCTATATCATCTACAGGCAAGGCTAATTCCTCTTTATCACAACCAGAACACTTGATCAATCTACAAGAAAACAAAACCTAAGCAATACCATCTCTCCTAACTCTAAACTCTTTGGGGCAATCAGAAGCAGCTAACATAATCGCTTCTTCAATAATCTCGAACATGTGGCAAATTTGCCCTAATTAGGATGATGAAAAACAAACACAGACACACACGACTAACCTGACAGCGGGAAGGGCGGCGAGAGCGGTGGATTGCCAGGTGAAGGCGACGTGGGTGGGTGGCGGAGCGGCGAAATCATCGCTCCTTCAATAATCTCGAACATGTGGCAAATTTGCCCTAATTAGGATGATGAAAAACAAACACAGACACACACGACTAACCTGACAGCGGGTAGGGTGGCGAGAGCGGTGGATTGCCAGGTGAAGGCGACGTGGGTGGGTGGCGGAGCGGCGAAATCATCGCTCCTTCAATAATCTCGAACATGTGGCAAATTTGCCCTAATTAGGATGATGAAAAACAAACACAGACACACACGACTAACCTGACAGCGGGTAGGGCGGCGAGAGCGGTGGATTGCCAGGTGAAGGCGACGTGGGTGGGTGGCGGAGCGGCGAAATCATCGGCGGAGATGTCGTCAATGAGTCCGTAATCGAAGAACCAGTTGGGGTTTTCATCGATCTCCATGGTGACGGTGATGGATTCCGACGACGCCGAACATGCGCAAAACTCACAAACCTTATCACAGCTTCCCAAATCTGCATAACCAGGAGAGATAATCGAAGAGCTGCCATCACTCGTTGTACGATCCAAGGCAAGGCCAGATAGTGAAGGCACATCCTGTATAGTTTGCGAGTCAGGACGCGCAGAAGATCGAACCGTTGATATAGGACGTAGAGATTGTAAACTGGTTTGACTTGCAGGCTCAGACCCTGAGATCGAAGATGTAGGAGCACCCAAAGGAGCTATTTCCTTACGTCTACGTTTAGGCATTGGATCCTAAAAAGGCAATATAAATAATAAGCAAAAATACAAATTTTAAAGCTATAAAAAGTGCTTTGCAAAACTCACAAACCTCATCACAACTTCCCAAATATGCATAATCAGAAGAGATAATCGAAGAGTTGTCATTACTCATCATACGATCCAGGGCGACGCCAGATGGTGAAGGCACATCCCGTATGGATTGTGAGTTAGAGCACGCAGAAGATTGAAGCATTGATATACGACGTAGAGATTGTAAACGGGTTTGGCCTGCGGCCTCAAACCCTGAGATTGAAGATGAAGGAGCACCCAAAGGAGCTATTTCCTTACGTTTACGTTTAGGCATTGGATTCTAAAAAGGCAATATAAATAATAAGCAAAAATACAAATTTTAAAACTATAAAAAGAACCATAACGCCAAACATAAATCGTGAAGCAACCTTTTTTTAGCGGTAGTCAAACACTATTATCAAAGGCATCCCAAATACAACTATAGTTCTAAAGATTCCCGTAAGTAGAGGCGTATTAAATTCAACAAAAGCATTCTACAAATGCATATAATTTCACTTTAGTAAAAAAGTAACGACATATATCACATGAGAACATACCTGCGTATAGAACCAATACAATGCATAAACTGTTGATAATGTCAAAAAACAGCACGCTACAAAGAAATATAAAATATATGACAACATTAATGTTAACTGTTACACAAACATTAGAAAAAGAAAAAAGAGATATAAGTGTAAAGAAGATAAGAGGAGAAGGATATAGTCATACCCAAGCAATAAGAAAAGACCAAAACATATAAGTACAAAAAACATAAGAAGAAAAGGATATAGTCATACCCGAGCCAGAACCCACAAATATAGTAGCGGTATATTCACCTGCATAGCGAGTAAATTTTATTAGCAAAATCAAGCTATTTAAATTGAAAGGGCAATGCGCTCAAACAAATTTAAAAAAAGGAACAATTACAACCAACAAAAGCCCAGCCTATTGGGCTCTCATTCCCCATTGGACAATCTCTTCCACAATATTTTTGCCTTTAAATGTGCACATTCTATATATACTTATTAAATACTGTATCTTCATAAACTTTTTCGGTCATGTTTACTTTTTAACAACCTGTGACAACCTAGTATCATTAGCAATATGAACTGTCCAATATTCTACATATTTGCCATGAACACAAAGCCAACAGTCATTATAAACACTATAATATCCTCTTGTTCACCACAATTGAAAAGACATCACAGATAGAGACTACTATGGGAGTAGAAGACTATCACCAATGATGTCGTGAAGGTCGCTTCCCTTCCGGATCATGAATTCTGCAACTAACATGTGTACCATATGCCTCTTTAGTTGTATAAGTCTATAACTGTAGCTAAGGTTTTCTTTTATTATATAGGATAATTGTGATTACTAAGTGTTGTAAAACAATGTGAAGACCCATATGCAAAATAACCATATAGCGGTGTGTGTATTTTTTATAGTTTTAATAGCAAGTTGTCATAATTTAAATTGAAATAATTTAACATGCACTTCTCTCTGTAGAAACATATATAGCAGCTACCATTACTTGACATGATATCAACAATGATAGCCAAAACAACAATAGCTGTAAAAATTACATTATGGAATCTTGAAGCAGATAAAACTTGTAAACATACATATAGCAGACTTAATAAGCAATCCAAAATAACCAAATATATAAAGAGCGTTGTAAATATCACTACTTTATAACTTGACATAGTTCTTTCACAGCTTTAAAAACTTGAAAGAACCGTTCGCTGTTCAATCAAAACTTAACAAACTGCACTATGACATGATTACTATATAAATTTATAAATCCTATCTCTAAAATCAAAATGAATCTCAAAGACAAGGGATTTGATTATTGTAATGTTCATGCAGAACCAGAGAAAAAAAACTCCACAGAAACCATGTTGCAAGAATGGATTAACAACATCAATAAGTAACAATCAACAACAGAGAGCATATAAGGAGTACAAACAATATCCTCTTGTTCATGAGAGAATCAAGAATAACCCCAATTTGAGAGATATATTTAACTTACAACTTCAAACAACCTCTATCTCACTTAAAACGACCCAGAAAAACCAACATTTCAACAATTATGTACCAAATCTCTTCTCCAAGTTCAAAAACACCCTCCTCAAGCTAACATATATATAAATTATTAACCTTCCACTTATCTTAAAGTAAAATTGCTCCTTCTCAGCTTTAAAAACTCGCAAGGGTCGTTTCATTGTCTACCAAAAACCTACAATACCGGCTGCAGCCTTTATCGCCCGCCACCCGTTTTAAATATGTTCAGTACTTTTAACCATACTAAGATAAATGGCTTCTTTATTCTCTATAAACTCAAAATCAATCTCAAATTTAATCACCATACTCTTAATTATATAATGGCGCAGCAAAGCCATACCCAATTTCGTGAACCACACAATCTGACAACAATGACAAAACCGATGATGAACCTGTAAACCCTAACGACACCAACTTACATTGATGAATCGTTTAGAAGATGAAGATCCGTTTGAAAAGGAGTTATTGGTAGTTTTATGAGTAAAATGAGAAGATAGATAGAACAATGAAATGGTGGAAACTACAACTTACAGTGATGAATCGTTGAGAAGATGAAGATGACGTTGAGAAGATGAAGATGACGTTGAGAAGATGAAGATGAGCGTGGTTTGTAGAAGTGGCAATTGGGGGTTTTAGAGGTTGCAAGTGGTTTCTTATATAATTAACAATGTTGTTAGGACCGGATTGGACCGGCCGGTCCGACCGGTCGGACCGCGATTCGGGGCCTGGTCCGGTCCGGTCCGGGGTGGATCGTTTTTGTGCAGTTGAACCGGCCGGTTCGAACCGAGTCGGCGGTTGGACCGGCCAACCGGTTCGGGTCCGACCGGTTTTCGCATATTTTTTTTTTTTTTTTTATTTTAGTGGGTAAAAACGGGGTGTTAAACCATAAATTAGTACTTTGTATATACAAATATAGTTAAGTTTTATATATAACTATAAAATATATGTATAAATCATATATAAATTACTTATATTTAATTACATATAAATATAATTAAAATATAGTTAAATCCGGTCCATCCGGTCCGACCGGTCCGACCGGTCCGACCGGTCCGACCACCAAACCAGTAAGCCGTCCGGTTCGACGTCCGATCCGGTTCTGAGAACATTGATAATTAACACTACTAGCTATTTGTGGACTATGGATGAAGTAAAATAGAATATTAGGGATTATATATGAGTTTGTAAAGATGAGAACTAAATCCAAAATTTTAACTAGACCACAAAGACCATCAGTGTAATCTACTGTTATTTTAAAAAAATGAGATAAAAATGCTGAATCACATAAAAACCGTATATTTTTTATCAAATCATATAAATATGACTAATGTAGAGACTGACTAATGTAGAGACTGAGATATAAATGCTCTTATGCATAATGTAGAGACGGAGATATAAATGCTTTTATGCATAATGTAGAGACGGAGATATAAATGCTCTTATGCATAATGTAGAGACGGAGATAATGTTTTCAAAACCGGACGGAAAGCGAACCGGACGGCCTAGAGGTTCACTGGTCGGACCGGTCGGACCGGTCGGACCGGATTACGAACCGGATGACGTCATAAATATTTAAAAAATATAAAAAAAATTCCAAATATTTATAAAACTACAAACACATACCATTCAAGTAAACATAGTCCAATTTAGTAAAATACAACAACCCAAGTTTAAATAACCATAAACCAAACAAAATACAACATCCAAAGTTTAAACAATCATAAATCAAATAGTGGTTCGCCAATAATATTAACGAACCGGTGTTCCTTAATCCAAAACAACATCCAAAATACATATCATTCAAGTAAACATAGTCTAAATTAACGAACCGGTGTTCCTTAATCCATATCCAATAATATTTTTCTATTAAAATAAAAAAAAATCAAAAAACCGGTTCAACCCGGTTCGCCGGTTCCGGGTGGGCCGGTCGACCGCACGAACCGGCCGGTTCAACCGAAAACGGCCCAAAACCACCGAACCGAACCGACGGCATCACCGGTTCCCAGTCGAACTGGTCGGACCGGCGGGTACGGTCCGGTTTCGAAAACCTTGGACAGAGATATAAATGCTTTTATGCGTAGCTACACATACAAAGGGTAAGTCCATACAGTTTTGTCGGCTATTATATGGTTCATATGGAAGATAATTCTCAATGGAGCATGGATATGAGCATTCACATCCCGTTCCATAAAATATTGTTAGTGAAATTTTATATTATATGAAATGATTTTGAGTGAAAAAAAAATATTGTTCATCTGTATATTTAAGAAAACACTATCTAAGGGGCCGTTTGATTACACTGACTGGGTAAGATCTGACTGAGTCAGAAGCTGACCCAGTTAGAAGTTCTGACTGGGTATGTATCTGACAGAAACTTGACTGTTTGATTCGATATCTGACTGAGTGATAAAAATACATTATATGATTTATAAAAATTGTCCACCAAACACACACTCTAAACACCACACACACACAAACCCCTTCTCCTCACTGCCACCATTGGAGCTCAAGCTTCGGCAGCTCCGGCGAAGGCTCAAGCTCCGGCGACACCTCGAGTGTTCCTCTACCACCGGTGAAAGCTCCGGTTGTTTGGAGCTCAAGCTTCGGAGCTCAAGCGGCGGTGGTCGGTTGTTTGAAGAGGAAGAGCGGTCGCTGGCGGTGGTCGGTTGTTTGAGACGACAACAGGACCCCCGGCGACGGCAGCCGGTGGAGATGGGGGTTCGTGATGGGGAGACCGCCGGTGGAGATGGCGACGGCAGCCAGTGGAGATGGCGACGACAGTCGGTTGTTTGAAGAGGAATAGCAGTCGCCGGCGGGGTTCGCGATGGGAGACCGCCGGTGAAGATGGGGGTTCGCGGTGGGGAGATCGTCGGTGGAGATGGGGGGTTGCGGTGGGTCAGCCAGTCAGCATCACGATTTCATGGTCCGGGTCAGACCCTCCGGACCCGGTCAGACCATATCATCGTCGCTATCAAACAGGCTGACCGGCTGACCGAGTCAGCCCGTCAGACCAGTCAGCAACAAATCAAACGGGGCCTAACCTTTTTTATTTTTTTAATATTTTTAAAAGTAGTTCGTGAATGAATGAGAGAAAAAAATAATGATGAAGGTATAAAATATTATTTAGAAAGAGAAAAAATACTGGTTTTTAGTATAATTATAACGAAGAAAATAAAAAAAAAATAGATCTGAATTCTCTAAGTTACTATAAGAAATAAAACACAAGCTATAAAATATAGAGCTAAAATGTCACTAATCGCTATTACATTGGAGAGACGGTGTGATTTTAACATTTGATTAAGTTCCCTCTATGCCTTCTCATATTCTATTCCTGTATTGTCAAGCATCCTGCTAGAAATTATATTTAAGTAATAATATCATCTTTGCCGATATATAAAAAGAATTACACATACATCATTATGCATTTGCGCACTCAAAACAGCAGTTAAAACTTAAAAAGAAGCTTCATAATAGACTTGGAATAAAGCATCATCCAATAATCAAACTCTTATGACTGTATACCCTATGCATTATTATTACATCCTTAACTATATTAACGTCTTTTGTCACTCCAAAAGACGTTTGCTCTTGCACCAAACAATGGCGATAACATACAAGAAGATCGTACCAGTGGTACTACCACCCACGGTCCATAGAAATTTACGATTACCAACTTGCTTCTGTTCTTCAGTGTCATCTTGAAATAACTCGATATGAATATTCATACCAAACACTCCCGCAACCACCACAAATGCACTCACCATCAAAGTTGCAGTCGTTAACATAACGCCCATTTGCAGGAGATGATTCTGCTTGTCATCCAGCATTATGTTGATGTAGTCCTCTGTGTCATCAACATACTCCCTTAACTGCAAACAAACATGAAAACCCAGTAACACTTTCTTTCGGTCTTACTTTTCATATAAAGTTGTTTAAATTATTAATGTATTAATATACTGTTGATAGTTTATTCAGAGTGCCATCAATCTGAACAAAGTAAGCCTCCAAGAGCATTTCGAGTTCCTCGATATCAAGGCGCTTGCTATTACCGCTCCGTGTCGTACTAGTGTGAGTCCCACGGCTCCCTCTCCCAACTCGGAAAACATGATCAGAATGGTCATCCACTTGTGTGTTTGTATTTTCATTACTCTCCATTAAACCCTCACCCGGAACTCTGATATAATTAGTACAGTGATAATTTTACAGATTAGATTGTAGAAACACTACAAGAGAAGAAAAATAGTGATGTAATCACAACCAGAACCTGTCATCAATTTCTGTTGGAACAATCTCTTCGTTCATAACATCTTCTTCGTTCACAAAGGACGAAGAAGATGAAGAATTATCAAGTTGTTGCTCCAGCTTGTCAGTCAAATACATTTCCGCCATATCTCCATCATCATCTAGCAATTGCTCTAATTCATCCCTAACCTGCACAAATATGAAACTGTCATCATACAATCTTCAAAAATAAACTGATTCCTTAAAAAAATATAAGCAGACTGACATCACAATAACACAATTTTGATTTGACTTGTGAAGTTTAAACCGACAGACCTTTTGAACACGCCCAGTAATAGCAACCAACCGACTTTTAATTTGGCGGACACGTTCCAAATTTAGAGTACTAATCTTTGAAGTCAACTTATCAAGCGCAGGATGTGCTTCTTGCTCCAATGTCCTTGCCTATTTTAAAGAAAGATAACAAGTAACAAAATTTTCAAACAAACATATATCAAACAAATGATTCACAAAGATCAACTCTCACCTCGCTATCCAAAGAACCACAAGCAGCCTCTAGGCACGCCTCAAGTGCAACAAACTCAAACGGAAGAAGCTTCGGGCCATCTCGTTTATCAAAAGAATGTTTCCCATCAGCTTTAACCTCCTCACCACCCTCCGGGACAGTAGTGGCTACTCTCGGCGGGCTAACTTCTCTCGACCGTGCCTCGCCCAAATCATACAAATGTGTCCAGTCAGTCTCACCATCTACCACTTCCTTCTACACAATTAGCAAGAACTTAGAGATATTAACACACAATTACACATGAAGTTGCTGCAAACTTTCAAGTTTCAACACAGTGCCTGATTTCACATAGAAAACAAATGACAGTAAATACTAATTGTTTAAAGGAATCACGGTTAAATTTGCAACTACATTGACAGTCAACATACAAATTTCAGTAATTAAATCAAGTAGAACAACAGATGCAGTAGTTAGAAGCTAGCATTCAATTTAGGGCATAATTCAACACAAAAATTTCAAAAATCCCCAAACATCATGCAATATCAATCCCTAATTCTACAATTTCACAACTATCTGTCACAATCGAAGCTAAACTTTAATGAAACCTACACAATCCTACAGATGCATTAACAAATTACGAAAACATATAACCTGAGAATTAGCGTGATGATGGCGCAAAATACGCCGTTGAAGCTCATCAACAAACGGAGCAACAGAAGGATCTTTCGAATTGAGCAACAACACCTCTTGTGCAGTAATAATGGCCTTAATATGCTCGAGATTAATCACAATGGCTCGTTCTCTACCAAGAACAGTAGACGGATACGACAGAATCGGGTCAAGTATCCGGAGGTCGCGAGCCGGTAAGCCGGTGCGGCGCATGGTGGCGTGCTTACCGGCTTCGATGATCTGAGCTGCACCGGTGGAGTCGAGAAGAAGCCATGGCCGGACTCCGGCGGCCTTTTTCCGGTGAGCTGGTCCACCGGCGGTCAACTGGGCGGTGGCGGTACGGACGGCGTCGGAGATGTCGTCTTCCGGCGCGGCGGCGAATGCGGTGGCGACCGGAGTAGTGGCGGTGGCCCTCATGGCTTTGATACAGACAACAGATAGAGGAAGTGTTGTTTCTGTGTTTATGGTGGCAAAAGTGTTGGTGAGTGAGGGTGACGATGACGCCAAAAAGATATTATTTTTATAACGGGTGGACTATTGATGCGGTGTTATGGCAATCTGTGTGTGTGAAGGCAATTTTGTGTATAGTATTTGAAATTTTATTATAGATAATTAAGGATTATATTTTTTTAGTCAATAGTTTTTTTTTAACGACAAATGTACGCCACTGCTTTCGAGAATAAATGTTATTTTAATCGAACTCATCTATCCGTTTTCCAGTCAGGATCGCACCCCCAACCCCCTCAAGAGGAAACTCATTGTTGAGAAATCTCTCTGGCTCAACTCTGAACATTTTGCTCAGAATGAGACTTGAACCCATTTACATATCATGGGTATATCACCTTAACCAGTTGGGTTAAGGATCATTGGTTAGTTAATAGTTGATATGATATATTCTTTTAACGGTTAAAGGATCAATTATAGGTCACTGGACCATCCGTTGATCGAGATTATGCTCGAGAGAAAACTCATCTTATATGAGACAACCGTTTGATTGAAGTTAGAACTTTTTTTATCACATATAAGACTTCAATTTAAAATCTTTTCGTATCATAATAAAAGTCTTAAAGTACAATACATAACAACTTTATATCATACCAAGAGTTAATATGATATATGACCCATAACTTTTCATTCTTTACCTTCTAATTTTATCATAAATTTACATGGAGTCAGTTTTTCTAACAGTTTATACTTAATAAACACTTATATAGTTAATTCAGGAATAACCTAGCGGTTATTTTGATAAATAAAGTTCCTATTTAAACCCTGCATTTATATCTTACTAATTATCTGCATTTACGTTATGTGTAAAAAAATAAAAAAACTCGTAAAGCGTTGTATTTATTACTATCTATATAGGGATATATTAAGATTAAGTATAGCTAGAAAGTTTAATCTAATTATAACTTCTATTACAATACTAGAGATAATTACAATAAATTTTAACTATGTAAGATATATTAAGATTAAGTATAGCTAGAAAGTTTAATCTGATTATAACTTCTATAACAATAATAGAGATAATTACAATAAATTTTAACTATGTAATCTTAACTAATATATTTAAATATTACTAATTATCAACTTTATGTTGCATTCATTATTGTACCATAAGCATTAAAGGTAGTGTATATCTTTTGTTTTTGTTTTATTTCTTTTAATTTTTTATGTTAAACCCAATATTTTTTTATCTTTTTACAATTTAACCCCTACAATTATTCACTTTCAACTTTGGTCTCTTATACCTTTCGTTTTTTAGAAATTTTTCGTTTTACATTTCCGTATAAATTTTGAGACTTAACACACCATAACGTATGCGAGTGGTTCAACATTGTCACACCTATTTTTCACGTTTAATGGCCATGTCGCAACATGTGGGTCCTGCAATCCTGCATCGACTTAGTTATTATTGTTAATGTTTTACGTTTCACGTACATGATTCAACATTTTAGTATACTTTCCGTTCATTTTTATTTATTTTTATAATAGAAGCTTTGTCGATGTTGGTAGCCGCTGAAAGTGGTGGTGTGATATTGGTGCTATTTCGCATGATTTTACGTTTCCGCAGCAACGCAGAAGGCTTAATACTAGTTTTTTTTTTCTAATAACAACTATTATATTTTATTTAATATATATCCCTAACATGCCCCTTAAGCTATACATCAATTTCGATACGATATCTAGCTTAAAACATATAATATAAAATAAAAATATAAGAGTTAACTACACGATTGATCCCTGTGTTTTATCCATATTGCAATATTGGTCCCAACTCTTGAGAGATTACAATTTTGGTCCCAAACTATCAAATAGAAAATTTCAAAATCCATAATAGTTGTTATGGTTAAGATTGATTATAGCAAAATATATACCTTGGTTGTGATGTCGACTGAAATAGAACAAGTTTAGATTACAGATGGAGAAATTAAACATGGCTTTGATCATTAAACACTTTGATGTTAAGCTCTACTTCGATGATGATGACGATGATGATGACGATGATGATGACGAAGACAATGAACGGTTGGAAAGACAAAACCTTGAAAATTATATGAATTGAGCTATTATACGAATTAAGATTTGATATATGTATATTGATTTAGAAAAAAACTAAAAGATTTTAATTAATATAAATAGTTACCGAAATTAAAAATGTGTCAATTTTACAAGTATACCCTTTTAACAATAAAAATAAATATATATATATATATTAGAAATTATATAATAGGTGGAAATTGATTTTCATGTGTTAGTCTATTTCTTATTGTCTCAAAATCTCATTTCAAATCCAATTTCAAATGAGAGTAACACCTTATCTCCAAATCTGATTTTAAATCTTGGATCCATCTCAAAATCCAACCTTTGCTCGTAATTTTGCATCAATATATTCCATCTTTCCTCAATCTCAAGTGCAACAACCATGGGATGGATAATCTTGAGAAACGCACCTGCTCAAATGTAACATCGCGTATTTTGTTTAATAAAAGTTAAAATTTATTCGTCAATGTTGATAATTACAATAATATAATAATAATAATAATAATAATAATAATAATAATAATAATAATAATAATAATAATAACAATAATAATGAAAATAACATTAATAAGTAATAACAATAATAATAATAATAAAAATACAATTGTTTATAGAAATATATATTTTAAATCAAGTGCAGGGGGGTATTTTGAAATTTATGAAACTTAAAAATTAAGTTTCTAGCATAAAATATAAACAACCTAAACTACAGGGGGCCAAAGTGTAAATTTTTTTTAAAACCCCTTCTCCCCCGTCGACACCCGTTTTTCCGGCGACTCGCCGGCGAGACTCCGGCCAAAACTCCGGCGAAGCCAAAATGGTAAAAATACACCATTTCAACCCACAAAACCGGTCCCAATGTGTTCGTGGATGAGTTTCGAACTCAATGCAACCATTAAACACCATTAATTGTCGGTAATAATCGAATCCGAAGCTCCACATCGAACACACAAAATTCCCGACAAGAAATCGGGCAGTTTACCCAAATTGAACCCCACAATCACACCGAAAGTTTCCTTGGATCCAATTTAGATTGAATTTCAACACAAAACGTGTTGAATTAGTCAAATAAACGGCTAAATTCTTCACTTTATTCTCGGATTCTACACAGCTCATAAACCACTCAAACAACATCAATAAACAAATTAAAGCTGCAAAATCGATCATTAATACATACCCAATCGAACTCTGGTTTCAATTTTACCAAACACAAACATAAACACTGAAATCAATCTTCATCTTCATCGCGACCTGCAACTCACTCGAACCCGACCTTCGGAGTTTCAAAACCTGAAATTGATTAGGGGCTTTCACTCTCGATCATCATCCAAAGCTTAATATCAATTTAATTTGATTATCATCACGATCTGAGCAACATTCGATTGGCATCTAGTCGCGGACCTATCTCGAACTCAAACACCTCGAATACACCATCTTAACAGGTAATTAATACCTCTACAAACTCGGTTTTTCATGGGGAATGAAAGCCCCATGATTTCAGTAGCAATAAAAATCGAATAGAGGTTCAATTTGAAGAAATTCGAACCTAGGGTTCTTCGGGTTTGGGGGTTCTGTTGGGTGGTGTTTAAAATCAAATAAAACCGGATCATAACCGCGGCTAAGGCCTTGGTTCACCGGTTCCCACGCTCTATCACATCCGAGAGGTCCCGGGTTCGACCCCGGGCCACCTCATATATTTTTTAAACACTCTTTTTAAGCATTAAAAATTCAGAAAAAAATTCTAAAAATCATAAAAACATTTTTACAAACATTAGAAATTTTTAAAACAACCTAATTATTTTCTGAAATTTATTTCAACATTTTAATTATTTATTTTAATTGTTTTAAATAAATAAAATAACTAATTATATTTTCTACCAATTTAAAATTAGTGTATAATATATAATTATAAATTGAATCCAATATATCTACATAGATATATACTATCCGATTATCGAAACAATTTTTATTTGAATAAATTACATGTGTATAAATTTTTTACATAATCGTATACAATTTATAACTAACATACGACGTATAATTATGTTTACTTATGTATAAATGTATTATATACATATAATTATGTATATAAATATACATATAATTATATATAATTACATGATTATTATGTATATAATTATACGTATACAATTTATTAATAAATTGTATATATGTATAACTTATATGTATAAATTATTTTAAAATTGTTGACATAATCACTTACAACCAATTCATTTCAAGACATTCAAACCAAATAAAATTTATAAATTTAAACTATCATTCAAGACCCGATGGAAAACCTAATACATTCTCAAATTCCCAAATCATTATTATTCTAACTAGAGACATCGTTCCTTAGGTTAAACATAAGGAAATCATTGGTGTTTAATCTATCACGTCCAAATTCAAATCTCGTCAATCAAGTGAGTATTCATATCCCCTTTTTATATCATTTCCTATTTGGGGGAAATCATGTGATACCATATATTCTATCATGATATTCTATTGTTATTTCATTTTCAATTCAATTCAAGACAGGTTATGTTATTACTTGCAAATACGTGAACGTACTGTGATAAACTGGACGACAGTAAAACCCTAATTCAATCAATCAATCCTGGTATCAATGGTAGATCTACTGGTTTGGATAACCCACCCCACATGGCTTACGAGTGGTGATTATACCAGAGGCAATTAGTCAATCTATGGTGTTGTGTGGAGTCTATTATATGCAAGTGTCAAGTCAAGGGGTTTATATTGTGTCGGTTTATCTATATGCTTCGCGGTTGCCATATAAGTCTTAATATTACCTTGTGAATTGAATTACAATCGATGGATCAATCAATCAATCTATATGTATATTCAAAACTGTGATTACTCACCAGCTAACTCGTTAGCTGACTTTATTTTCTCACATGATTTAAGGTTAAGCAAGATAGTGGACTTCTACGTGCTCATCTAAGACACGGACCTAGTTAAAATAAAAGACGATTATTATTTGTGGTTTCGATTGTTGTATTTGTATATGTTGAACTTATTTTATCTTGTAATCTGATTGTAATATTATTTCCATTATTAGACAACCATGTGTTATGAACAATCCATCATTCCCTCGTCCGCTCCGATGATTCCGCCGTCGGTCGGGGTGTGACATCAAAGACCAAGATGGGGCGAAATCTAAGAAGAGGACCACGATCGCTACAAGGTTATCGCACCCGACGAATAGAGTTTACACTGTACGAAAGCATTTGTACATTTCATTTTGGTGATTTATGTTTTTTTATGTGAATTTGATTTTGTTTCTAGAAAGTCCATATTGATTTAAGGGGAAATGGTGTGTCCTGTGTAATTTGATTATAGTTCACTAGTGAAATGTGATGTGAGTTTTCTTTGAACGATGGAATTAGGTTTTTGTGATTTGAAATTTCATTGTTTGTGCTAATTTGTTCTCAGTTGAGTTTTTGTTTTAGATTTGTGAAAATTTAAGTCTGATTATTTCGACGGTAACATTTAAAATCTAATTATTGTTTCACTGCATAATTGTTTTCAATTTTCTCCACAGATTAGTAACATGTTTCTGGTGCTAAAATTTTGGTAAGCACAAAGGCTGCTTGGGTAGTGTCGACATGCGGGGATTTAAGTCAAAGTTGACATCTTCTAATGATTTGCAAGTCAAGATCAATGAACAGAGGCTACAAAGGTAAGTGGTGCTCGAATAGGTGTTACGGATGGCCTTACGTTGTATTCCCGAGTCTTATTTAAGGAGAGAAAAGAAAGGAAGTGGAAAGAAAGAAAAAATAATTGTGTTCCAGAGTTTTTTTTAATGGAAGGAAATGGAAGGATTGTTAGAAATTTGTGTTCCCGAGTTTACTTAAAGAGAGAAATGGAAGGAAATGGAAGGAAAATGAAGGCTAAATCAATCATTCCAAATTGGAAGGAAATGGAGAGAAAGGAAAGGAAAGAGAAGAGGAGAAAAGAAGAGATAGAAAAAGAAAGTGTTTCCTTTCTTTTCTCTCGTTAAGTAAACTCGGGAACACAACGTAAAAAAATATGATAATTAACATTGATGAGTGCCCCAAGAATTTTTATTTCTTGCTGCAATTACTACATTTTCTTAGGCTACGTAAAAACAATGGAAGATGCTAGATTGGAAAACAAAGCATCCAAATTTACTTCCTGATCTTGAACCGTTTGGTTTTAGTAGAATTGTTGAAGGTGGTTCTGTATTCAAAGAAATATGATATAATTCACTGTAATCAAGTGTTTTCGTTACATGAACTTTATTGTGATAAGCAAAATCTTATTGTTTAGAGATTTAAGTGTGTTTTTATGTTTAATTCTAGTTTTTTATGTTGTTAATACACTATCTTTCATCATTTTAGTTTTGAAATTCATTTTTTAGGTTTATGTACTATAATTTTGCAGAATTGGGAGGATAACGATGATGAATTAGGTCAAGATTTATTTAAAGTTTGGATTTGTATTTGAAAGGAGATTTGAACCCATTTTATTAAGTTTATTAGGTTTTATTTTTGTTGGCTTGTATATACGTTTTTATAATTCACTGTAACAAATTACAATATAATATAATTTACTATATGTAGTAAGATTTTACACACTAATAAACTTCATGTAATTCATTGTAAGTAAATATTGTACTGTGTTACATCCCTGTAACTCTAAAGTTACATCACAATATATATGTTTACATGTTCCAGTACTATAATAAGTAGTAGGGGCGGATGGAAGAAGATGTCAAGGGGTGGGAAGACCCCCTCAACCCAATAATAAAATGTGTAAATAATGTCCATAATACTTTAGGCCCCTATGTGATTTTTATCTAAGCTCCTGTATCTCATGAGCCCAATTAACATGCCTATTTTAAAAAGAAAATTAGCACACGTACACTATGAACTAAATACCCCACTATCCATATTTTGATATACGATCAAGGCAACAGGCGTAACCCATGCTTCCACAAAAAATCAATTGAATCGCCACCATTCGATCGTGTATTCTCAAGTTCTACACTTGTATTGTTCGATTTTTCTCGAGGTTTGCAAAATCGCAATCTTAAACGTGTCCCGGTTGGACGAGAATTGTAATCTTCAAGGTTTGCAAAATCAAATAAAAATCCTACTGATGAAACTTGGATCTATGTTGTCATCATGATTTTATTGAATTTCATGTCAAAAATCAAAGTCATAAAGCATTTAAAATTTGATTATGAAGTCGATTGTAATTGTATGTATACAAATCATGAAATAGACCTAAAATTGAAACCTTGAATTCGGATATTTAGTCTTGAGTTGGAAATTTCTTTTAAAGACTTTTCTTGCTTGTATTTTTTATTTTAAATCAATTAGTAACTTGATGTTTTCAATTTTTTATTCAATTATATTGGAAGCTTTATAAGTAATAGAGAAGTAAAGTTTACAAATTTCAACTGATAATTTGTTGAAAATTTCTTTAACTATAGTTGTTACAATTTTGTTATTGACAGGTGTTATGGAGAAGTTCTTAAAACGAAAAGCATCATCTTTGACACCTTTCATTGATTTAGATAATCTTCCTTGGGATCCTACCGATAGAAAAAGAATTTTGGATTATCACCCTGATCAAAGAGATAAGATTTGAAGAAAGTGCTGGGTTAATGGATCTTGTCAGCCACGTGGTCGCGATTTTCCAATAAAAGTGATAGAGAATAAAGAGCGAGGTTTCATCCCAGCTTGGTTTGATAAATATGATAATTGGCTAGAGTATAGTATAAAGGCGGATAAAGCTTATTGTTTGTGTTGTTACTTATTTGCAGATTATGTTGGGAACGTAAGGTGGACGAGACGCATTTGTAAAAGAAGGGTTTAAAAGATGTGAGGATCTATTAAATCAAAACCAGTCTATTGTCACTGCTCTTCATAAGTAAGATGATATTGTAAAAAGAGCGAATCGAATTCAACTAAATGCTACGATTGAAGTTTATTTTTTGCAATTTATATGACGTAAACTTTTGTCTCGTTTTTCGCCCCCTATGAATAAAAATCTTGGATCAGCCACTGATAAGTAGTGATTGAAAAAAAATAAAAATATTTCGAGACTATATTGGAATTAAAGAGAAACATAAGACTAGCATTTCTTGTACATTGAAGGTTTTGATTTAATGATTTGAAGTATATAATTATATATTTAAACCTTAAATGGTGTGATTTTGATGTATTTTTGTAAAATGAAGGTTTGTAATTTAATGTTTTAAAGTAGATATTTGTAGATTTCAACTTACAATGTTGAATGTTTTTTAAATATTTTGTTAATTTAATTTGTTTCATGTATCTAGGTTTTTTTATTTTTTGTTATTTTCAGACCCGGTACATTAATGCATATTTTTAATTTTCTATATTACATGTTTTTATATTGATGTTACACCTTTTTACATTGATTTTATATTTATTTATATTAACGTAACACTAAGTTGCATCAAAAAATTACCCCATGTTTACATTAGTTTACTAGGTGATAAAGGGTCTTTGTCAATTTGGTGTACATTTTTATTGGTTTTATTTTTATTGGTTTTATATATGTTTCTTCGATGTAATTTGTTGTAAGTAATTATAATATAAAGTAATTAACTATAAGTATTAGTATTTTGTATTCAAATGGATTGTAAGTAAAAAAATATGATGTAAGGAATTACAATATGATGTAATTCGCTGTAAGTATTAGGATTTGAATTCATATAAACATGATGTAATATATTGTAATATCTAATGTCCGAAATTTTTTTAAAAAAGTTTTCAAGACTATAGCAGAATTAAAGAGAAAAATAAGACAAGTTTAATGGTAATTTTTTAAAAAAAAGAACAATGTAAAAAAGTTATATAGGTTTTAAAAAAATAAGAGTAAACTTTTTTTATAAATTAAGATGAATTAAAAGATGGTAGGTGTGACACCTGTCACCACCATATTAAATCTGAATATTTTGACTTTTTGAGGTGTACGCAAAATGTCTAAATTATCATTTTGTATTTAAAAAAGAAAGACACATAGCATAATCTTGTTCTTTAATAATTAAATCAATGGATCAAAAATGGTTAAAGAGTTCTTATAATAAGGAAGAGTTGTCATCTGAACCTTATCCTATATATTTATATATATATATATGTATGTATGTATGTATGTATGTATGTATGTATGTATGTATGTATGTATGTATGTATGTATGTATGTATGTATGTATGTGTGTGTATGTGTGTATGTGTGTATGTGTGTATGTGTGTATGTGTGTATGTGTGTATGTGTGTATGTGTGTATGTGTGTATGTGTGTATGTGTGTATGTGTGTATGTGTGTATGTGTGTATGTGTGTATGTGTGTATGTGTGTATGTGTGTATGTGTGTATGTGTGTATGTGTGTATGTGTGTATGTGTGTATGTGTGTATGTGTGTATGTGTGTATGTGTGTATGTGTGTATGTGTGTATGTGTGTATGTGTGTATGTGTGTATGTGTGTATGTGTGTCTGTGTGTCTGTGTGTCTGTGCGTCTGTGTGTGTGTGTATGTGTGTATGTGTGTATGTGTGTATGTGTGTATGTGTGTATGTGTGCATGTGTGTAAAGTGTGTATGTGTGTATGTGTGTATGTGTGTATGTGTGTATGTGTGTATGTGTGTATGTGTGTATGTGTGTATGTGTGTATGTGTGTATGTGTGTATGTGTGTATGTGTGTATGTGTGTATGTGTGCGTGTATGTGTGTGTGTGTATGTGTGTGTGTATGTGTGTGTGTATGTGTGTGTGTATGTGTGTGTGTGTATGTGCGTGTGTGTGTGTCTGTGTGTATGTGTGTCTGTGTGTGTGTCTGTGTGTGTGTGTGTTTGTGTGTCTCTGTGTGTGTGTGTGTGTGTGTGTCTGTGTTTGTGTATGTGTGTTTGTGTGTGTGTGTTTGTGAGTGTGTGTGTGTCTGTGTGTGTGTATGTGTGTGTCTGTGTGTGTGTATGTGTGTGTGTCTGTGTGTGTGTGACTGTGTGTACGTGTGTCTGTGTGTGTGTGACTGTGTGTATGTGTGTCTGTGTGTGTGTCTGTGTCTGTGTGTCTGTGTTTGTGTCTGTCTGTGTGTCTGTGTCTGTCTGTGTGTCTGTGTCTGTGTCTGTGTGTCTGTGTCCGTGTCTGTGTCTGTGTGTCTTTGTCTGCGTGCGTGCCTGCGTGCGTGCGCGCACGTGCGCGTGTGCGCGTGTGCGTGTGTGTACGCGCGTGTGTGTGGATGTGTGTGTGCGGGTGTGTGTGTGTGTGTACGCGCGTGGGTGTGTACGTGGGTGCGTGGGTGCGTGCGTGCGTGGGTGCGTGCGTCCGTGGGTGCGTGCGTGCGTGGGTGCGTGGGTACGTGCGCGCGTGGGTGCGTGCGCGCGTGGGGGCGTGCGCGCGTGGGGGCGTGCGCGCGTGTCTCTGCGGGCGCGCTTGTCTCTGCGGGCGCGCGTGTCTCTGCGGGCGCGCGTGGCTCTGCGTGCGCGCGTGGCTCCTGCGCCCGTGCGCGCGTGCGCCCCTGCGCGCGTGCGCCCCTGCGCCCCTGCGCCCGTGCGGCCCTGCGCCCCTGCGCCCCTGCGCCCGTGCGCCCCTGCGCCCGTGCGCCCGTGCGCCCGTGCGCCCGTGCGCCCGGGCGGGCGGGCGGGCGGCGGGCGGGCTGACGGGCGGGCGGGCGGGCGTGCATGCGTGCGTATGTATGTCTGTATGTATGTATGTATGTATGTATGTATGTCTGATGACATTCTTTACAGACAAAGACGTCTTTTAAAGTATCCCGGTATGAGAGCAAACTATAAATATTACATCTTATTTATTTCTACATGTCTGTTTATTGAATTTTTAATATTATCAGTTTCGTAAGTTTGACTATCAATTTTCTTAACCATGCATATCATTATTGCATATATTTATCTTGTTTGTGCACAATGTGTCCCATGACAAGACGACGAGGATAAGAAAAGAAAGAAAGATGTTACATAAGAGATTAAGAGAATGATGTAGGGAAGAGAGCCAACTACCAACTAAGATCTGTGATAAAAACAACAGAAATAGTCAATTGAGAAAAAAGAAAACAAGAACCTTAAGGCTCTCATACAACGTAGAATAATCAAAAATCTTGTAGATATCATGTAGTATTGTCATTAATATATAGGAATACAATGAAACATAGTTACAAAAACTAATCTGACTATAACTAATAAGTATAATACTTAATCTAATCAACAACCAATATATTCTATTTGATATACATCACTAACAAGAAGTGCAACCATCAACAATAACAAAGCTACATCGTGTTCAAACAAGTAAAGTCACGTGAATCACTTTCTTCTAATAATAAATTTTGCTTTAACAACATTTACCATTTTTTAGAAGCTTACAAGAAAGGTTAATGGTCTAAATCATAACTACCACAAATCTACAGGGAGAAAGAAAGGAACCAAACTTTCTTGATCAGATTATGCATAGAGAAAGGGTTAATGCAAAATATTAGGAAAAATAGATTTGAGATTTATAAGACTAAAAATTGTTACATTATCATGAATTCTATGTAATATCTATATGTTTCTTAGTAATAAGTTTTTTTATTTATGTAATTTAACTAAATTTGTTGGGATATAAACTTTCTCTTAGCTTGACCATTTTGTTCCTGATGACACATGTGATCGTGTAATATATGAGAATGCTTAAAAGATTTAGTGATGATTGTAATTAAATTAATTATCATGATAAAATGCATAATAAACATATATAAATGTCAACACATCATTAGTGCATACACATTAAGGAGTTGTTTAATAGCATCTGAATAATGTTTCAAAATTTAATGATTTAGATTGTTTGTTTGGTGAACAAATGTCTAAATGATTCAGGCATTTGCCTATGAAGGGTTAAACATTATACTAATGCTGACTGGTTAAGAGATCTAATACAAAATGATTAAGACATCTTATTTAAATTAATCAAACATTTATATTTAAATAATTAAACAATATACTAGCTCTTAATGATTCAGTACTTAATGGTTCATATATCTTATTGGTTCAACACTTAATCATTCAAAAATATCCAAATGCGCATGTGTAAGGTACGAACCTATGCATAAGATGGTGTTTCTATGTGACTAGAATTGTCAAAACAGATTTTCTTTTGATTACAAGTTTTTAGGCCTGATTGACTGTTAATTTGACAAAAACCTGTATTGGGCCAAATCCAGCCCATTAACTATTAAACCGGTTTGAATAATTTTTGACATGATAATTCATATCAACATAGTTTTGTACTTTTGTACATTCTAGCCATTTTGTTTCTTTCGTACATCCAAACGCAACAAATTGATGTACTAATTATGTCATCAATAACAGCAGGTAATATTCAAAAGTTATGCAACAGGTAATCGTCTCACTTTAAAATTATGCAGCAGGTAATCGTCTCACTTTAAAATTATGCAGCAGGTAATCGTCTCACTTTAAAATTATGCAGCAGGTAATCGTCTCACTTTAAAATTATGCAGCAGGTAATCGTCTCACTTTAAAATTATGCAATCGCCTCACTTTTAACCCTATAAAAAATATCATTCGATTCGCCACAGATAATTTATCTTATATTTTCTCTTCATTACATACTATGAAAAAAGAAGTTGGGATATTACTATTCATTGAATAGTAGTTTCAAGCCCTTTTAACCCAACCTCTTCATCATCGGCTCTCCCCCCCATCGCTCTTCATCATCGACCGAGAGCGGCTCTCCCCCATCGATCTTCATCATCGACCGCCTGCGCTCTTCGCCCTCCCCCCATCACCTCCGACACCACTGCCACCTCCGCTGCCGCTGCCCGCCCCCCCTTGCGACCTCACTGCTCACCGTCCGACCCCCGACGGTCCATCCTCTGCTCTCCGCCCTCCGACCACCGGCCCCTTTTCGGTCCTTCGTCTTCTACGTAAGTTTTCTTCATATTTATACTCGATTAGGGTTTTTGATTTGGGGTTTGTGATTTGGGTTTTGGTTGCTGATGACGGTTGATTTGATTTCGGGATTGTGTTTGGTGGCTATGTTGCTGGACGCGGAGGTCGGTGGTGGTGGTTGTGTTATTGGAGGCGGTGGCGGCTGTGTTGCTGGAGGCGGAGGTCGGTGGTGGTGGTTGTGTTATGGAGGCGGTGGCGGCTGTGTTGCTGGAGGCGGAGTTCGGCTACGTGCAGCTACTGAGTAGGGAGATGAGTTATTATCGGGAGAGGCATTGTCCACCACCGGAGGAGACGGTAGTGTGCTTGATCCCTCCGTCGAAAGGGTATCATGTTCCGATTCAGTGGCCCGAGAGTTTGCATAAGGTGAATTGACTTATCATATGTTTAATTGATGCTTATTTGATTTGATTCTGATTGTGTTTACTGTAGCATTATAGTTGAAGTTTATAGACTTCAAGATTTGAAGTTTAGAGTTGCAGATTTAACTGTATTGGGGGGGTGTTAAAGATTCATTATGTTGAATGATGTATGTATGAATGTGCAGAAACTGTAATGGAATGAATGCCTATGAGTGTGAACTATCATGTGTAGAATGTAGATGGTGTAATGTATTGTTATGTTTCTTGAAAAAGAGGTTGATTAATGATTTGTTTTGAAGGACTGTTAAAATGGGTAGATCGAAGG
This sequence comes from Flaveria linearis, assembly GCA_024085815.1. Lineage (NCBI taxonomy): Eukaryota > Viridiplantae > Streptophyta > Magnoliopsida > Asterales > Asteraceae > Flaveria > Flaveria linearis. Next base: position 21,428,560 of record CM044010.1, read on the forward strand.
CGCAATAAGTAAAGATTTGGCTTTTTTTGATGAAAATTATTGGGTGCTTTGGATTAGGATCAGTGTAGTCATGTCTTGAAGTTCTAACTTTGAATTGCTATGTATGTGTATGGAGTATGATGATGATGATCTTCATGGCTATCAGTTATCATGATTGTATGCTCCATATGCTGAATGATAGCATTTAGTTATGGTTTGGAGTTTAGCATGCCGATTAACTTTTATTCGTGCTTAGAGTTTTACATTTATTGGTTTACGGCATAAGATTAATGATGCTTTGGTCCTGTTTTGTTTGGAGACATAAATCCTTTTAGTTGTGTATGTAACATAAGATCATTTTCACAATTCACAGCAACCTGATAGAAGTTTTAGTATTAGTTTCAAGTGCGCATTTTTTATGGTCAAGACTTCAAGAAAATGTTTGCAGATCAGTTTTTGGTGAACTTGCTCTTTCTCATTCATGGTCAAAGTAATCATCTGATACGATTAAAGATCAAATAGACCATGTTTAAGCTGTTTTCTAGAATGCTTGTCGTTTCTCCCAGTAAATTACTTATTTTTTCCATATGCATATTAGAAGCTCCTCATGTGTTTTGACAACTTTTTATATGCATGTAAAATATATCATTGTAAAATAGTATTGACTTTGTACAATAAAAAATTCATTTTCTTGGTGTACAGATATGGCATGATGGGAACCAAATATATCATATATTTGCTCAAGATATTATACGGCTCCTGAGTTGATCTTTAGAGCAACAGAATACACCAATGCAATTGACATGTGGTCTGTAGGTTTGCTCAGAAACCCTACATCGCTCGAGATCCGATTAATGTTGCTTATGTTTCTTTGGCTATGATGACTGTGATATGGGTCGTTGCTTGGCGTGGCATAAACGAGGATGGCAAGTGAGATGTTTTTCTCTTGCAACCTGTGTCGCAGCCACATCGATCTGTTAATGAGATCTGAGCCATGTTGTGTATGCCGCTTTTGTCTCTTTGGCTGTGATGACTGTCATATGGGTCGTTGCTTATGGGATCTTGCTACAGATTCAGGTAACATCTTTTAATTTCCATTCTAATGGGCTGTGATGAGTTGATGGGTCTGAGTAAAAATTGATTGAGGACATTGTCTAGCCCTGGAAGGGGTGTAGGATGGCAGGTTATTGCCTGCAACCCGCCCTCCGGGCATGATGGAGTCATTTCTTTACACACTCTGAGCCCGACATTAAAATGGAAAATTGTTGATTTTAATAGTCTCAAACTGTGGTGTTACCGACATTTTGTAGTCAACGTGGTCCTCTCGGTATGATCTTGCTGTCTTAGATAGTTTACAGAGTATCGATTTACAGCGTTTTCAAGACGCGCAACGCGCGTGTGGATATTAACACTAGTTGATATAATTTAAGAGTTATAGTAAACAGCTAAACAAGTGTACGAAATGATTTAATGTTCCCTGAGCAATAACAATAACAAGATAACACAAAGCTTACCACTAACAATAACAGGATAAACCGCATTAATATTCACATAAGCATACCATCAACCACCTTCATCATCATCACCATCACCACCACCACCATCACCACCACCATCACCACCATCACCGTCATAGCCACCACCCATCTCACAAATCTTCTCCCACACGTCCACCGGCACAGGCACCACCGACAACCTAGGCTGTCTAAACAGGCCAAACCCGACACAACAGCCCTTCAGATCCTCTTTCATCTCCTTCAACCCCACCGCCCTCCGCATCTCCCCCACCGCCTGCACGTCCACCGCGCCTCCACCATGGGCGCCGCCTCCGTACCACTCGCGGACGACGGTGACGACGCCCACGATGCGGCGGGAGGCGGCGCCCGAGTGGTAGAAGAAGCAGAGGTCGTGCAGGCGGAAGGACTTGAGGTGTTTTAGGGCTTGTGGGTTCTTCACCCCGTCCCATTTGGAGATCCCCCCGTTCGATGATTGGTCCGACCATGACCACTCGTGTGGCTCCGTTTTCAGGAGCCAGTATTGCTTTTCGTCTCTCTTGGTCTTCACCATTTTAGATTCTTGAATGGGGTTTGGGGTTTCATATGTGTACGGAGGGGTTTTGTTTCTTTTGTGTTCATTTATGGCGGGAATCTGTATCGGGTTTTCTGATTTTTTCGCGCCAAGTTCCGAAAGGTGATGTTTTTTTTTAAGAGGAATTCAATTTTAAGTTTTTTTTTATTTCTAAAATAAACTTAACCCAGGCAGGTAAACTTGAAACTGGTAATTTCACCGGTCGCGCGTTCCGGCGGCGGCGTACGTAACATGATAAAGTATAAAGTATAATTGGTCCGACTTGTTTTTGAACTAAATTTACGTCAAGGCGTAGACTAATTCGAATTTATACTATCGAATGAAAACGTACTATGTTTGACGTGACCCCAAACAAAATTTACGTTGAAACATATGTGGTGACGCCGTATGTACGTAATAATAGGCGGTGACGCCGTATGTACATAATAATAGGCGGTGACGCCGTATGTGGTATTGTGGTGTGATAAAGTATGGACTACTATCGCCGCGACTCGTTTTCAAACTAAGTATATATCGAAACATATAGTAACTTGAATTTATAACGTCGAGTGGAAGGAATTTATATCTGACCCTAGTTGTTTACAAACAAAATTTACGTCGAAACGGAGTCAAACTCAAAACGAATTTAAAGATAAGTACGAAAACGTTTTATATTTGACACGACTTGTTTCCGAATAAAAATTACCTCGAAACCTAGACAAATTCCAATTTTATACCGACACGTACATAAATAAAAATGTAAAAATTATTATTTAGATAAAAGTGTACTGAAATTTAAGGATGTTAAAATGACATTTTATAAACTTGATAAAAATTAAAGGGGTTTACCCCTAACATGTCGCAGTTTTTGTGAATTGCCTTCATTCTGTTTTGCTCCTTACACCCCCTTAATTATCAAAATTAACAAATGCATTTTTGTTTACTTATCTTTTTATAAGTTTTAAGTGGAAAAACCTAAACAAAGAAAACTTTTGTGGCTAATATCACAAACAACAAAACTCTACCATTCATGATTTGTTTTCATTCTCTTTTGCTACTTATACCCCCTCAATTATCGAAATTAACAAATGCATTTTTGTTTACTTATCTTTCTATGAGTTTTAAGTGGCTAATAGCACAAACCACAAAACTCTAGTATTCATTATGTTTAGAAATTAATAAAACAAACAAAGAAAACTTTTATGGCTACAACCACAAACCACAAGACTCTACTATTCATTATGTTTAAAAATTAATATTACTAGTTGTATTCCACCCACCGCTTCGCGGCGGGATTATATCTGTTTTAACGTTTCTGAAGTTTTCGAAACGTTAAATATTAAAACTACTTTATAATTAAACTTTTATAATTAAAGCCACCTGTATATTAAAACTACTTTATAGGTCATCCAATTATGCATTCAGATTTGTTTTTACCGTATCCATAAAGAAACGTCTAACAATGAAGATGCCCTTAAAATCTTTTAAAAAAAGAACATCCTTGCCTCGATATGTCAGAAAACAACTATTCAAAGTGAAAAATGTATTTGTTAATTTACAACATTTTGGCGTGTTTTGACAAGTTTTGGTATTAAAAAGACCAGATATAGACTTGGTGGCCTTAAGTAATTTCAATATGCAGGTTTCCTTAACAAAAAGGTAAATACTTGACAGTAGCCTAAAGTAGTTTCAGTATGCAGGTGGCCTTAATGAAAAGTTAAATAGTTTAGAGCCCTCCGCCTACAATATCCCTTAAAAGTACCAGGCTTGATCACACGAACATGGTACTTAAAGTGGAAGTTCAGAAAATCTATGAACTTTGTTATCATCCAACATGATTGATGATTTTAAAGGTTTCCCTTACAAATGGAATTTTATGACTTCAAAAACAAAAACAAAAGTTTAAGCTGGGGCAATGGCGTTAAAGCAAAAGCACTTCAAAACATCAAACCATCTACTGTTGAATTCAACTATTATCATAAAACTCAACACTGACCTGTAGACCGTTCTTTTCAGTTCTTGAATCACTTGCCGAATCTGGCTGTGAGTACGTGAAGTATATATTATTGTAGGCAGTCTTGATGAATCAGCTTGTGATGACGAAACTTCTAAATGTTTCGCCCCTGCACGCCTGCTGGTTGAGAAACTACCCAAACTTTTTCTCCAAGCCAAAGTAGCACACAGAAGACACAGGGTTTTTCCAGTTCCAGTAGGACTTTCCAAAAGTGCATTAGATTTCTGCCACATGTCAAAAACATAGTAATTCAATAACCAATCAAACAGGCACCAAAAACTGAAGACGTCCTCATTACTTAGAATCGACATGCAAAAATACATCCTCCTTATAACAGCGTATGTGTGGCATCTAGACAGCCAATCCACACAACAAAGCTGCAAACAATCCATTTTAGATGGCTTTAATCTGGTAAAAATGTATAATGATGAAAAGTAGCCTAAATTAAGCTGTCAACAGCATAACAAGTAAACCCCTGTACCACATAAATTGGTTTGGGGTTCTAGAGTGGTATTCCTTAGTACGAAGTAGATTTCTCAAATCACACATCCGCGTTAATCCACAGCATGATTTTGTAATGTTAGTAAGCAGTAAATGACGGTATAAACCCTAAAACCCTATAACTTTGCTTCCAAACATACATAAACAGTTAGAAAACTGAACTCGATGAGAATATAGATACATGTTCAATTACAAAACAGAGATGAAGAATGATAGAGACATAAACCGTACATCTTGAAGGGATTGGATGACTTTTTAAACAATCTGGCAATCGTAAGCCTCGAAGGGGAATTCCACATTGATTCCCCTGATCTTGTACGTCGGCATCTGTAACTGCTTCTGTGCGCGAAAACAGATGATGAAATCCCCCTGGCTCGATGGTTGTTCGCAAAAACCCTAGAAAAATGTTCCGCTGGGTCTTCTGATTATCTTCCCAAATTAAACTGATTACTCGATAAACTCACGGCGAAAGGGGTTTTGCGATAGATCGACTTACGAGCCTTAACGACACGCTAATTGAAGTGTGGGGAGAGGGGTTTGGGGGTTGCGCAGTCGCCGTCGGTGGTCATGGCGGTGGTGGTCCGGCGGAGGTGAGGGTTCCAGTGAGAGGTGGTGGTTGAAGGTTGAAGTCGCCGTCGGTGGTCATGGTTTGGAAGAGGGCGGGGCCGATGAAGAGGAGGAAGAGGGAGACGGTGGTGGGTGTTGAAGGAGAAAATGGATGAATTCATCGCTAAATTCATATTAGATAATTATCTTTCTATGAGTTTTAAGTGGCAAAACCCCAACAAAAAAACTTTTATGGCTAATACCACAAACCACAAAAATCCACTATTCATTATGTTTAGAAATTAATATAACAAACAAAGAAAATGGCTAATACCACGAACCACAAAACTCTACTATTCATCACGTTTAGAAATTAATATATAGATAATACGAAACATTTGGAATTGGTAATAAGATTGGGTTTGAGATTAGTTTACTGATTCTTTTGAGTAACGAACCGGTAATATATCCGGTTTATTGTCCGGCACAATTTTAAAAACATTGATTTTGAGTAATAAAGCATAATATACTACTCCACTAATTTTAGTTTTTTTAGTTACAAAATTATATGAAAATTTAAAATAGTAAGAAGCATGTGTGGAAATCGGGTAATTTTAACAAACTATGTATATGTTTAGAATTAAAACCCAAGTGAAAATTAAGTGTAGTTATATGCGAATTGTAGTGAACCGGTGATGTTTAATAACCGAGGTTACATTAATGTTACTATTCTATAAACAATACACCAAAGATATACGTATTTAAAACTAAGGAAATATGATGTTAGGGCTATGTGTTGTCGGAGCCGCGAAACTAGGTGCGAGCCACATGGTTGGTAACTTTGGTCGCGCAACACAACTAACGGGCGCGATCACGAGGGCCTGAGGAAGGTCGCGAGGCGTGAGTGAGCCCGTTATCATCTGATCCACAACAAAGTCAGACTGCTTGATTAGGCGCTTTATCTAATGCTCAGTCATTATCCAGTCAGCGGCACATATCGTAATATTACAGGATAACTCCACATAAGAATCTATCCCACCACATCTAGCCTTAAAGAAGCCCATACAGATTATAACTTACTCTACTTTCTATATCTAATGTCAACTGTCTATTCATGATCATGTTTTGTTCATTTAGCAAAGCGATAGTTTACTAAATTAACAAAAACATAATATGAAGAATGGTGTATGAGTATGAGTATATGATTAAAGAATGGTGTATGAGTATGATTATACGATTAAGTTTGCAATATCGTTTTTCTTGGTGGGAGAATATGTAACACCCACCTCCCAGGGCTCACCCCGGGGAGCGTTACGCATCGGATATACAGAACACATAGTAATCAGAGAATACACAGCGGAAGTCTAACTTTAAATATACATCAACATGTACAATACATTTGTTATAATAGATAATATCATTACATCAGTTTAACTATACTAGAGATCCAAATCTTTAACAACATTCTAGAACTTTATTTTCTCATAAACTAGCTCGTAATCTTCAAGCCCTGTAATCACTTGGCACCTAGGATGTGTGTCCATAAAAATAGAAAATATTTGGGACTCAGCATAAAGCTTGTGAGTTCATAAACATGGCATTCTTCAAAATTCAAAACATGTTATTATTGACTATTGCATCAAGCAGATACAGCCATGGCAAACAGTTAGGAACAGAGTAAGCACAGTATAAATTCACATAACCAGGCTATGTATACAAAATTCACTGGCTAAAGCAGAATCATACAAGCAGCCCTCAAGCATCCTATCAAGCATTGCCACATATCACAGATGCTATTGATAGTCAATTCTTCAATTATTACCAGTTATCAGAACATCACATCCCGTTTTAGAAGACAATTCAGAGGAACTCACCTCAATCAATCAAGTCAGTGATATCGTCTGCTCAGGTTCACTGCTATCAGGTATTATCCTATAAGCAAAATAATATTACTTAAGCTATATTCTAGCTTGTAACAACTTTTAGGGATGATTCGTTATCTTTTCCTATTTGTTGGTTTTATTTGGTCACTTTCTTTTATCCTATGCCAACCCTTTGGTACAACCCTTACTAGTTGGCATAACTCGGGCGTTTCCATCATACCCGAGCCAATCCTCGGGGTTACCCAATACCTTCCCTAATGATAACCTTAAAGTCTAATAATAATAAATATAACAACTAAAACGTTAAAAATAACAAACAATAATAATACTAACTATTACAATAAAAATAACAACTATAATAATAATAATAACTATAAAGATGATAATAATAATATTAATAATAACTATATTAATACTAATACCTATAATGATAATAATAATAATAATGACTATAATAATAATTAAACATAACCTTAAATAAGGGCGTACCTGAAAACTATCTACGGCAATTTGATGTAGAGTCTCCCCTACTCACGCTCCTAGTCGCGCTCCTACTCGAGTACCAAAACGACTACTAGCAACACCCAACGGGGTATTGAAAACTAGGGATTCTCTTTATATTAGAGTGTTCCCAAAGAAACTTATGTTTTAAATTCAACTTTAAGGCTTCTATTTATAAGGAAGTTGAAAACAGATAAAAGAGTTTGAGAGGCGATGTGGGACGGGGAAATTTTGAGAAGTCGATGTGTGACGCCGCAATTGTGGAGTAAAATTATTATTATTTTATTATATATTATTATATTATTATAATTAATTCAGCTGCTTAACTCGTTTTTCTCTTATAACTTTTAATATATAGTGTATTACGAAATTTTAAATTTGTCGTTGTGACGAGCTTATTTTTCTCTACGAGTCAACCTAAGTTTCGTCAAAAACGGAGCAGGTTCGAATATAATATATTATTATTATATTCAAACGGCCTCTTATAACATAAAAATTTTATTTAAAACTTCAAACTTTAAATAGACAATTTACTCACTACCTACTCGTTTGACAGTATATGAAATGTGAAGTTCATATGACCCAAACGCTCGAGTTATTACAGAATACGAGTGGTTTTAAGATTGATGTCAAACTTTAATCAAGATGAAAAAAGCATCACACACTAGCTGGCGGGCATATTTTGAACTATCACATTTGGTCCAACATTTTACGATAACAAAGTATATATATATTATATTTGAACTAGAATTTTACCTCGCACGATGCTGCGGGTTTGTTAATTTCATGCTTATACTTCTATTCCTCTAAAAAAGAAAACTTGAAACCATTTTGACCAAAATGGCCCTAATCCCTTCCCGTATTTTCCACCCATGTCCTCTCAAAATCTTCCAACCCCAGATCCACCGTTGTCTGCCACTGGTAATGCCGTTGCTCCTCCGCCATGTCTTCCACCGCCGTTTTACGTGCGTCCGTAGCTCGGCTCACTAAGTCCAACACACGCATCGTCGCCAAACCCGTATCGCTCACCGACGCTACATCTCGCATCGGCAAAAACTACAACTTCTTTCGCGTGAACTACATCACGTTACTCTCCGTTGTGCTCGCAATTTCACTCGTTTCGCATCCGTTCTCTCTCGTCACCATCATCTATGTCGTCACGAAGCACCCAACGCAACCTTCGGTTTTCGTCATTCGAAGGAAATAGGGAGAAAATTACCAAAGATAGACCAGCCACCTAAGAGCCGTCGTTGTTCACCCCGCCGCTGGACTTGTAGAACCACTGCCACAACCGCCGATCTAACCCCTTGAGACTTCAACATCGAAGAAAGTGTTCAGATATGGTTCCTGCATCATTCACTTATACCAGATGCATTACGGGTGGTCGGTGGCATTGTAGCCACCGACATCTTCGATTGACATGTATTATATAATTTGATTGAACTTAATCTTAAATAAATTTTATATTAGAATGTAAAGAAAATAAGCAATGATTGGTATATTCGGTATAAAAAACCCCTTATGTTTTAAACATAATGAAAAATGTCAAAAGTATTTATTAAAGTAAAATATTAAATAAATAAATGAAAAACACTACTTCAAAACGTTAAAGGCCTGACCCAGGGCCACCATGCTCAACGTGGTAGTCAGAACTCAGAACTGGTAGAGTTGTTGTTCTAAGTTTTTCTTTTTATATGTTAGCGTCACATCAAATTTTTTATTTATTTTTAGATTTTCTTTGTTTCTTCTCGTTTATACGGGTCACCCTAGTTTATTTAAAATAAATATTTTTCACTTTCTCACTCACTTTTCAACTGGTAACATTCTTCAATTCAAGGGTTTTTTCACTTTTTTGGTCAGCGGATTCCCATCCTAAAAAAAACATCGAGTGCCACCTCTTTTTCCGAGTAGCTTCCCCCGGAACCACTTCGTGCACTCTTAGCACTATAAAAACAAATTTGGATGTATATGTAATTTTATAAACACTATTGCATGCTCATTTAGTCTTGCTTGAGGTAAAATGCCTTGGGTTGAGCCAGAGGTTTTCCAGTCGTGGGTTTTCTTCTAAATAGGGCTGTCATTTTTTGACACGGACCCGTTAACACGACACGAAATGACACGAAATTAACAAGTTTTGTGTTTTAGCCTAAAAGGTTTCGTGTTATAAACATGTTGACATGTTTAAGACACGATACAAATCGTGTTTTAACAAGTTAAACACCTGTCAGCATGTTAACGCATTTGTTTGAACATGTTTATATTTTAAACTTATATAAAATAATTAAATATATATTTATAATATATGTCATTGTTATTCATGTTCACTTTATAAACCTTATCATTTATCCAACCTCTTCAATCCAATAAGACTATCATAGTACCGCTGATCGAGTCTCAAGCCCACTAAGGCCTCTCCGGACTCCGCTTGTTACCTCTATAAACTACTTTGTTAAAATATATTTTTATAGACTTTTGTTTAAAATATCTCAAGGATTATCATGTTAAAAATTATATATTATCCAATACTTTGATGGAATTTTATTAACTTTTGTTTCACTAAACGTGTGATTTTTATCATACTATTAATAGGTCTTATCATGAACCTGCTTTTAAACAAGCTCGTGTTCGTGTCTGGGAAAAATGACACGATTAGTTATCATGTGAGCACTTATCATGTTCGTGTTTATCGTGTCGTGTTTGAGTTGTTATGTCAGCCCTACTTCTAAGAAAGTTGAGTTGTGGTGTCAGTTAAAAAGAGGGATTAAATAAGCTCAATTATGATAACACATTATACTCCGCAAAAGGATTGTACAATTATCGTTTAAAATAATGTAATTTCATAAACCTTTAATATAATAATATTGATGATGAATGACCAAATTAAAGAAATGAATGAAATACACTATATTCAAGTGTTGATCTATTAATTGTGGGACGAAGGGCTCAATAAAGTCGATGAATTTACGCAATCAATCCTAAGGTTGACAATTCATCCTCCTACGCACTCTTGTAGACTCTACCATACTATAACGAGGACCACGTAATTATATATTTATTTTAAAATTAACATAATAATTTTTATTAAATGAAAATATTAAGTGCCAATTTAATTTCGACTAAGTTCATGGTGAGATTGAGCTAGTTATAACACTTTATACTAATTAATTAAATAGAAGTTCAACTTACATAGGTTAATACGTAGAAAACACTCAAGTATGATTACAATAGTAATTAATATTGTATTTGGAAGAATTATATTATTACCCTAATAATGTAATTATTATTATCAAACTTTAAGAAAATAGATATACATTATAAAATAGTTAAACCATTTTAAAATATTGCTCATTAGGCTTTAACCCGTATAGATGTCTCCGTTTAACTATGAAACGTGTTAAATAATTTGAAAACCACTTTTAGCTTTTGCTAATGAAACACACAAAAGGATAACGATTCTCATTTTTTAGACGTAAAATGATGAAACCCAAACTATTAATTAGATCGAATATAATATAACTAAAACGTGATTTTAACTATTTAATTGTTTCTATTTAATATTTAACCGCCTCTCATATAATATATATAGTATATAATATATAATATGTGTTGACCTCTTTAAACAAGTTTGGAAGTAGTAAGATTGAAATTAGTGATCCCGATAAAAAAAAATCAACTTTCGTTTAAAATTTCGAAAATGCTATTTGGCCTCTCGAGTTCTAGAAGAAAGGATGTCCTTTGAGTTAATTTAGTTTTTTTTCCTTACTATCTAAATTGGCTTTAGTCTTGTGACATCATAGTATGTAATAATTTTTCCTAGTGCTTGAAGATTTTAGTTTATGTTAAATATTGATATAAATTTAAAAGTGGCTTATAAGAGTGGTGTGAGTTTGTCATCAAATAAGAGGTAAATTAGTTTACGGGTAACTTTAGGAAATAGTAATCAACATTTAAAATAGTTTTAATTAGTTAACTCAACTTTAAAAAGTGTTCTAATTAGGTCACTCGGTTTTTATTTTTATTTAAAATATAAGTTTAACATGTTTTAGCATGTTTTTCTTTTTATTTTAATTAGGAAATATGTTTTTCTTTTTTTATGCTAATGTGGGACGGTGGCGTGAATTTTAGGTATTTTTTGATTTTTTTAATATAAGTAACACATTTTTTAAAATTTTTAATATAATATCATATATTGAAAATCCCGACCTCTACGTCTTCTTCTTCGTTACTTTCTTTACGTAAGAAATTCTATAATGACTTGATTTGATGATTCAATAGTCCAATTTGAGAAAAATATACATGAGTGATCAAATTGAAACACTTTTAAAACTTCATTACTATTATGTGACATTTTCCCTTACTTTATTTATGTTTAATGTCATAAACATCAACTTCAGTACGTAAATACAAAGAATGATTACTAGTGATGACTTCATGGTAACATATTACATTACATTTTTTAATGGTGTTTACAGGATGCTAACCGTTCGTATAGATTTTAGTTTTCCAGGCCTTACTCATCATAAACACCGTCAATGAGAAAACCCACCACTGTAAGAAAACACTTTTGAGTTGGGTTTGAGCTTGAGATCTTAAAAATCTCAAGCTCACGGCATCACCCCGTACCATTAGACCAGAAAACCATTAACAACTTATCTTTAGATGTTTTTTAGTCACATGCGTAAATATTTGACTATATTTACTCATAGAGCATATGATTAAGCCAACACTCTTTGATTCATATCGGTGTTAGTTTTATCTTTGTGTTGATGTAGCATGTTTAAGCTAGTTCTGTTTATGGGCGATAATGAAATAGGGTTGACAAGTTAAATAATTCAATCCAAATACAACCCATATACTAGTTTGATCAAAGATGACAACTCTAACTCTAAGATGCCTAAAATCATGTAACTCGTACACAACTCGTTTAACACATTTATCTAAACGGGCGACGAGTATTAATCAAGTTGCAAATATTTTAATGGGGTTGGTAAGTTGTAATAAATGGGTTATAAGTGTTGCAGATTGACCTGCTTAATAAAATAGGTTAACGTCTTATAGAGATTAACCAAAACACAACTTGTTTAAAGCATGTTAGATATAATAACTTAATATCTATTTATTTTCGTGTCATGTCATGTTTCAGGTTGTGCGAAAACTGCTCTCGTGAATCTTTGAGAGCTCATAACCTTGAATGGATTTCACATAGTTTTAACATACAGTTTCAGCAACATATAAAATTTTACATCAGGATTCTACGATCAAAAGCTCAAAATCCCTATTCTTTTTATCATTATTCCTTTTATGATTATCGGGTTTTTCTTCTTTATGAATCATATGCACTCATGTTAAGTGTTGAATATATATTTTAGACTATAAACGTTTATTATATTAACATTCCAACTTTAAAAAAATATTGCACAGGGATTGACATTAATCACCTCAATTAATTCGATCACTATAATCAAAACAACATGCATCGTAATTATAGAAGCTAATCACGGAAAATATCAAAACCATTATACCACATATTTACAAACTAAAATTGAGTAAACCTAAATCTTATTTTTATTTAAAATATATCTTATATATAAACTAAAAAACAGAAGTTTATAAATTAAAGATTTCCTGGTTGATTCTTATTGGTGTAAATATAATCAAGATGAGCAGCAAGTGTTCTTCTCATCAAGCATTCTTCTTCCCCAAGTCCCTTGCAATTCTCTACACCCTTCACTTTTGCCACCTCTTCCTCCTTAAAACACATAATAATTCATACAACATCAAATTAATCATTTAAATCATTCATTTCTTCAAACAATCTTTATAACTATATTAAATCATCAAGCTTAACACGAAGAATTAATAATGATCGAGGAAGATATATATAATCGTATAAAGAAAAGAAGTGTTTGCTTACGGTGTGATCACGAGTTTCAACCGTTGTAGCATCATTGAACGTGGTGACGGGGCGGGCTACGGTGTACGATAGCATGGAGAGGAGAAGGATTGCTACCATGCACGTGGTGGTGGTTCTAATGGCCTTAGACATGTTTTGTTATGTTTGTTCTCAAGTTGTGTTGAAAGAAAGTTACACTTGGTGTGAATTTATAGCCAATTTAAAGATTGTACAAGGGCAAATTGGTAATTTCACAATGCAAAATATAATGAAATAAATGACAAAACAACAAAGGATGGTTGGTGAGAGAGATGGTGAGTTTAATGGTATAGAATATTATTTAAAAATATTCTAGAAATGGACATTGATGATTGTGGAAATAGGAGGTTTTATACTTAATTTTATGACACACATTTGGCTCCAGCTTAAGCAAAGACTAGTATCGTGATCGGTTACGGTACATGTTTTGATGCATAAGGTACACGTAGTTGATGCATTTGCTAGCTTTAATATGATGTCATGGTTGAAAAAGAGTTTGTCGACATTAAAGATGAATATCAAATTTAATGGAGTTACATATATAGACTACGAGAGTGTGAACTACTAGTGTCGCAACTACTTAGAGGCACATTAAGTTACCGATTATGAAATGATTTTCTTTTTATAGGGGATCATGCTTCTTGCATTGGTAAATGACATCAAGTGTGACATCTCATATTTTTTATGAAGTTGATTAATTTAGTTTCTTTTGGTTACAATTTAAATGACAAGATTAATTTGAAGGGTTATGATTGTAAAACATGTTGTATGAGGGGTTAGTGAGCATATTAGTTTGAAATATGTAAGGGAGATAGGTTGTGGACTAAGTTTTACATCTCCTTAAATTTACGGTAGTTTTTTTTATATACATTGTAATTTTCGGTGATGTGTGATATGCAAACACTGTCGTTCAATTTGTGTTGCGACGGGTGAAACTCTTAACAATTGAGAGCAAACTTGAGATAAAAGACGGGAGTTTTGTCTATTATATTTAGTTCAAGTGGTATTAATTTAATTCAAGGTAATATTACCGTTATACTTTGTACTTGTTATATGAGTAGAATCATATGGTACATGCTAGTCCTTTGGTTGAGATTTCGAGTTCCCTTAGTATGTGTGGATAGTTAGATTACTAATTTGAATATTGTGTTCATATAAGCATGTGTTATTTGTTTGGAACGATAAGCATGTGTTCTCGTGAGGTAAAAATTGTTTTTCTTGGGCATGGTTATGATGTGTTGGTTTAAGAATCACAAATATTTTAATATTATCGTAAACATCATAATGTTGTTTTTTCTAAAAATTACTCTAGCAGTCTAGCTAATTCGTTTTTTAAGTGTATTGTTGGATCATTGTCCTCCAAAGAGTACTTTTTACTTTCACAAATGTCTTAGTCAATTTGATTATTGTAAACATAAAACCAAACAGTGGCGGAGCTTGAACCATACCATAAGTGGGGCGGGTGAATGTCAACTATCTTAAATGGGTCGAAGTCTATATATATTAAAAATTTTATACTATTGGGCCGAAAATTTACTTTATTGACGAAAAAAAGAGAATGGGCGGGGGCCAGCCCCTACCAAAGCTTCGCCATTAAAACCAATATCTACCGAGAAAAACATGAATGACTAAATTAAATTTGAAAGAATTTTAATTTAGTATGAATTATGAAACAATTATATGTTCAAGATAAAAATGATGTGACAAAAACAATCTTAAATAGTTATGTATATGTTCGAATAAACCTAAACATATTTTTATTGGGGGGAGGGGGGCAGCCCCTACCAAGCTTCCCCATTAAAACCAATTTCTATTGAGAAAAACCTGAATGACTAAATAAAATTGAAAGAATAAGCTTTCTCATTAAAACTAATTTCTACTGAGAAAAACCTGAATAATTAAATAAAATTGAAAGAATTTTAACTTAGTATGAAATATAAAAAAGTTATATGTTCAAGATAAATAATGTTACAAAACTCAAAAGCAATCTTAAATAGTGTGTATATGTCCGAATAAACCTACACGTACATCTTTACTAGATAGGTTTATTTATTCAATCATTTTTTAGGAGAACATTTTTCAAGGGTTCTACTGATAACTTTAATATGTTTTGTGAAATTTTAGTTTGTTAATTATATGTTTTAGGAGTTTCATAAAATATTGTCATAAGTCGGTTTAAGTGATCTAAACTAAAGTTAAATCATAGTCATCTACAATGATCTGAACTAAAGTTAAATCCACATCACTTGTCCTTGTATTGATGTTTTGTCACACCCAAGTTGCGTAAGCATGTTATAAACTTGAAAAATATAAGTAAAACTTGTTTGATTTGTCTAAGTATAATTCATATCACAGAGATCATGTTTATGTTTTTTTATTTTTTTAACAGCTGAAGGGGTATCACCCTAAAATTAGACAAAACCCGAGACGATAAAAGATGATGACTAATGTTACGCATAAAAAGGCGAGGTTGTCACGGCTTGGGGAAACAAGGCCGAATGGCCGCGGCTTGGGGAAACAAGGCCAAGGGGCCGCGACTTGGTGGAAAGAAAGCCAAGTGGCCGCGGCTTGTGGGGGAAACAAGGCCAAGTGGCTGCGGCTTGGGGAAAACAGGCAACGTTACCGCGGTTTGGGGGGAAGCAAGCAACATCGCTAGGGAAGCAAAGTCCTCGTGTCCAACACTTATGAATTCCACACATAAACTTGGTAACCAAGGAAGTCATTCATTGGTTACAAAGGGATAAGAAAGAAACACAAGATGACAAAATGAATAGAGCCAAACATTGGCAGAAAGTCAGTGCAGCCACCAAACCTAAAAGTCAACTACCAAGACAAAACACATTAATGTTAGTCAGAAACCCTTTGCACCAGAAAGGTATAAAACCTTGGCTAGGGAATTCCAGTCCCATATCATTACCACAGGCTTCCAAGAATAGAACCATGCTACACCTGATCCTCATACACCAACACATAAATACTGCTTCTACTTCAAAGAAGCATCATCCTGAGAACACTTTCACTATAAACTACTCTCTTAATAATCTCCCTCTCAAAAGTTATATCAACACACATACTTATTCTCACGCCGGAGTGTGGTCTCGGGGAGAAAACCCTTTCTGCCCGAGGCGAGGCTCACGGTGTTGTTTTTGTCTCGCAGATACCCTGCTCAGTCGAAGTATTGTTCAGCCGAAGCCCAGCTCAGTCGAAGTAAAGCCCAGCCGCATCCTGTCAAGGCCGAATCCTTGGTGATAACCCCATCCTTGGACTGCTCCTCGGTCTTAATCTCTTGATTAGGATTCGTGTAGCAACATTTGGCGCCATCCGTGGGATACCACTCGAACCAAAAGCCAGCCACCATGGATTCAGGTCCAGGAACCCCTCATCATAAAAACACAAACCGTGATGAAAACCCGCACACCACCACCTCGGCACTAGGCACCACCCCGAGGGGAAATAATGATGACAACATTGTCATCACCCCAGACTTTGTTAGCAAAAACCGGGAACAAATCCTCTCCATGTTGGAGCAGGAAGAAAGAGAAAGACGGTTGAAGGATATCCGGACACGTTTGGAATATGAAGACACTCCAAAGAACCAGGAGGAGGAGGAAGGCGACCAAGGCGATGCGGAGAAGAATGTTGAAAATAAAACAAAAACGAAGCAAGGTGCAGCCAAGGCGGGTGGAAAACCTGCGGAAGACGATGACTTCAGTAAACCGTACCGCCCATCGACCGCACGGTCCAAGTTTACACCCAGAATAGCGGAATTCACTTTTCCTCCGAAACTGAAGATGCCGTCCAATGTAGGAAAATACAACGGTTTGGGAGATCCCGATGACCACCTGGCGATTTTCGTAGGTGCAGCCAAAGTGGAACAGTGGTCAATCCCTGTGTGGTGCCACATGTTTGTCCAAACCTTAACAGGTGCTGCAAGAGTGTGGTTTGACAGCCTCCCAGTCGGAGGGATAGGTAGCTTCGAGGAATTAGAAGAAGACTTCTTGAGGAACTTCAGCCAGCAGAGGTTATCTGTCAAGGACCCGACAGAGCTACACAACATCAAGAGGGGAGATGGTGAGTCCATCGAGAACTTTATCACGAGATACCCAAAAGAAAGCATGCAAGTCAGAGGAGCTGGAGAAACGATCCGAATTTCGGCCTTCATCCATGGGGTGAGGAACGATCAGTTGGTAGAAAGGTTCCACGAACATCTCCCAAAGACGGTGGACGAAATGCTGGAAAGAGCAAAGGCGTTCGTCAGAGGAAAAAAGGCCTGCGAGCAACTGAAAGATAGAACTCCAAAGAAGCTCGTGCCATCCACTTGGGAGCAGCAGAAAAGGCCGGGAGGTTCAAGATCATGGGAAAAACCACAGTTCCAACCACGGTACACTCAGCGAAGCCCCACTTTCCAACCTCGTTTCACAACTCCAACCAGAAACCCACAAGGTCCCAACGTAACACTTCCGCCACTAACCAAAACTCCAAGCGAGATTCTCGCCACAGAGAATGTCAACTTTACCAAGCCAGCTCCCCTAAAGCCTGGAGTGAAGAGGGACGCAGGCAAATACTGTGAGTTCTACAAGGAGAATGGGCACATGACGGACGACTGCTTCTCGTTAAAACGGCAGATCGAACTGGCAATAAAAACAGGGAAGCTGGCCCATCTTCTGAGGGAACTGAAGAAGACACCGCAGACAGGAGATAAACAGAAAGAGATCTTTATGACAAAGATCGCAAGCTGCAATCTTAAGCGCCACTCCGATCATATGGAGCCCTGGATGGCGCAGGAAATTTCGTTCCCTCCAATACATGGCGGAAGCTTTGCCAACAGCCCATTGACGATTTCAGTGGTTGTTGCGGGGCATCAGGTACACAGGATATATGTAGATAGTGGAAGTAGTTTAGAATTATGTACGAACACTGTTTTTTGCAGCTTGACGAAGAGGTAAGAAGAAATCTGGACACCAGAACTCACCAGCTCACTGGTTTTGCTAGAGAGGTTGTGCAGACCTTGGGACAGATACAACTACCTGTCGTAATAGGCAACAGCACGGGATGGCGGGAAGTTATCATGACTTTCCTGGTTGTGCGGTCAGACTCATCCCACGACATCCTACTTGGAAGACCGGGTCTGTGCATGTTGGGAGCAGTAATATCAACAGTACACGCTGCAATCAAGTTTCCCACCCCGACTGGTGTGGTCACCATGTACTCCAGCAGGGAATGTAAAGATGTGAAGGCAATCACCCCAGGGGCATCGGCTGGGGAAGACGAACCTATGTACCCTGTGTTGGAGAAGTGGGTGGTCAATCCCCTCTTCCCAGACCAAAAAATTACCATTGGAGGACAATTGGGAGACGCCACCAAGGAACGACTCCGTCATCTGCTGCAGCATAACTTGGATGTTTTTGCGTGGCAACCCTCTGAATGAAGGGCATCCCCCGAGGCACAGCAGAACACAGGTTGAATACACGGCTGTCAAAGGAACCGGTGGCCCTGAAGCGCCGACATATGGGTCCCGAACGGAGCCGAGCCGTGGTAGAAGAGGTTAAGAAGCTGGTGGAAGCAGGCATTGTCAGAGAGGTACGGTATCAAACTTGGGTCGCCAGCCATGTCATGGTCAAGAAAAGTGATGGCACATGGAGGATGTGCATCGATTTCAAAGATCTAAACAATGCATGTCCTAAGGATTGCTATCCAATCCCAGATATCGACTTGAAGGTTGACTCCCTGGCAAGCTTTCCCTTGAAATGTTTCTTGGATGCTTACAAAGGATATCACCAAGTACAGATGGCACCTGAAGATGAGGACAAGACTGCCTTCTACACGAACATCGGCATATTCTGTTTCACGAAAATGCCGTTTGGGCTGAAGAATGCAGGGGCAACATATCAGCGTTTGATGGACAACGCTTTCTCACCCTAGATGGGCAGGAACATCGAGATCTACGTCGATGATGTGGTGATTAAGAGTCGTGGCGAAGAGGCATTGCTCGCAGATATCGCTGAAACATTCCAAACGTTAAAAACCATCAACATGAAGCTAAACCCAAAGAAGTGCTCCTTTGGTGTAAAGGAAGGAAAGTTCCTTGGAGTAATTATAACAAAGAGAGGATTGGAGGCTAACCCTGAGAAAGTAGCAGTTGTCCTCAACATGCCATCGCCCAAGTCAGTCAAGGATGTTCAGACACTTAACGGGCGGCTGGTGGCCTTAAACAGGTTTTTGTCAAAGCACGCTGAACGCGTTCTGCCATTCATGACCACCTTGCGTAACTGTCTGAACAAGAAGAATTTTGTATGGATGAGTGAACCGGAGGAAGCTTTCTAGCAAATGAAAATGTATTTGAGTTACCCACACTAGTGGCACCCTTTTTAAAGGAGCAACTAGTTATGTATTTGTCTGCAGGGAAAGAAGCCGTGAGCGCAGTACTAATGACGAACAGGGATGGAGAGCAGACCCCAATTTATTTTGTTAGCAGAGCACTCAAGGACCCGGAGACCAGGTATTCGCTAATGGAGAAACTGACTCTTTCACTGGTACATGCATCCAGAAGGTTACGAAGGTACTTCCAGGCACATGTGATCGAAGTATGGACCAGCCAACCCATCCAACAGATACTAAGAAGGCCAGAGATATCAGGGAGGTTGGTGAAATGGGCAATCGAGCTCGGGGCCTTTGAGATAGAATACAAGCCGAGGGTGGCAATCCGGGGTCAAGTTGTAGCCGACTTTCGGACGGAGATGCCACCAGAAGCGGAAAGCCATGGCAGTAAAGAAAAGGCTATAATACAAGATGATGAAGAGTGGTGCTTGCATACAGACGGAGCATCCAATGATGAAGGTTCAGGTGCAGGCATGATATTAGTTGGGCCAAGACAAGAGGAAGTGACTTATGCTTTGAGGCTAGCTTTCAAGAGCTCTAACAATGAGGCAGAGTATGAAGCTTTGTTGGCAGGTCTGAGGATAGCCAAGCAGATGGGTATCCAAAACCTTCGCGCCCACGTCGACTCGCTGCTTGTGGCGAATCAGATCAACGGGTCTTACGAAGCAAAGGAAAAGACAATGAAGTTGTTCTTGGAAAAAGCAAAGGCGCTAATTAGCAACTTCAGAAAGTGTGATGTATTACATGTTCCACGGCTCGAGGGACCACACTCGCAGATCTAGGTTGAGCGGCGGCTCAAGGGCCGCGACCCGAGGGCGGCTGACAAGACATCAAGTCATATCACATCACTCAATAAAAAAAAACGACAAAAGCCGGTTGATGAAAGACGTGGCCGCGGCTCGAAAAAAAGAAGGGGGATTGACTGATGAGAGTTAGGCTCGTGGCTCAAGAAAAGATTTTGATCAATAAGAAAGACCACAAAAGTACAGCTTTCAAAACCTACACAATCGGTATTCCAATGACATGATTGATATCATGACATTGGACTGGGGGGACATGAAGGGGTATCACCCCAAAATTAGACAAAACCCGAGACGATAAAAGATGATGACTAATGTTACGCCTAAAAAGGAGAGGTTGTCACGGCTTGGGGAAACAAGGCCGAATGGCCGCGGCTTGGGGAAACAAGGCCAACGGGCCGCGGCTTGGGGGAAAGAAAGCCAAGTGGCCGCGGCTTGTGGGGAAACAATTCCAAGTGGCCGCGGCTTGGGGGAAACAGGCAACGTTACCGCGGTTTGGGGGGAAGCAAGCAACATCGCTGGGGAGCAAAGTCCTCATGTCCAACACTTATGAATTCTACACATAAACTTGGTAACCAAGGAAGCCATTCATTGGTTACAAAGGGATAAGAAAGAAACACAAGATGACAAAATGAATAGAGCCAAACATTGGCAGAAAGTCAGGGCAGCCACCAAACCCAAAAGTCAACTACCAAGACAAAACACATTAATGTTAGTCAGGAACCCTTTGCACCAGAAAGGTATAAAACCTTGGCTAGGGAATTCCAGTCCCATATCATTGACCACATGCTTCCAAGAATAGAACCATGCTACACCTGATCCTCATACACTAGCACTATAAATACTGCTTCTACTTCAAAGGAAGCATCATCCTGAGAACACTTTCACTATAAACTACTCTCTTAATAATCTCCCTCTCAAAAGTTATATCAACACACATACTTATTCTCACGCCGGAGTGTGGTCTCGGGGAGAAAACCTTTTCTGCCCGAGGCGAGGCTCGCGGTGTTGTTTTTGTCTCGCAGATACCCTGCTCAGTCGAAGTATTGTTCAGCCGAAGCCCAGCTCAGTCAAAGCAAAGCCCAACCGCATCCTGTCAAGGCCGAATCCTTGGTGATAACCCCATCCTTGCACTGCTCCTCGGTCTTAATCTCTTGATTAGGATTCGTGTAGCAACAACAGCTAACCTAAGAAAATTTTATTGAAATTAGGACCACCTCCAACGAGAAGCCAAAGGAGGTCATGTAATTACAAGGCTACCAGATTATAAAAGTTATACATCACCTCAAGAAATACATAATAATTATTGAGTATTGGAAAACCCCCCCACTACCCACCCCATATCTAACATATTTAGAACGAAAAATTGCACCATGACCAGATCATGTAATATAATTACTACAAACTTGTTGCCGTTTTTCGTTTAACTATATGTCAACCAGCTTCAAAATTCATATCGGGTTGCCACCAAGTCCATGCCACCCAACCTAAACAATGACAATAGGGTCACTTGTGTTGACTTCATTGCAGAAAAAACCAAGTTTAGTCTCGAATTCTTAAGATTAATCAATCTCTGTTAATATACAGTATTAGTGTGTCGATATATATTGTGTTCTTGATTTGAGCTTGTTAAAATTTCTTTCCTCTATATTTCCGAGTTCATTTAAGTAGAGAAAAGAAATGAAATGGAAGGAAAGAAATAAGAAGTTTTGTTCCAGAGTTTTTTTAGTGAAAACAAATGAAAGGAAAGTAAAAAAGTCGTGTTCTCGAGTTTATGAAAAAAAAGAAATAAAATGGAAGGAAAATGAATGCTAAAATCAATCTATTTGAAAGGAAATGGAGAGAAAAGAAATGAAATGAAAGAAAAGAAAAAGAAGAAAAAAGAAAAGAAAGGAAAGAAAGGAAAGAAAATTGTTTCCTCTCTTTTTCTAGTTAAATAAACTCGGAAACATAACGACGTTGTTGTTAAGTTGTTGCTAAATGAATCAATATTCTTTGTGTAGTGTTTGGGTGATAATCATTATAATTTCTTCTAAGTATGCTTATTAAGTAAACTCTAAAAGGTCATAAGATTGAAATAAACATAACTAGGGGTATCGATTTCGTGCGTTGCGCGAGTGTTGCTTTGTTGTTCAATGCAGTGAATTTTTTTCCTTCTACAAAACCGTTTTCTATGCTCTTAGAACCGAAATACATCTTAATAAGTCAATAGACCAAGTTCATATCTTAGAACTGTTCCGCACGAGTATTGCCATATGTGGCATATTTATATGTTTTACAACCCAGTTCATATCTTAGGACCAAACACACATTCATAAGTCAATAGACCAAAATAGATCATATTTACATCTCCATATACTTGAAGAACCACAACACCTTATTAATACACACTTTATATATGTTTTTTTTGAACAGCCAATCAATTAAAAACTAGCAAGAAGCTAGAAGGAAGTTACAAGACAAGGATTAAAAAGAAAATTTACACCATGAATTCCAATCTACACTAGACATTTTCCCACGATTTTTTATCCACATGAAAGACAAGAGTTTGACCTCGTCAAGAATAGAAAGTGGATTGACGAGTTTGCCATCAAAGATAACTCGATTTCTAGACTTCCAAATGCACCATAATGTTGTAAGAAAAATTGCATGGAGAAGATCCTTTTCTTTTGAGGCAAGATGTCACACCCCGGGCCCAAGGAGGGTGGGACGTCGCAGACTAGCAACAATGTGGCAGCGGAAGCAGACCATCATAAGAGCACACAAGTAGAGAAAAATCACATGGCATTACAATAGCTAAAATAAAATCCGGGACTAAACGGCTTAGCCCGGTTACATCAATTGTTTCATGTCAAAGGTACATAATTATAGTGTCATTCCTAACAAATTGTTCAAAAGTTTTACATAAGGTCCATAATGCCATGAAGTCGGGATACTAGGTCGTCCAAGCATCCTCTAAACAAGCTAGGTCTCCATCATATGTCACCTGAAACATGCTCAAAAAGAAGAAGTGTCAACTAAAAAGTTGGTGAGTTCAAGTGGTTTCGTTTAGAGAAATAAAAGAGTCTCATAAAGTTCGTATATCAAAGTATTATATTTAGTTTATATGTCGTGGGATCACAACCAACCCTGCACTCAGTCCCGGCTTGCCTCTTCTAAAGTTATGTTATACCGGTTAACCCCGCAGGGAGAAGCTGAGCCCCATAGCATGTGGACCGTACCTGCCAGTAAGGTCCACGTTTGTTTCTTATAAAACCTGTCACATGCCACAACGACCCTTTCGGATCTCCAGTGGGGGTACCTCCCTGTAGCGGGAGCCACTGTGTGTGGGGGATTCCCTAAATAGATCTATCCACATAAACAAGCGGTTCACAGAAGAATTAATGATTGTGATTCATGTATCAGCAGGTATCAACAAGTCCACAACATAGCATTTTATATAATATCACAAAATAATAGTTTCAGCTTTAAAAATAAAAATAGAGCATGCCTCATCCCCAAAAACTTAAAATAAAAGGGGACACGAGAACTCACCTTGATATCAGACAGGATGCACAAACAGATAGTTTCAAGTCCTAGCACCCTATAATCATAATTCAAGCAATAAGCTATAGATTCCTAGTTATTAAGAACATAATTTGGTGTCAATTATAGTGAGGGCGTTCATGCCTTTGTTTCTTTAGACTTTTGTGTCAAAAGTTTCCTTTTTAGGAAAGTTAAGGTTTTAGCGTGTGTACTTCGGGTTTCATGGTTCTTATAAGTCTGTTATCGTATGAATAAGCCTAATACTAGTTTCTGGCCGTAAAGTTACTGAAATTCTGCAAAAATGCAGAATTACACTTTTGGCCCCTCAAGTTTCAAAATTGACATTTTCTACCCCAAAGTTTGTCTCTTTACCATTTTTGACCCCTAATATTTTCTTTAGGATTTTCATAGCCTATTTGAGTCTATTAGAAGCCAAAAATATCAGATTCTACAAGGTGATGTTTAAAACACAATTTCTAGTTATCGGGTAATTCTTCTTTTGTCAATAAATTCATAAAATTCGTTTTCAACTTGGTTGCTCCCAAGGTCAGATTTTTACCTTTTATTTATTTATTTCGTGGCCTGGAACTCTTTTCAAAATCGTCTTAGGTCTCTATATTCTCGTATTTTATAGATTTTTCACCTATACGGGTTCCCGAAATGGGTTCACCACTAACATAATCAGCCTTTGTAAATTTTCAGCCATCAATACCCAAGCTTTACAGCCTAAATCCTACTGAAAGTTAACCTTAAGTCTCGGTTTCACCGAGACATAGCCCTAATCGGGTGTTTAACACTATTTACATTGGTGTGATTATTATGTTTACATTCTAAATCATAGCCTTAATTCTAGAAAATATATATATGTGTTCGGGCATTTGTTTAATTGTTTTAAACGGATTAAAAGGTTTAATCATAAAAACATACGGCTGGGTTCTGTTTTTAACACATTATATGAAGATATACAAGGTAAGATCCTTGTATATCAATCTTAAGCTCACGGGTTTATAGGAGTGTACCTCGTACGCAGATGGAGTTCCAACGAGGATGAGGTTCGGGGCTGAGATCTTCGGCTATAACAGTGAGAATGATGGTGGTAGTAAGATAAGGGTGTAAACTCTGAAATTTTGAGAATGGGAGTCCATTATTACTTACCAGTTAACGGGTTGGAAGGCTGGGATGAGCACGAGGTCTTCGAAAGAAAGCTGAACTCTTGATCTTGCTAGAGAAGGAGAGTATTATGTGTGTGTTGGTGTTTTCGGTGGAGAGAAAGAAAGAGAGAGTAGAGAGTGTAATGTCGAGAGAAAGAGGTATAAGAATTATAAACGGGTTTTGCATGTATAGAAAAGTGGGAAAAGTTGAGTGTTTGAGTGGGTTTCGCAGATTGTATTGGATTGGTGGTTCAGTGGGCGGCCATGCAGATTTGTCTTATTGAAATTTATTAGTTTTCTGCTTTTATTATTATTATTATTATTGTTGTTATCTTTATGTTAAGTCGCGGGTATATATATATATAAGGATGAGTTATTTGTCTAAGTATCGGATCATACTTGTTTCTGATATTCATTCGGATAACAGTTTCTTACACAAGATTTATGTTTCCACATTGTAAAATATCCAAAATGGATGTAAAATTAATGTGGAAAAATAATCAGGAGCAAAGTACATACTCGAAAAACATAGAAAATTCTGGCCGTTTAACCCCTGTTTTGGGCGTATAACCACTGTTTTGGGCGTATAACCACTGTTGGGCGTATAACACTGTTGGGCGTATAACCACTGTTTTGGGCGTATAACCACTGTTGGGCGTATAACACTGTTGGGCGTATAACCACTGTTGGTCGTATAACCACTGTTGGTCGTTTTACCACTGTTGGCCGTATTAGCATTGTTGGTCGTTTTAGGGCCGCTGAAACGACCAGGACTTAGTCGCGGGGGCATTTTTCCAGGCTTATAAGTACTGTTAGACACATGAGCCCTGTTCATGCTTTTGACTTAGAAAAATTTCCATATCTTTTGTAAGGGTCGAGGAGGGGTTGTTGCATTCTCCCACCGTTTAGAAAATTTCGCCCCGAAATTTTGCTTCACTTAGGCATTAGAACGGTTTGTTTTGAAGAGGTGCGGGTAATCCCTCTTCATCTCATCTTCTCGTTCCCAAGTAAACTCCGGTCCTCGTTTAGAGTTCCATCGTACCTTCACCTTAGGTATGCAACTTCGCCTAAGTCTCTGAACCAATCGGTCAGTAATCTCTATGGGTTCCTCGACAAAGTTCAATTTGTCATTTATTTTCGCTTCTTTCAATGGTAACTCCAGGGCTTTGTCAACCAGACACTTCTTCAAATTTGACACATGGAAAGTGTTATGTATGTAGCTCAGCTCCTCAGGAAGACTGAGTTGGTATGCTACCGGACCAACTCTTGCTAGTATTTCAAAGGGTCCAATATACCTTGGGCTTAACTTGCCCTTCTTGCCGAATCTCACAACTCCTTTCCATGGCGCGACTTTCAACATTACTTTATCACCTACTTGAAATTCAAGAGGTTTTCGTCTTCTGTCAGCATATTTCTTTTGACGGTCTCGGGTTGTTTTCAGTCGTTCCTTAATCTTGGCTATCTTCTCAGTAGTCTCCATCACAACATCGGGCCCCATCACTTGACTATCTCCTATCTCATTCCAGCTTAATGGCGACCGACATTTCCGGCCGTACAAGGCTTCATACGGGGCAGCTTTTATGCTAGCGTGGTAACTATTATTATAGGAGAATTCCACTAGTGGAAGGTGGCGATCCCAGCTTCCACCAAAGTCGATTACGCACGCTCTCAGCATATCTTCCAAGGTCTGAATAGTTCTTTCACTCTGCCCGTCGGTTTGAGGGTGATACGCCGTGCTTATGTCAAGACGAGTCCCTAAGGCTTGTTGGAGAGATTTCCAAAACCGTGACGTGAAACGACTATCACGATCAGAGATGATCGAGAGCGGCACTCCATGCCGAGTCACTATTTCGTCGATGTATATTCGGGCTAACTTCGACATCTCATAGTCTTCTCGGACTGGTAAGAAATGTGCGGATTTGGTAAGTCTGTCTACAACTACCCAAATTGTATCATGACCGCGAGACGTTCTTGGTAGTTTTGTGACAAAATCCATAGTAATGTTATCCCATTTCCATTCCGGGATTTCGGGCTGCTGTAAGGTTCCTGATGGTTTTTGGTTTTCAGCCTTTACCATTGCGCAGGTTAAACATTTGCTCACATAGGTGGCGATAGATTTCTTTAGTCCAGGCCACCAGAAAAGTGCCTTTAAGTCCTGATACATCTTATCACTCCCCGGGTGAATCGAATATCTAGACTTGTGAGCTTCGTCCAAGACTATAGTCCTAACCCCGCCATGATTAGGTATCCACGTCCTTCCTTCGCATTTGTATAGCCCATCATTGTCCATTTCCAAACGCTTTTCCATTCCTGTTAACATCTCTCCCATCAGGTTATTCTCATTGAAGGCTTGCCTTTGTGCTTCCCTAATCCTAGCAACGAGGCTAGTGTATACGCTCATCCTTAAAGCACGAACGCGAAGAGGTTTCTCCCGTTCCTTTCTACTCAAGGCATCAGCTACCACATTTGCCTTGCCCGGATGGTAGCGAATCTCGCATTCGTAATCGCTTAGTAACTCTACCCATCTTCTTTGGCGCATGTTCAACATTTTCTGGTTGAGGATATGCTGCAGGCTTTTATGATCGGTATAGATGACACACTTAGTACCATAAAGGTAGTGTCTCCATATTTTGAGTGCAAACACCACAGCACCTAGTTCCAAATCATGTGTCGTATAATTCCTTTCGTGCTCGTTCAGCAATCTGGATGCATACGCGATCACTTTCTCCCGCTGCATTAACACACAACCAAACCCTTGGCGCGAGGCATCGCAATAAACCACAAAGTCATTGGTTCCCTCGGGTAGGGCAAGGATAGGCACGCTACACAGTTTCTCCTTTAATAGATTAAAGGCTTCATCTTGTTCCTGTCCCTATTCATAGGTCACATCCTTCTTGGTTAACATGGTTAGAGGCTGCACTGTTCGAGAGAAATCCTTGATAAACCTCCTATAGTAGCCGGCCAAACCAAGAAATTGCCTGATCTCGGTAGGAGTTTCGGGGACTTTGCAGTTCTTAATAGCCTCTATCTTTGATGGGTCCACCTGGATTCCATCCTTGTTCACTATGTGACCGAGAAACTGAATTTCACGCATCCAGAACTCACATTTAGAGAACTTTGCGTATAATTGCTCATTCTTGAGAAGATCAAGAATTATCCGAAGGTGTTTCTCATGTTCCTCCTTGCTTCGAGAGTAGATCAAAATATCGTCGATAAAAACGATCACAAACTTGTCTAAGTACGGACGGCACACACGGTTCATGAGATCCATG
Organism: Flaveria linearis; assembly: GCA_024085815.1. Lineage (NCBI taxonomy): Eukaryota > Viridiplantae > Streptophyta > Magnoliopsida > Asterales > Asteraceae > Flaveria > Flaveria linearis. The sequence goes on from CM044010.1 coordinate 21,457,109, forward strand.
AACGCTGCGGGTGCGTTAGTCAACCCAAAAGGCATGACTAGGTATTCGTAGTGACCATATCGGGTTCTGAAAGCTGTTTTCGGAACATCCTCTTCCTTTATTTTTAGTTGGTGATACCCCGATCGCAGATCTATTTTCGAGAAATAGCTTGCTCCCTGCAATTGATCGAATAGGTCGTCAATTCTGGGAAGAGGGTACCGGTTCTTTACGGTAAGCTTGTTCAGTTCCCTATAGTCGATACACATTCGTAGTGTTCCGTCCTTCTTTTTGACAAACAGCACCGGTGCACCCCAGGGCGAGACACTGGGTCGTATGAACCCTTTGTCAAGCAACTCTTGGGTTTGCAACATTAGCTCCTTCATTTCGGGGGAGCAAGTCGGTAAGGAGCTTTGGCCACCGGTGCGGCGCCAGGTAGTAGATCAATCTGGAATTCGACGTGTCGGTTTGGAGGGAGTCCTGGTAAGTCTTCTGGGAATACTTCCGAGTATTCAGACACCACAGGTATGTCTTCAATCTTCTTTTCCTCTTTCACCTTCATCACGTATAATATAAGGGCTTCGTGTCCTTTCATAAGGCTTTGGGTAGCCTTTAGATGGGATATCATAGGACACAGTGGGTGACTCCTTTCTCCATGGACTACTAACATTTCCCCGCTGGCTATGGGTATTTTGAGCAAACGCTCATCACAGATAATTTCAGCCCTATTTTTAGCCAGCCAATCCATTCCTACTACTACATCAAAACCTCCTAATTTAATAGGCATCAGATCTATATCAAAGGAATTACCCTCTAGAATCAACTTGCAATCTTTGATGATTTCGTTAGTTTCAATTATATTACCGTCAGCTAGTTCTACGGTGTATGTTTCAGTCAAGGTGCAAGCAGTCAATCCAATCAACGACTTAAAAGTAGTAGAAACAAAACTGGCGGTTGCTCCAGTATCAAATAGCACAGTAGCAGGGTGGTCATTTACAAGAAACGTACCGTTCACCACGTCGGGTTCTTTACGAGCACCATTTGGATCCATCACAAACGCTCTTCCCGTGGGCTTGTTGGGTCGAGTGTCCTTGTCCTTTGCTAGCTTGGGGCATTTGTTCCTCCTATGTCCTGGGTCTCCGCACTCGTAGCATTGCTTTCCAGGCTCATAAGCGCAGTCCTTAATCAGGTGACCATATTTCTTGCATCGAAAACAAGGCATGGGTTTACATTCCCCTGGTGATGAACCTTGCATTTAGTGCAGTAGGGGCTTGTGCCTTGATACAACCTCCTAGTCTTTCCACCTTGGTCACCTCGCTTAGCCTCTTCTCCAGGTCGCTTGGTCGAACCACTACTGCTGCCGACCATCCTCTTGTTGTCGAACCACTTCCTCTTTCCATCCACAGTCTTCCTCTTGTCCTCAGTCCTTTCATGCTCCGTCCACCCGGCTCTCACTTGGTCGTCAGTCAGGCTGCTGGCAACATCGACTGCAGCCTGTAGGGTAGTAGGCCTGGAAGACCTAACCATGCCCCTCACCCTTGGGTGTAACCCCCAAATGAAGCGGGCTACGCCCTTGGATTCGGGCATTACCAAGTGTGGTACCAGTCGGGACAACGCAAGGAATCGGTTGATGTACTCAGTGTAGTTCGGGCCTTTCATCTCCAGATTTAGAAATTCAGCCTCGAGTCTCTCCAGCTGGTTAATCGGGCAGTACTTGCCGATAATTAATTCCCTGAATTCCGCCCAGTTCATTCTGCCAACAGCATCCCGGCCTCGAGGTTGGATGATGGTTCTCCACCACTCGAGTGCCGGTCCCTTGAGAGATTGTGAGGCAAATCTCACCATGTGCTCCAGCTTGCACTCGCTTATGTCCAACACAGCTTCAATCTCATCCAGCCACCTATAAGTTTCAATTGCACCCTCGGTGCCATAGAAGTCCTTTGGCTTACACGCCATGAAGGTTTTGTATGAGCACCCATTTCTGATAGCTTCGGCTTCCTCACGGTTGCCTCCATCGTTGTTGGTCTCATTGGTATTTGCCCGATCGGCGTTGATCTGGGCAATAATTGTTGGAATAGCACTGGCAATTTGTTGTGCCACCAGGTTGGCGATCCTCTCGTCATTTTCCTGGTGGGCATTATCCTCATGTGGTGTTCCTGGCGGAGTGGGTGGTTGGTTCCTGCCTCGGGTAGGAACTCTTCTTCCCGTACGAACTCCACGTCGTGGCGGCATTCTGCTAGTAACATAGGTAAGTCTGTTTAGTATCTCATAAGTTTTTGTTTCTGGTATCACATTGTATCTCATAATTCCTATTACGTTCTACATCACACACTTAAGTTTCATTCAAAGCATACAATAATAAGTATCATTATAGAGTATCAATCACACAGCATAAAAATTGTCACGTTTTTAAACAACATTACCCTGCAAAAGTTGAATCATTAATCAATTGTTTCATAGACAATTTCAAACACGAGTTAACCATACATAGTAAGTAGTGTCGTTGTTTCACAAATTGGAAGGTGTCATCACCCCCATAAATAGGAATTGTTTCTCAAATAGATAAATAAATTGCTTCTTAGATAGTTCTGGCAGCCTACTGCCATACATCCCAAGTACTAGCCATATCACCCCTGCCACTTCTTCTTCAACCAACCGAACCATCCCGTGCTCTTCTTCCTCTGCTCTTGCTCCAGGCGCTGGACGTTGTGAGTCGCCATCATGGCTTGGAATTGGGAAGATTGAGAGGTCCGCGTGGCTTGCTGTAACGTCAGTTCATGGCGCTGGATGGTTCTCAGTATCTCGCTCAAGGTAGGGTCGGATGGACCAAAGTCACTAGCCCGCCGGCTAGACTGAGAGTGCTGGTCTCCAACGAGCACGCTAGGGCCATCATACAGGCTATGCCTGGGTGGCATCCAATACTCATCACGAGAGAGACGTCCAGGTGGCGCGAGCATAGAAGGCGCTGGTGTAGGGGTCCTGGTATGAGGAGGTGGAGGAGGAGGCATCCTGAATGAAACAGAAGGACCTGGCCTAGCACTCTTCCTAGGCCGAGTAACTACACGGGTACCCCCGCTCCTAATGGGTGGGATAGGTGAGAGAGCGGGAGCTGCTACCTGTGGCGAGTTGGAGCACGTTCGGCTCCTAGCAGGCGATGTGGGTGATGACTCCTCGGATGGCTCAGTGTCATCGGAAGTCGCGGATAGCCACCCTGGGTGTCCACACCTCTGTAGGTATGCCTCATACTCAGTTTGGGGCTTCCTCCTTAGTGTCCCAACAGGGGCAGTCTCCTCAGCTGGATGCGCGGGTGCCTTACCTCTTTCGGCCATGATATGGTTATCCTGTAAAAACAGTCATGAGTAATTTTGTTTCTCATAGCTCATGATCATAGTAATAGCAGTTGTTTCTCATAGAGTTTGCATCCACTAGTAATTGCATCAGTAAGCAGTAATAACCCATAGAAGTTGTAACAATGAAACAGTATCAGTAAGTAGTAATATCGCATAAAAGTTCAATTAAATCCTTAACCTTGACTATGTTAAGAGTATTCCTTAAGTCGATCTAATCCAAAGGTCGCACTTAGGCTTTGTACTGGAATTTACGCGTCCGATAAATTCATGATTACGTTGATCAAGTGTAATCATCAATTTATCCAACCCGCTTACCCCAACACTTACCCAAGCAAGGACAGTCCTACAGTCTCAGGGTTGTAGCCTAGGGTCTACTAAGGTATTCCCGATTTCTCTACAACCTGTGGCTCTGATACCAATCTGTCACACCCCGGGCCCAAGGAGGGTGGGACGTCGCAGACTAGCAACAACGTGGCAGCGGAAGCAGACCATCATAAGAGCACACAAGTAGAGAAAAATCACATGGCATTACAATAGCTAAAAATAAAATCCGGGACTAAACGGCTTAGCCCGGTTACATCAATTGTTTCATGTCAAAGGTACATAATTATAGTGTCATTCCTAACAAATTGTTCAAAAGTTTTACATAAGGTCCATAATGCCATGAAGTCGGGATACTAGGTCGTCCAAGCATCCTCTAAACAAGCTAGGTCTCCATCATATGTCACCTGAAACATGCTCAAAAAGAAGAAGTGTCAACTAAAAAGTTGGTGAGTTCAATTGGTTTTGTTTAGAGAAATAAAAGAGTCTCATAAAGTTCGTATATCAAAGTATTATATTTAGTTTATATGTCGTGGGATCACAACCAACCCTGCACTCAGTCCCGGCTTGCCTCTTCTAAAGTTATGTTATACCGGTTAACCCCGCAGGGAGAAGCTGAGCCCCATAGCATGTGGACCGTACCTGCCAGTAAGGTCCACGTTTGTTTCTTATAAAACCTGTCACATGCCACAACGACCCTTTCGGATCTCCAGTGGGGGTACCTCCCTGTAGCGGGAGCCATTGTGTGTGGGGGATTCCCCAAATAGATCTATCCACATAAACAAGCGGTTCACAGAAGAATTAATGATTGTGATTCATGTATCAGCAGGTATCAACAAGTCCACAACATAGCATTTTATATAATATCACAAAATAATAGTTTCAGCTTTAAAAATAAAAATAGAGCATGCCTCATCCCCAAAAACTTAAAATAAAAAGGGGACACGAGAACTCACCTTAATATCAGACAGGATGCACAAACAGATAGTTTCAAGTCCTAGCACCCTATAATCATAATTCAAGCAATAAGCTATAGATTCCTAGTTATTAAGAACATAATTTGGTGTCAATTATAGTGAGGGCGTTCATGCCTTTGTTTCTTTAGACTTTTGTGTCAAAAGTTTCCTTTTTAGGAAAGTTAAGGTTTTAGCGTGTGTACTTCGGGTTTCATGGTTCTTATAAGTCTGTTATCGTATGAATAAGCCTAATACTAGTTTCTGGCCGTAAAGTTACTGAAATTCTGCAAAAATGCAGAATTACACTTTTGGCCCCTCAAGTTTCAAAATTGACATTTTCTACCCCAAAGTTTGTCTCTTTACCATTTTTGACCCCTAATATTTTCTTTAGGATTTTCATAGCCTATTTGAGTCTATTAGAAGCCAAAAATATCAGATTCTACAAGGTGATGTTTAAAACACAATTTCTAGTTATCGGGTAATTCTTCTTTTGTCAATAAATTCATAAAATTCGTTTTCAACTTGGTTGCTCCCAAGGTCAGATTTTTACCTTTTATTTATTTATTTCGTGGCCTGAAACTCTTTTCAAAATCATCTTAGGTCTCTATATTCTCGTATTTTATAGATTTTTCACCTATACGGGTTCCCGAAATGGGTTCACCACTAACATAATCAGCCTTTGTAAATTTTCAGCCATCAATACCCAAGCTTTACAGCCTAAATCCTACTGAAAGTTAACCTTAAGTCTCGGTTTCACCGAGACATAGCCCTAATCGGGTGTTTAACACTATTTACATTGGTGTGATTATTATGTTTACATTCTAAATCATAGCCTTAATTCTAGAAAATATATATATGTGTTCGGGCATTTGTTTAATTGTTTTAAACGGATTAAAAGGTTTAATCATAAAAACATACGGCTGGGTTCTGTTTTTAACACATTATATGAAGATATACAAGGTAAGATCCTTGTATATCAATCTTAAGCTCACGGGTTTATAGGAGTGTACCTCGTACGCAGATGGAGTTCCAACGATGATGAGGTTCGGGGCTGAGATCTTCGGCTATAACAGTGAGAATGATGGTGGTAGTAAGATAAGGGTGTAAACTCTGAAATTTTGAGAATGGGAGTCCATTATTACTTACCAGTTAACGGGTTGGAAGGCTGGGATGAGCACGAGGTCTTCGAAAGAAAGCTGAACTCTTGATCTTGCTAGAGAAGGAGAGTATTATGTGTGTGTTGGTGTTTTCGGTGGAGAGAAAGAAAGAGAGAGTAGAGAGTGTAATGTCGAGAGAAAGAGGTATAAGAATTATAAACGGGTTTTGCATGTATAGAAAAGTGGGAAAAGTTGAGTGTTTGAGTGGGTTTCGCAGATTGTATTGGATTGGTGGTTCAGTGGGCGGCCATGCAGATTTGTCTTATTGGAATTTATTAGTTTTCTGCTTTTATTATTATTATTATTATTGTTGTTATCTTTATGTTAAGTCGCGGGTATATATATATATATAAGGATGAGTTATTTGTCTAAGTATCGGATCATACTTGTTTCTGATATTCATTCGGATAACAGTTTCTTACACAAGATTTATGTTTCCACATTGTAAAATATCCAAAATGGATGTAAAATTAATGTGGAAAAATAATCAGGAGCAAAGTACATACTCGAAAAACATAGAAAATTCTGGCCGTTTAACCCCTGTTTTGGGCGTATAACCACTGTTTTGGGCGTATAACCACTGTTGGGCGTATAACACTGTTGGGCGTATAACCACTGTTTTGGGCGTATAACCACTGTTGGGCGTATAACACTGTTGGGCGTATAACCACTGTTGGTCGTATAACCACTGTTGGTCGTTTTACCACTGTTGGCCGTATTAGCATTGTTGGTCGTTTTAGGGCCGCTGAAACGACCAGGACTTAGTCGCGGGGGCATTTTTCCAGGCTTATAAGTACTGTTAGACACATGAGCCCTGTTCATGCTTTTGACTTAGAAAAATTTCCATATCTTTTGTAAGGGTCGAGGAGGGGTTGTTACACAAGAGGCCAACTTTCTTGCATGTGAAGGACATCCGACACCGAGAATATGAGTTCCTTTAGAGCTTTTACCCAACCAAGAATCAAATCCCATGTAGCGCTTGCCACCGAACATCTAACCAGCAAATGATCCACCGATTCTGAGAAATTGTTACATATCGAGCAAGTAGTGTCAATCTGTATGCCCTGACTGGCCAGTTCCATTTTTGATGCGATCTTGTTCATACCGGCTCTCCAAGCAAAGGAGTTTACTTTTAAAGGAACCCAGTGCAACCACGGTATCTTGAATGGGTGTTGGTGTGGTAGCAACTTCGATTCTATAAACTTTTGAACTCTTTTGACAATGAATTCCTGAATTGATCCTTTGTTCCATCCCCAAAAGTATGGGATCGTCGATATGGTGGTAGGCCTACTGATATTTTCACATGCTGATTTTTGGGCTAAAAACTGAAGATCAGTAGTTGAATCATGCTTCCATTGCCATGTGAAAACGGTGTTTGAGCCATTGTGTGATAATCTAGAACACACAAGCGCCTTCTTGTCTTGCTCCGCAGAAAATAAGTCGGGAAAAATATATTTAAGTGCTCCAAAACCCGTCCAGTTGTCCAACCAGAATAAGGCGTTTTTGCCATCTCCCACCCTGCATTTTAAATATAACATGACATTTATATCCAAACATTTAGCATCCTCGATTACCTTGATAATGTTTTTCCATGGCCCGCTGATAGATTTGTTGCAAGGAAAAGCTTTGACAAATCCATTCGAGGAATGAATTGCCCGTATTACCCTTGCCCAAAGCACATCCTTGTGTTGTTTAAAACGCCATAGCCATTTGATCAGCAACGCCATATTCGCAGCTTGTAACGAGCCAATGCCGAGACCCCCATTTTCTTTGGATAACAACATCTTGTACCATGCAACCCAAGAGATCTTTTTCTTGGATTCCAATTCTCCCCAACAGAACTTCCTTCTAATTGATTCCATGACCCTTATAACTTGCAAAGGAGCGCGAAATAAAGATAGAAAGTATAAGGGTAAAGAGCCCAATACCGACTTTGCTAGAACCGTTCTACCGCCAAAAGAAAGATTTTCAACTTTCCATTTTGATAAACGTTTGGAGACTTTGTCAATTACCACCTTCTAGTTACGAATCAGATTCATGTTAAGACCTACCGGCAAACCAAGGTAAGTAAATGGAAGTGAGCTACATTTACATTTGAGAGTGTTGGCAAAGCACACCAAATTAGGATGCTCGACACCCACCGCATATAGCTTTGATTTTTTTAAATTTACCGATAAACCCGAAGCAAGAGAGAAACATCTTAAGATACGGGAGAGATTATTTATATTGCAAACTGAAGCTTCCCCCATGATGATTGCGTCATTTGCGTAGAACATATGAGAGATCATCGGACCATCGTTTGGAAGCTTGATTCCCCGAAAAATACCAGTTTCCGTTGTTTTATTTATTACGATGTGGAGTGCTTCCATAACAATTAAGAAAAGAAAAAGAGATAGGGGATCTCCCTGTCTCAATCCTCGAAAACAATTGAATTCATCAGTAGGCGAACCATTGACAAGGATTGAAGTTCTACCCGATGCCAGGCAACCATTTATCTATTTTCTCCAGAGGTGTGGAAAACCCATATGGCCAAGAATAGAGTCCAAGAATATCCAACTTATTGAGTCAAAAGCCTTGGCATAGTCAACTTTTAGAAAAAGACCTGCTTTTTTAGAGTGCTTTAACCAGGCTAGAATCTCATTAAGGAGGAGAGGGCCATCAAGAATGAGCCTATCTTTTACAGAACCAAATTGAGTCTCACTGATGATATCTTTCAGCATTGTTTTGAGGCGGTTGGAGAGAACTATTGCAATGATCTTGTAAATAGAACCAATTAAGCTAATAGGCCTGAAATCTTCAATTGTTAATGGGTCATCCACTTTTTGAACGAGTGCCACAAATGATGAATTGCACCCTTTACTGATCTCTCCCGTTGAGTAGAACCAATCTAAAACTTTTTTATGTCTAACATAAGACAGCCCCAAAATGATTTAAAGAATCTAAAATTGAAACCGTCTGGGCCGGGAGCTTTATCACTACCACATTCCCAAATAGCGCATTTGATTTCATCCACGAAGAATGGGGCAATTAAACTACAAGCTTGAGAGGGTGAGAGTGATTTAAAACCTGTACTCGATATTGATGGCCTAGTAGGTAAAGGTTCTTGAAATCGTAGCCGAAAATGATCCAAAATGAGGCCTTTGATTTTGAGAGGATCATGACACCAAAGACCCTCAATTACCAACCCATGTATCCTCCTGTTTGTTAAGTTTTTATTGACAATTCCATGAAAGAAACTGGAGTTCTCGTCACCCTCGACTGCCCACTTTATTCTTGATTTTTGCTTTAGATCTTCAATTTTGCAGCTTTCAAGTTCAAAAAACTCCTTCTTTAAATTGAGAAGATCTTGTCTCTCATTTTCATCAAGGGACCTAGACTCCATCAAAAGTTCCAAGGAATCAATTTTTCATCTTAGATTTGTTAAGGAAGCATATTCCTTTTCTTTTAAGTTCAACATCCAAGTTTTGAGTTCATTTTTTACGTGCTTTAGCTTAATAAGGAGAAGTCTGTCGGGCACGATATTGTAAGATAAGATTGGTTGATAAGACAAAGCATTGATAACAGTGGGCTCGAAACCATCCTTTGAGAACCAAGAGTTAAAAAGTTTAAAAGGAATAGGGCCAAAATCTTATGGATTTACATGAAGCACAATAGGGCAATGATTGGAGAATTCTCTCGGAAGAGCGATGATCGATGGAGAAGGCCAGATACTTAAGAAAGATCTGGGCAAAAGGAATCTATCAATTTTACTCATGTGTGCACCATTAGATGATAAGTATGTAAATCTTCTACCACCCATGTTTGGTTCTATTAATTCCGAAGAAATTATAAACTCGTTGAAATCATCAGCCGAAGAGGAGCAGAAGGAGGAGCTGAGTCTTTCACAGGGGAATCTTACAACGTTAAAGTCCCCAAGCAAAATCCATATACCACAAAACTGAGATTTTATTAACAAAATCTCATGCCACAATGCCTTTTTCTGAGATGGAGAATGAGGGCCATAAATATTAATGACAAAAACATCTTCTTGAACACGTGAAAGCGTACCTCTAAGTAGGAGGAAATTCTTATTTTTTATCACCAAAATTTTATGGAAAACAGAGGGGTCCCATAAACATAGCAAACCACCCGACCTCCCCTCGGCTCCCACCGCTTCAAAATCAAGGGGAGAATTATCCCATAAACCTTGAACCGGGATTCTATCAACATCTGCCATCTGTGTTTCTTGAATTCCAATGAATGAGAGCTTATTTTCACGTTTTAGTCGCCTAACCCAGGAATGTTTACATCTACTCCCGACCCCCCGAATATTTAAAGACATGCAATTCATTGATTTAAAATTTCATTCCCCTCCCTAATAATCATCTCACGGAGATGATCTTGGAACCCATTCATGTCAAATTGAAGTGCCTTACCAACCTCCATTGTTTTTTGGACTTCCGCCTCCATATTTCCTCCTTGATTTTTGTCCATCGAGTTGGAATTGTTCGACTGTGATAGACTTGTTTCTGGATGACGAGGAGACAGATCTGGCAAGAGATTCCCATAATGAAACTTTGTTGCCCCTTTTTAAAAAACGACCTTGGAATCTTAATGTTTTTGACTTTTTTCTTGACAGCACCTTTTTTACGCGGTGAGGGGATGGGAGAGATGTTGGGAATTCATCCCAAAATTCAGCATCCGAAGCTGAGCAGTTCAAGTCTGGGATGTCTCCTGTAGAGTGCCTATGGGCCAGAGTTTGGGAATTGATAGTAAAGGTGGGCTGATCAACTTCCGAATGATGATGGGCCATGTTTTGCTGGGCCAAATTTAATTGGCAGATAGGTGAAGATTGGGTCGGGGAGGAATTAGTGACAGTTGGACAAGTAGGTGGGAGAAAAGGAGCTTTAAAAATCGGGTCTGGATCCCGCGCATGCCCTTGGGAATCCACGTCAAAATTTTCCAGCGCAAGAGACTGCGCATGCCCTTGGGAATCCATGTCAAAATTTTTCGGCGCAAGAGACTTTTCAGATGTCACCGCAGCCTGTTGAACTTCCATCTGTCGATCGGGAATTTTCACCGGCCGCTCTCTCACATTTGCCGTCGATGCAATAGCTTCATCTTCCGAATCAGACTTTCCAACATGGTCCTCAGACCAGGGGGGTCATTGAACTCATCTTCTTCATCGACATACTCTTCCTGCATAGTCCATGATCCGGAGGTGTCTTCCGAGACCCAAATTTTAAACTTGTTACCCCTCCAATCAAGAGTTATTTCCTCCTTAATTCTTTTGCCCCGTTATATAACACACATACAGTGTCATAAGATACATCTACGTTTTGCCATGAGAATTCGGAGGGGAGAAAGAGTTCACCAAATCGTTCTCCGATTTTGTTGAATGTAGTTTCATCTCTTGCAAGGAGCGGAACGCCATAGATTTTCAGCCAAGCAATCCTTTGGCATGGGAATTGGACATCCTGACCCTCCCACATAACAGCAGATTTAAAGACCAATTGCCACAATGGTCTGCTGTTTGATATAAAATCCTTTGCCTCTTTTGAGCTGTTGAACACCAAGAGCATTGATGCACCTCCAATGTATATCATGTCCATCCCGTGAAAACCTTCGGCAGATAAGGTTTTCTTTGCATTTGATAACGATGAAAGGTTTATGGCTTCACAAAGAACGGATCTTTTCTTACATGTCTCCGGAAACCATGCCGAGTTATTATGAATTTTGACATACTTCAGATTTAATGGTGGATAAGCCTGAGGTCCAACCACGGCATCTTTGAACGATCTGGAGTTTGTCTTCCCTTTGTCAAGGAGATTGTTTCTTGTATGCAACATATGGCGGTTATCACCATGCACCGAATCAAACTTTTTGAAACCATGTGAAGCATGCATGGGCCTGTGCTTCTGACTTTCTCTTTGATACTTTGCAATGCTGTCAACAACCTTCGACCCTTCAATCCTGATAGTATTCAGACTATCAAGCATGAATCTGTCATTTCGAACACCACTAAATCTAACGAACCCAAAAGAGTTTCTATTGACATCTTTCTTCCTTGTAACATAAGAGTCAACGATATGGCCAATCCCTCAAAAAATTTCCATAGCAGAGATCCTGTGCACCCTTCTGGTAGCTTTGTGACGAAGAAGGTTGTTGTGTGCGATAAAGGTTGGATGGGGGTCTTCTTTCTTCTTCTTCTTACTTCCGTCCATTCAGCTTCAGCTCCGGCCATCTCTCCTCCTTATATATGTCAAAATAACATCATAGAAGACATGTCTCTCTATCTCATTCTCTGTTTCCTAAAGCACACAAAAGCAAACACCCAAATGAAGCCACACATAGCTCCCTCAAACGTGTCTTGTCTGCATCAAATCATTGTAAGTGTGTGGCTTGCCTGCATAAAATCATTGTACCCTAAGGTTATGGATAGGTATATCACTAATCATGAAAGTATTAAAATCATATAGATAAAATTATTAAAACAAAAATTAGAAGAGATAATTCGTGATGCCGATCCATTCTATATTATCTTAAATGGTAGCAATATATTCTTTGAATATAAATGAAAGTTATCATTCTGTATAAAAAACTTTTCTTCCATCATAAACAGGGAACTTCATCTGTAAATCTATGTTTTTATGAACTTTGACCAACCAGATCATAATAATCTAGTTTAATTTAGTAGAATTCATTTTTGGAATCATCATAACCTACTCAAATTGAAGCAAAAACACTCAATTCATTGAAAAGTTAACAAATTATAATCAAATTCCGAAGAATACCAAATGAATGCTTACAATATATTGGGTCAATTCATTATCAGGAAAATCGCTTAGACCACATATTTGGTACTTAATCGAACAAAACCAGGCCTCTGGCGGAACAATAGTGTGACAACCCGAGTTTTAGATTAATACTATTTAAACTAACATTCTCCGTTTATCGTAAATTACTCTATTTCACTATTATTTAATAATAATAATAATAATAATAATAATGATAACAATAATAATAATAATAATATTGTTGATAATAATAGTAGTAATAATAAATAATGAAATTAATAATGAAGTCCAGGGGGTTAAATTGCCAAATTTGAAACTTTAAAACAAAGTTGTTACATAAAATAACAAAACAGAAAAACCGCAGGGACCATATGTGTAAAATTGAAATTTTACACAACCATCCCCCCGCCCAAACCCGTTTCTCCGGTCACCGGAGTTCTGCCGCCGGCCGCGGCTCCGGCAAAGCCTCAACACCTAAATTCGCATTGTTTTGACTCGGTTAAACACCCCGACAACAATCACATGCAAGATTCGAACACGAGGCTCCAATTCAATTTAAAAATGGTAGTGCGATCGATCTGGTTCTATCACTTTTGCTTTCGGCTGCTTTACAGTCGATGAATCGCACTAAACATTTATAATAATGCAATTAACTTCACCTAAACGATCCTATAAATGTGCCGAAACTACTACCATTTCCAATTGCACCAGAAAACACACAAACAAAGCAATTCGATTCCCTCTCTAGTTCGGACCTGCAACCTTGTCGAAATCCGATCTCCAACCCATATAAATTAAAATTGATAAGGGGCTTTTGGTCGTGATCATTCTCAGAAGCTTCACACAAGTTTAATTAGATTATCATCCTCTCTAGCACCTCGAACCAACTCCCCCTGTCGCGGCTTGTTCATCGTGTAATCTGAGCATCATCGTGAAGAGATTGAGATAATTAAACATACCAATAAACTCGTTATTACATGGGGAACAAAAGCCCCATGAATGATTTCATTAACAATCGCGTTTGGTGCTTCAATTTGATTCCAAATCGAATTAGGGCTCGGTTGAAATTGGGGGAAATGGATTAAATGGGTTAAAACAAATTGAAAACCAGAATTACCGCGTCTGGATGCCTTTGGTTCACTGGTTTGTGTGTGTGATGATGGGGTGGAGGTCACGGGTTCGAACCCGGCCCCCAACACTTATTTTTTTAAAAGCCTTTTTGAGCTTTTAAAAAATACAGAAAAATTCCTAAAAATTATAAAAATAACTTTTATAAACTTTCTTTATTTTAAAAGTTATCAGATGAATTTCTGGAAATTTATTTCTTTAAAAACCTTAATTATTTATATTTTAATAAATAATACAAATGTTATAAATGGTTATTTTTATAAAAATAGACCTTAAATAATAATCATCAAGTTATTAATGGAGATTATATTATTTTAATTTTGGATTTATTATGATAAATGAAGGAATTATATTCATAAAATTTCATAAATTATTTACAAAATACGAATATTATCATTATAATTATGATCATGCCATTGTTATTATTAATATCAATATTGGTAATATTATTAATACATGGTGTTGTTTGTATATCAAATCGTGCGCGTCAAACCGAACTGACCCGAATCCGACCAAATGTGTTTATTCGCGTTGAACACATTTTAAAAACTTAATTACAATTAATAATAGGTGTTGATCGTGTTTGATCGTGCATTGCCTTATTCTGTGAAGCTTTTGTTCATAACTTCAATTCAAGGTGAGTTTACAGCCCCACTTTTACTTATATACTCTTTTGGGGGAGAGAAACATGCTGTTTTCATAAACGTTACATTACATTGGATTTTTATAATACTGCATATACTTGATACTATGGTGTTATACTTGCCCAACGGACCGTTAATATGGACTTAGCGAGGTAATTGTTAGTAGTACTACTGGGATTGACATACCCCACCCGGGCTAGTCGCGCTAGCACAAAGTTCGTCAAACGGGTGAACGGTTAGCCTAATTACAAGTGTTGTGGTGTGTGATCCACATCCGGGCCTGTTTTATTATTTGATTACATGTCAGCTCGGCCGCGACTTAATACATATAGTGATCATTATGGACTAGCTACCCACTATATGCTTTAATTACATAATTCGGGGATTTCATTACTGGTACTTATCGGATTACATAATCCGGGGATTTCATTACTGATACTTATCGGATTACATAATCCGGGGATTTCATTACTGATACTTATCGGATTACATAATCCGGGGATTTCATTACTGATACTTATCGGATTACATAATCCAGGAATTACATACTTATCGGATTACATAATCCGGGAATTACATACTTGACGGATTACATAATCCGGGAACTTCATTACTGATATTTACTGTTTTCTGATAAACCTGTGAACTCACCAGTCTTGTACTGAGATTTTGCATGTTTTCTCTCAGGACATTGATGTGGCACGTTTAGGAGCACAGCATCTACATCATGTCATTCCGTATTCACCATAAACTGTTTTCAAGATTTAATTTGCATTTACTTTACATAAACTGGATTGGACACGTGTTTGCGTGTTCCAAAACTATTGTTAAATGTTTTACTGTATTCGCTTCCGCATTACTTAAACATAATTGGTTTGTTTCATTATTATTAAGCAATCTATATGTTTTGTAATTATCGAGTCGTTTGGTCTAACTGAAGCTTATCTAAGATCCTGGTTATGTCACACACCTGACGGTAAAACCCCGTTAGCAGATTTTGAGGGTGTGACAGATTGGTATCAGAGCGTTAGTTATAGCGAACTAAAATAGACTTTGCATCTCATTTGCATTGCATTTTAGACTATAGCTGGATTTGCATTAGTTACACACACATAGATTTCTAAGCTATGTTTATTTAATTTGGTTGCCTGAAAACTTTTGCTTTAACATATCCCTGTGCTGTGAGTCACGGGAGGGTTTGTATGCATTTTATATCACCTAAATGTTCTTCATGATTTGTGTGACACATAGACACCTGTATTCTGGATTTCCTGGCAAAAGGCCCTCGGGCTAAGGCAAGCATATCGCATAAATCTCATTGTGAGACCAGTTATGCTTACCTGGGGATTTCTGGGATGAGTGATAAACTATGGTCAATACACAGGTCTCTAAGGCAAATGGGTCAAATTACCTTGGCGTGTCAATGATTCCCAAACTCTACTGATCCTTTCGTATCTTTGATTGATCGACCCCAATATAATACATACATATTTGGTACTTCTATCAATGATGACCACTGTACTTGACAAGATATGTTAGCCTGATAGGAGGAACCGGGGTGATCATGCAAAGCAAGTTACCATTACGGGTGCACACGTAATTGTAATTTGTCGTGCATGCTAAGTCCGGTGAGTCTGGTCTGGTGGTAACATTGTAGTCAGTATAAGTCATCATTCCTACACCTTGAGCAAGAAAGTCTCGGTCTTCATAGAACATAGCCACTGATGTGGAAACTATCAATCAGTTCTACTTGTAGGAATGCTCACCCTTACCTTGAATTTGGACGAAATTCAAATCATGACATTTGTGTTAATCCCTCGGATTTGGACTGATTCTCTAGCTTCTCTATTTCTTTAAATCCTTGAATTTCTCTTCCTTTTCATTCCAAGACAAAAGGTTTTTTTCATACGACTGATAGCTTTTGATATTTGGTAATTTAAAGAATGTCTGGAAGAGGACGTGGACGCGGGAGAGGTAACATCTCAATGACGCCTGCAGAATTGGCAGCGATAATCAATCATAGTATTACCGTAGCGTTGGCAAACAACACCTTCCACAGCAGAACCCTATTGGACAACCGACTTGCACCTACAAGTCTTTTATGGACTGCAAGCCTAACCCATTCAATGGAACTGAGGGAGCGGTGGGACTGCTCCGTTGGTTCGAAAAGCCGGAGTCGGTGTTCGAAATCTGCAACTGCCCTGCTGGGAATAGGGTAAAATATGCTGCTGGCACACTGGATGGTGCTGCTCTGAGCTGGTAGAACACACAAGTTCAGATGTTGGGCGTTGAAGCTGCAAACGCCACGACATGGGAAGAATTCAAGAACCTGCTGAAAGAGGAGTACTGTTCACGAGATGAAGTACAAAAACTAGAAACCGAATTTTGGAACCTGAAGATGGTAGGTTCTGAAATCGAAGCCAACACAACTCGTTCTCACGAGTTGGCTACTCTGTGCCCTACTATGATTAACCCGGTTTACAAACGGGTTGAGAGGTACATTGATGGGCTAGTTCCAGAAATACAGAGCATGGTCACCACTGCAAGACCAGCTACCATACAGGAGGCTATCCGACTGGCGTACAAGCTGACGGATCAGGCCGTCGCACAGGGCAAGCTACCCCCGCGAGGTGCTGCATCAGGTTCCAAGGAAAACAAGAGGAAATGGGAACCCTCCACCAGTGAGAAGTAACCTTCATCATTCCCTCATCAACAACAGCAACACAAGAAGTTTAATCAGTCCCAATCTTCTCATTCGGGCGGCTATCATGGAAATCTCCCAAAGTGCAACAAATGTCAGCTCCATCATACTGGGCAGTTCACAAGGAACACTTGTGAGAGGTGCGGGAAGTTTGGGCATGTTGCCAAGTATTGTCGGGTAAACCTCTCGGGAAAAGCACCTCAACAACAGCAGAACCAAAATCAGACTGTATGTTATGAATGTGGTCAACCCGGACACTTTAAAAGGGATTGCCCGAGACGGAAAAAGAATGGTGACAATGGTGCTGCTGATAAGCCCAAAGACAACAACAATGGTGGTGGCGGTGGCAGAGGCAGAGTCTTCATCATGGGTTCAGGTGAGGCTCGAAATGACCCTACTGTAGTGTCTGGTAGATTCACTATTAATGGATGTTATGCCTCTATTCTATTTGACTCTGGTGCTGATAAGAGTTATGTGTCCACCAAGTTTAGTAAAACACTAGGAATGGTGCCTACTGACTTGAGTTCTAAGTATGCCATAGAAATAGCCGATGGTAGGACGATAACAGCAACACAAGTGTTTAAAAACTGTAAGCTATGCTTATCCGGACACACTTTCTGTATAGACCTTATTCCTGTCACACTAGGAAGCTTCGATGTAGTAGTCGGGATGGATTGGTTATCCCAGAACAGTGCTGAGATCGTTTGCAAGGAGAAGCTGGTCAAGTTACCTATTTTGAACAATGAAATTCTTACAGTGAAAGGTGAAAAGGTGGGTGCGGTGGTCAGCATCATATCGTATTTGAAGGCTCAGAAATGTCTCAGAAAAGGACACTTTGCCTTGTTAGCACTTGTTACTGAAACGAAGACGGATGAAAGGCAAATTGAAGATATTCCCGTTATTAGAGACTTTCCTGAAGTATTTCCCGAAGACCTACCCGGCCTTCCTCCACACAGACAGGTGGAATTCCAGATTGAATTAGCACCTGGAGCAGCTCCGATCGCTTGGGCGCCGTACCGTTTGGCACCGAACGAACTACAAGAGCTGTCTAAGCAATTGCAAGAATTGTTAGACAAGGGATTCATACGTCCCAGCTCTTCACCCTGGGGAGCTCAGTGCTTTTCGTTAAAAAGAAAGATGGAACCTTCAGAATGTGTATTGATTACCGCGAACTGAACAAAGTGACAATCAAGAATAGGTATCCACTTCCACGCATTGATGATTTGTTCGACCAGTTGCAAGGATCTAGCTACTATTCCAAGATTGACTTGAGATCAGGTTATCATCAGTTGAGGGTTCGAGAGGAAGACATCTCCAAGACTGCATTTCGGACACGCTATGGGCACTACGAGTTCACCGTAATGCCTTTTGGGCTGACCAATGCCCCAGCAGTTTTTATGGACCTCATGAACCGTGTCTGCAAACCTTATTTGGATAAGTTTGTCATTGTCTTCATTGATGACATACTAATCTACTCCCGTAATAAGGAAGATCATGAGGGACATTTGAAGACCATACTGGAATTGCTGAGAGATGAACAGCTTTACGCGAAGTTCTCAAAATGTGACTTCTGGATGCGCGAAGTGCAATTCCTTGGGCATGTAGTGAATGAAAAGGGTATACATGTTGATCCTTCAAAGATTAAAGCAATCAAGGAATGGCCGGCACCAAAGCGCCTACTGAGGTGCGACAATTCCTTGGTTTGGCAGGCTATTACCGGAGGTTCATCGAAGGATTTTTGAAATTGGCGCAACCTTTGACTACCCTAACTCATAAGGGAATAATTTATAAGTGGGGCAGCAAAGAGGAAACAGCGTTTCAGGCGCTTAAAGACAAACTCTGCAGCGCACCAATCCTAGCCTTACCAGAAGGAACTAATGAATTTGTTGTTTACTGTGATGCATCCATCCAAGGTTTGGGGTGTGTATTGATGCAACGTGACAAAGTCATAGCTTATGCATCTAGACAGCTCAAGGTGCATGAGAAGAACTACACAACGCATGATCTGGAACTAGGAGCTGTAGTGTTTGCCTTGAAGATCTGGAGGCACTACTTATATGGAACCAGGTGCACGATCTATACAGATCATAAGAGCCTCCAGCACATATTTGACCAGAAAGAATTGAATATGCGGCAACGACGGTGGTTAGAGTTACTCAATGATTATGACTGTGTGATCAAGTACCATCCGGGTAAGGCTAATGTGGTAGCCGATGCCCTTAGTCGTAAGGAAACCCTAAAGCCTCGTCGGGTGCGCACATTACAAATGACTATCCACTCTGACTTACCAGTGCAAATCAAAGCTGCTCAATCTGAGTCCTTGAAAATGGAGAATCTCAAAGCAGAATCCATGCGAGGCATGGAGAAACAGTTGGAGGTTAAAACTGATGGAATCCGTTATTTTATGAAACGGATCTGGGTACCACAGTATGGGAATTTGCGAGAGCTGATAATGGATGAAGCTCATAAGTCACATTACTCGATCCATCCAGGTTCAGACAAGATGTATCAGGACCTGAAAGAATTTTACTGGTGGCCGAAAATGAAAGCAGAGATAGCCACATACGTAAGCAGATGCCTAACTTGTTCAAAGGTTAAGGTAGAATACCAGAGACCATCCGGTTTACCCCAAAAACCGGAAATTCCAGTGTGGAAATGGGAGCAGATCTCAATGGACTTCGTCACAAAGTTACCTAGGACTCCCAGCGGATGCGATACCATTTGGATTATAGTAGATCGCTTAACGAAATCCGCATACTTTCTGGCAATCCGAGAGACTGATCGAATGGAGAAGCTGACACGTATCTATTTAAGGGAAATAGTCTCTCGGCATGGCGTACCGATATCAATCATTTCTGATCGTGACGCTCGGTTCACTTCTCATTTCTAGCAATCATTACAACGATCATTGGGAACGCGGCTGGATATGAGTACCGCGTATCACCCGCAAACCGATGGTCAAAGTGAGCGTACGATCCAGACACTGGAAGACATGTTGTGTGCCTGTGTGATTGATTTTGGCAGCAACTGGGAAACTCATTTACCATTGGTTGAGTTCTCCTATAATAACAGTTATCATACCTCGATCAAGGCAGCTCCATTTGAGGCACTGTATGGACATAAGTGCCGATCTCCTATCTGTTGGGAAGAAGTAGGAGAAAGCCAACTTACAGGACCTGAACTTGTGCACGAAACGACTGAGAAGATCGTGCAAATTCGTAACCGTATGGCAGCAACACGTGATCGACAAAAGAGTTACGCTGACAAATGTCGTAAGCCATTAGAGTTTCAGGTTGGTGACAAAGTACTGCTGAAAGTCTCACCCTGGAAAGGTGTAATACGCTTTGGAAAATGGGGGAAACTAAACCCTAGGTACGTGGGGCCGTTTGAGATTGTCAAGCGGATTGGCCCGGTGGCTTATCAACTGAACCTACCTGACCAACTTAGTGGAGTACACAATGTGTTTCACGTGTCAAACCTAAGGAAGTGTCTTGCTGATGAATCACTGGTTGTTCCATTAGAAGAACTGGAAATCGATGAACAGCTTCGTTTCGTTGAAGAACCAGTAGAGATTATGGATCGAGAAGTCAAGACACTAAAGCGTAGCAAATTCCCATTATGCGTGTTAGATGGAACTCCAAGCGTGGACCAGAGTTTACCTGGGAACGCGAGGACCAAATGAAGAAGAAGTACCCACAACTATTCAACGATTAGACACCTACTTCTTAAGGTATCATTTTTAAGATATCTTTTTCCTTAAATTTCGAGACGAAATTCCCTTCAACAAGGGGATGATGTCACAACTCTGTCAAAACCTTACAAATCGTTGAATCCCATGTAATTAACTGAACCTATTGTTCTAATTTTCGGGACGAAAATTTCTTCAACAAGGGGATACTGTGACAACCCGAGTTTCTGTCAAAACCTTACAAATCGTTGAATCCCATGTAATTAACTGAACCTAATGTTCTAATTTTCCGGACAAAAATTTCTTCAACAAGGGGATAATGTGACAACCCGAGTTTTAGATTAATGCTATTTAAACTAACATTCTCCGTTTATCGTAAATTACTCTATTTCACTATTATTTAATAATAATAATAATAATAATGATAACAATAACAATAATAATAATAATATTGTTGATAATAATAGTAGTAATAATAAATAATGAAATTAATAATGAAGTCCAGGGGGTTAAATTGCCAAATTTGAAACTTTAAAACAAAGTTGTTACATAAAATAACAAAACAGAAAAACCGCAGGGACCATATGTGTAAAATTGAAATTTTACACAACCATCCCCCCCCAAACCCGTTTCCCCGGTCACCGGAGTTCTGCCGCCGGTCGCGGCTCCGGCAAAGCCTCAACACCCAAATTCGCATGGTTTTGACTCGGTTAAACACCCCGACAACAATCACATGCAAGATTCGAACACGAGGCTCCAATTCAATTTAAAAATGGTAGTGCGATCGATCTGGTTCTATCACTTTTGCTTTCGGCTGCTTTACAGTCGATGAATCGCACTAAACATTTATAATAATGCAATTAACTTCACCTAAACGATCCTATAAATGTGCCGAAACTACTACCATTTCCAATTGCACCAGAAAACACACAAACAAAGCAATTCGATTCCCTCTCTAGTTCGGACCTGCAACCTTGTCGAAATCCGATCTCCAACCCATATAAATTAAAATTGATAAGGGGCTTTTGGTCGTGATCATTCTCAGAAGCTTCACACAAGTTTAATTAGATTACCATCCTCTCTAGCACCTCGAACCAACTCCCCTGTCGTGGCTTGTTCATCGTGTAATCTGAGCATCATCGTGAATCGATTGAGGTAATTAAACATACCAATAAACTCGTTATTACATGGGGAACAAAAGCCCCATGAATGATTTCATTAACAATCGCGTTTGGTGCTTCAATTTGATTCAAAATCGAATTAGGGCTCAGTTGAAATTGGGGGAAATGGATTAAATGGGTTAAAACAAATTGAAAACTAGAATTACCGTGGCTGGATGCCTTTGGTTCACTGGTTTGTGTGTGTGATGATGGGGTGGAGGTCACGGGTTCGAACCCGGCCCCCAACACTTATTTTTTTAAAAGCCTTTTTGAGCTTTTAAAAAATACAAAAAAATTCCTAAAAATTATAAAAATAACTTTTATAAACTTTCTTTATTTTAAAAGTTATCAGATGAATTTCTAGAAATTTATTTCTTTAAAAACCTTAATTATTTATATTTTAATAAATAATACAAATGTTATAAATGGTTATTTTTATAAAAATAGACCTTAAATAATAATCATCAAGTTATTAATGGAGATTATATTATTTTATTTATGGATTTATTATGATAAATGAAGGAATTATATTTAATAAATTTCATAAATTATTTACAAATACGAATATTATCATTATAATTATGATCATGCCATTGTTATTATTAATATCAATATTGGTAATATTATTAATACATGGTGTTGTTTGTATATCAAATCGTGCGCGTCAAACCGAACCGACCCGAATCCGACCAAATGTGTTTATTCGCGTTGAACACATTTTAAAAACTTAATTACAATTAATAATAGGTGTTGATCGTGTTTGATCGTGCATTGCCTTATTCTGTGAAGCTTTTGTTTATAACTTCAATTCAAGGTGAGTTTACAGCCCCACTTTTACTTATATACTCTTTTGGGGGAGAGAAACATGCTATTTTCATAAACATTACATTACATTGGATTTTTGTAATACTGCATATACTTGATACTACGGTGTTATACTTGCCCAACGGACCGTTAATATGGACTTAGCGAGGTAATTGTTAGTAGTACTACTGGGATTGACATACCCCACCGGGGCTAGTCGCGCTAGCATAACGTTCGTCAAACGGGTGAACGGTTAGCCTAATTACAAGTGTTGTGGTGTGTGATCCACATCCGGGCCTGTTTTATTATTTGATTACATGTCAGCTCGGCCGCGACTTCATACACATAGTGATCGTTATGGACTAGCTACCCACTATATGCTTTAATTACATAATCCAGGGATTTCATTACTGATACTTATCGGATTACATAATCCGGGGATTTCATTACTGATACTTATCAGATTACATAATCCGGGGATTTCATTACTGATACTTATCGGATTACATAATCCGGGGATTTCATTACTGATACTTATCGGATTACATAATCCGGGGATTTCATTACTGATACTTATCGGATTACATAATCCGGGGATTTCATTACTGATACTTATCGGATTACATAATCCGGGAATTACATACTTATCGGATTACATAATCCAGGAATTACATACTTGACGGATTACATAATCCGAGAACTTCATTACTGATATTTACTGTTTTCTGATAAACCTGTGAACTCACCAGTCTTGTACTGAGATTTTGCATGTTTTCTCTCAGGACATTGATGTGGCACGTTTAGGAGCACAACATCTACAGCATGTCATTCCGTATTCACCACAAACTGTTTTCAAGATTTAATTTGCATTTACTTTACATAAACTGGATTGGACACGTGTTTGCGTGTTCCAAAACTATTGTTAAATGTTTTACTGTATTCGCTTCCGCATTACTTAAACATAATTGGTTTGTTTCATTATTATTAAGCAATCTATATGTTTTGTAATTATCGAGTCGTTTGGTGTAACTGATGCTTATCTAAGATCCTGGTTATGTCACACGCCTGAAGGTAAAACCCCGTTAGCGGATTTTGAGGGTGTGACAAATAGGCGTTTATCGACAAAAATCTCCCTTGGTAAATCCTTCAGGCGCCAGTGGCAATAAGATGAAGGAACAACGATTCTAACCTGGAACAACCAAAAATCTCGAGAAATATTCCAGTCGTGTTAAACCAAAGTCGCTAGGGTCATGCATCACAACTACCATCCTTCACCCTAACAACTATTTGTACTCCTCCACACCAACCCTAGCCACCATCGTCATCCTCACCCTCGCTTGCATCACTAACCAAAATCCCCATCGCTGACTCCATCACAACCTCCGCTCATTGGAGAAACAGGAGTTCTACCCGGTCTCCCTCTTTCTACACCGACTATCTCTCTCATCATTCTCGATCTTGATCGCTCTTTCATGGTGTCACAAAGAAGAAATCAGAAGAGTCTTGAAGAATTTGAAGAAACCGGAAGAAAGAGATTTTCTTAAATCTATTGAAAGGTTATGATCACAAGTAGCACAAATAAGGTACACATGGTACCTTGCCCAAGGTGGCAGTTCCCACCGTTGATGAAATATGGACGGTCGAGATTTCTTTAGTTACTGTTCATTTCATTTAGTTTTTAAACATATAGGGTAATAAATGAATTAATTATAAGAATAGTAAACTACCAGCAAGGCACGAATTCATAAAAAAGTTAAAAAAAATTGAATTTGCAAGGAAAAAAAACCTTGTTTGAACCGGCCTAAACTCGTCTAACACAGTCTAAACAAACCAAAAAACAATTTAAACTAGCATAAGCCAGTCTAAAACATATCCAGATAGCCAAAAATGGCATGTTTACATGGCACCCCTTGATTGTCTAGGGCTCTTGGTGTTTAAGGTGGTGTTTGTTTTTTCTCAGACGCTCTTTCTAGCCTTTTTTGTCTGTGCGGTGCAGACCATACGCAGACATTATAGTTTGCAGATTGTTTGTTTTTTTAAAGAACTTTCGTTAAAAAAGGTTTTCCCAGCCCCTTCCCGGTGCAGATGTGGTTTTATATTTTCAAACCTCTTCACAACTCTTTCAAAACACCACCTAACCTAAACCCATCCTCTGAGATCATAAAAAACCGGCTGCCCCTCCTCCGCCGCCCGTCCTCCGCCGCGCTGATGGTCGCAACCCCTCTCCTCCGCCGCACCGAGATCGCACCCCTTGGTTGCCACGAAATCCACCGTTGGTCGGACCGATTGATTGTCGCAACCGAACCAAATCAATCGCGACCCCACCAAGCCGAGTATTCAATCCGAGAAGGCCAATGCGGTTGCTAGATACAAGCGTTTCAACAACGTTTCAAATCTGTTAACGGAGATCGAAGTTTTAATCGCCGTTGCGTTGATTTCGTGGTCGTCGGTTCACATTCCGACGGTGTTTAAGATCTCCGGTGAGTTTCTATACGCTTTGTTCGTGCTACGTGATGAATCAACACGTTGTTTTCGTAGTCGGAAATGTTATCGTTGTTGTCTGTTACGTTCTCTCCGGTCACAGTGACGTCGGAAGCGATTCCGATTGCTCGAATGTTCTAGAACATAATAGGTTTAGAACTGAGACTCATCTTAACACAAGTGATTCAAATTCGAGTATAGAATCGTCACCGGCGTCGGTGGAAATGTCACCGGAGGTGAAGCCGACGGCGATGGCGGAGGTTGAAGATGAGATCGTAGAAACAGTGGGAAAAACATATTATATTTGAATAATAATTATTAACTGTTAATGATTATTATTATGTTATCTTATAAGTAGTGATGAAGCAATTTTTTTGAAATTGGCTGATGATCTGAACTATATATTTGAGGTTTTGAATTTGGTTTTGTGAATGGTTTGTTGAATCAATAGTTTTGATTAGTGATTTGATTTGGTTCTATGAATGGTTTGTTGATTCAATAGTTTTGATTAGTGATTTGGTTTGGTTTTGTGAATGGTCTGGTGATTCAGTAGTTTTGATTAGTGATTTGGTTTGGTTTTGTGAATGGTCTGGTGATTCAGTAGTTTTGATTAGTGATTTGGTTTGGTTTTGTGAATGGTTTGTTGATTCAGTTTATTTTAGCAGTCTGCAGATGTTAAAAACAAACAGTTTTTTTCTTGCAGATTGTAGACGTTTGGTCCACCTCTTCTCCTGCAGATGTCTGCAGATTTGGTCCGCAGACTGCAGACATTTTGCTACAGAAAAAACAAACAACACCTAAATGTTTTACACCTAGGCTCAAGGCTCAACCCTTGCAACTTGAGTGTGCGTAGCGCCTTCAATTACCTAAAATTTGGCATGAATGTAAAGTAATAATATCTTTTATTTGAGTGGTAGACGTGCGACTGGTGATAGCATGAGCATCGATGTTAAGAACAACGTAAATAAACATTTTACTTGAGTGGTAGACGTGCAACTGATAATAGCATGAGAATCAAGATGTATAACATCGTAAGTAAGGACGTCATGTTATTCTATTTTCAAAATATATATTTGCATTTTGGTTTCGTGCATTGAATTCCAAACTAGCAGTTACACAATACTATTTTGTCTCTTTGAAATACAAGTGTGATTTGTTTTATATACTTACTCCTGGTCTATAAAAATGATATAAGTTGCATCATGTGTGTTGTGATTTTCCTATAAATGACGCCATATCTGTGCCGTTTCTTATAATACTAGGCTAGCCACTAAGTTTAATTCTTAAAAAATTGTCTGCGCCGCTTCTTTGGTTGTCACAATTGTAACTATTTTATTTAAGTCTTTAGAAATTAACTCTTGCATCTCATCAATCATGGTTGGGGGCATATATAGCATTGACATTTATAATAAACTCACAGGGCACTAATAACGGTTTGATCCCTTTCTTTTTATTTTTTAACTTCAGCTTCATGTCATTCTACTTTCTTATTGTTTTGGAAAGCACACATTTGTGCTCTTTTTTTAACTTCAGCTTCATGTCATTCTACTTTCTAGTTAAAATCAAACTCAAGTTTTAGAGTTGGTTTCTGCGGCCAATATGGCAAAGGTGAGCTTTGTTTTTGCTCAAAGTTGAGATGTCTCACAATACATACCCCTGGTTTGACCCCGCTACTATGCGCAGCTCCAGCAGGGTCTATGGTGTAAGATGGTAAAAACTGAATTAATGTTATTGATAGGTTTGTTTATAATACATAGAGAATATAATACAAACCTAAAACCTAATTAGGCCCCTGACCTTGTACTATAACCCTAATAATATTGTCTAATACTCTCCCGTAGTCGTAGTGGAAGTAACCTGACGCTATAACTGAGAACAAAAAAAACATAAAATAATAATAATAAGATAAACATGCTTAATTTGACTTGACTATTCAAATTATTGCCAACAAACAATATTGTCCTTGATGTTATCATTTATATATTGGTTGATTGTATTATCCATAGTTTGCTTGATAGTTCATTGGTTTTTTATTTTTGGAATGATAATCTGATGACTGACGAGCGTAATTGTTGGTGTGTCTCGAGGCTAGTAAGTGACAGTCTCTTAGATCCGTAGATCAAGAGATGACATATGTGGATATAAAAAAGAAAAAGAAAACAAGACCGGGGACCGTGACCAGACAACAGTCTCTTGGATTCTTGGATCTAGAGATAAGATCTGTAGATTTAAAAAAAAATCGAAAGTAATTTACTGTAGTTTTTAAAAACATTAACATGCATACGTTGTTGCGTTTAATCATGCAAACAACTTACGTTGTAATCCTCAGCACTTATTTCTTTTTCATCTATGATCTTTAAGTCTGTTAGGTAACAAGTAATGATGTTATAAATTATAAAAATAACATTTTATCCACATGGATCATCCATTTAAAAATCAAAGCCGAACAAAAACCAAAATAAGAACCAAAAATCGAAAATTGAAAAAACCAAGACTCAATAATTTTAAAAATCTAAAAATCAAAATATCGGTTTTAAGCTAAAACCAAAACGAAACAATCGATGTACACCTCCAATCTATCAAGACCATAATTGTAACTAGTTTTATACCCGTCCGGTGGCCGGGTCCTGCAACGCAATATGACATCATATACAGGCTTGTTTTTAACAAAGACTATCATGAATTGATATTAAGACAACAAAAACAGAACAACAATAAAACAGAACGGAAATAAGTCACGGTTAAACAAATAAAACATATCAACATAGTTTTGGAGATTTAACGGAAAAGACAAATAACAAAGGAAAGTAAGACGATAAAAACCGAAGTGCAAAGTCTAGTGGAACTAAGTATCTGCTGACATTATAGTCTCGGTGTAAATTGCGCGTTGTAAGGCACAAAAGAATCTGCTTGGGAAGAAACATCCGAGCTCGTTGTTTCTCACATCAAAGTCATAAACATCTCCAAAATCAGTCATCATCATCAATTTCTTACTTGGGACCATGTAAGAGATATGACGCCATAATGAAATTGGAACGCGAGCGGTATGAGAAATTGACAAGAATTTCGTCCATTCTTTATAGGAATTCATCTTCCACACATCTACAGAATACGTAAATGACCCATGGGTAACGAATAGATGAAGCTCGTCACGGCAATTTACTAAAGAACCCTCGCATCCTCCTTTCGATATAACACTTGGAAAAGGTATTTCAGTGAACTCCTCCGAATTAACATCTAAACGTATCATTGATTGAACACAAGGACCAAAGAACATGTCTATGAAATAGAGACCATCTCCGGAAAGAGTACCTTGCGACCAATGGTGTTTCGGGGTACAATAATGGTACCCTCGGTTGATTTTGATTTTTCGCTTTGAGGGACAGCAATGGTATCCTTGGATGAATTTGATTTTTCGCCAACAATTAGAGAATGTAGAATACACATAAGGTTGAATCACCCCAGCCTTGCGCATTATGTGCAACACCTTATACTCATTAGACGAATCAACGTAGAAACCGAGGGCATCGACATCCGTATCATATAGACCATAATATCTAAAGCTAGGCAACCTCCTATAGGCACGTGTAAGTGGATTCCAAATAAGCAATTCTTTGGTATTCTTTATACTCACGCACAACATTCCATCCAAGGTACCTAAAACCAGCAAATCAGATAATTGGGTGTCGAACGGCAAAGAAACGGTTTTTTCCACCCAACATTGAGGTGAATCGTAGCAAAACGTATGAAGGGAATTGGCTTGTTTGTCAGACTCAAGAATCTTCTTCTCTGAAAATGTTTTCATATGGCTACAATGAATCATTGCAAAGTGTTTTGTTGATATGAAGAACCTCCATTCCTTGCAGACAACCTTGCATTGCATAACAATCTTCCCTGGAAGTCTTGAAATTATCTCCGACATTATTAAAAAAAGAGGAAGGTCTGCCATACCCACGTGCATTGCTAGAAAATGTTTGTTTATGTGCTTGTATAGTTCTTGCATCAGGTTTGCTAATCTCTATGTTTTAAAATAGCTCTCATATAAGAAGATATTGCAACTTCATGACTTAACTATATGTCATTCTATATAAAGTACATTGCTAGAAAACTTAGTTTGACTTTAAGTAACAGTATAATTCTTTAAAGAATATGACAAATAGGAAACGACTACCGAACTAGGATCTTCAAATAGAAAGAAATTAGTACGTTAGTAATTGGATTTTTTTATTAGGAATGACTTGTACAATTTACATATTTGAATAAATCAATGAGAAAACAATTGCTACTCACTAAAGTAGATTAATACAACTACATTTCTCTGTATTCCTCTTATTCTACAAAATTTTACATGGTACATTTCCTTGCCAGCATAATTAAAGATTTCAATTGCTTTCTTGAATACTATTTGATAGATCAAGAAATCATTGAAGAGCAACATATGATGAAGGAGTGATAGAAACCTCCAGTAATGTCTTGGCTACTATATTGAGGTCAGGAAACGGTAACAGGGTTAAGCACAACTCCACAATGCACTTCTGCTAAAATACTCCATTGCCTTGAATCCATCGTTCAACAATGCCTTAACGTACATTCACTATATTTGATAAACACCTTAATAAGATTGTCCTCTGAAAGCCAATCAAGATAAATCAAAATGAGTATAACAGTAAACACAAATTGACATTTTAAACCTGAACTAAAATTATGATAAATTGACCTCTTTTGCAGGTCTTTGATCATGTGATGAAGCAGTGAACTACAATTGTGATAAATTCTTGGCTGCTATTCAAGAGAGCAAATACTCCATTGCCTTGAATCCATCATTCAACAATGCCTTAAGGTACATGCACTATATTTGATAAACACCTCAATAAAATTTTCCTCTGAAAACCAATCAAGATAAATCAAAAAGAGTATAACAGTAAACACAAATTGACATTTTAAACCTGAACTAAAATTCTGATAAATTCACCTATTTTTGCAGGTCTTTGATCATGTGATGAAGCAGTGAACTAAATTCTGATAAATTCTTGGCTGCTATTCAAGAGAGCAGTACACGGTTACAGGGGTAAACACAAGTCTACGATGCAGCCCTGCTACAATACTATATTCCATTGCCTCCATCATTCATGATCGCTTTACGGTACATGAACTCCCTTTGATAAACTCCTCAATAAGGTATTCCTCTGAAAAGCATTCAGGATGCATTCAATTGTGTATAACAGTAAACAAAAAATGACATTTGAAAATTGAAAAAAAAAGAATGCTAATGATCAAAGTTTTTGCAGGACTTTGAAGGTTGAAGGAAGCAAAGATAAAGATTTGCAATGCTTTCTAGCATGCTTATTGATCCAGGTACTAACCATTTAAGCGCATAATAAGTTTAAGCAGTGATAGACAACTCAAATGATTTGTTGGCTCTTTTTATAGACAGCAACCAACGGTTACAGAGGTAACCACACCCCCACGATCCAGTCATGCTAAAATTCAGGTCCATTTCTTAACTGCACCCACACATATCGCATGTCACCCCAAACTGCCCAAAACCAACCTGTAACCGTAAGAACTGCCTACTTTAAATGGCCAGGATTGCGTTTCAGGTAGATTCTACGGCTGAGATTTATATTACCAGCGGTTACACTCACCGCTGGTAATATAAAATATAATTTACTCTAATTTTTATTTTATTTTGGGGAAGGTGGTCGCAGACACATGCTTCAAAACGCTACGTATACCGGTTTACGTGTAAGAAAAGGGTCCCCTCTCATCTCTCATCTCGTTTCTCTCTCACCGTAAACCGACGCACAATCTTCGACGTCAACACCGTTTTGCGACATCTCCGATCGCCGCTGTTGTTACTCCTATTAATCAAAGATTTCAGGTATATATATTCTAATCTTCGGTTAAAATCTCCTTTCTGTAGGTGTTTTTCTGCTTTTTTGTTGTAGTGAATGAACCCCTATTTGAGACAACGATTTGCGATATATATGTTGATTATTTGGTTCGTCTGTTTGTGCATCTGTATTTGGTTGTTAGAATTTAGGAACCCTAGTCGATGAATTCTGGCGCTGCTTGTTCTAATTACTTGATAATTTGTGCATATTATTAAAATCGATACAAGGTACCAATTAGGTGCCGAAACACATGATTCTTGATGAAATTTATATCTCATTTTGTATGATCTTGGCTTCTATGCCATTTGTTGAGACTATTGTTTGATAAATAATGATCCTATACTTTGGCTTATGGGTTTTTAATTCACTACTATATGCTTCCTTTATCTGAAGTGGATGTTTGACACCAGTAACTGTTTATGTCGCCACCAAAATATATAGTCGATCATCTTTGATCTGTATTAGAGTTTTAAGAACGTGCCTAAATGCTTCCAATACCTCTATTGGTTTGACCATTAGAGTTTTCTTATGTGAAGAGCTTAATCAGTAGCTAACATGTACACTTATTATGTTTCTTTCTTTAACTTTGCCTTTGAGTTAACAAGTATACATTTCCCTTGAATCTCAAGTAGAATTAACTTTATTTGAGTGGTTAAAGAATGACTAATAATAGCGTGTGTTTGTATGGAATGTTAATTAATGATGGTCATTGATATTCTGTCTCTGAAAGACATTTTGGCATTTTTCTTTCTTGCGTTGAGTTGGTAGCTTGTAATTAAACAATAGTATTTTGTCATCTTGATAAAAGTGTGGTTTGTTACTTCCTTTATGTACTTCTCGTCGCCTATGAAAGTGGTTTGCACCACATTACACATGTTGTATTTTCTTCTTTGGTTGGCACAATGCTTGTGTCACTTGTGTCTTGTGGTAGCTACCAAGATATTTACTTCATTTAAATCTTCATGTATTTATACTTGCATTCTCAGTAAATCTTGGTTAAGGGGTTGAAGATATTTACTTCGTTTAAATCTTCATGTATTTATACTTGCACTCTCAGTAAATCTTGGTTGAGGGGTTATGTAGCAGCATTGACATCTATAGCAAACTCACTTGTTACTCTGGTATCGAGACGTGTTTAATAACTTTCCATTTTAACTTCAACCTCACGTTATATATCTCCGGCGAGCCCTTATTTTTGCCATCTTTAGCTTAACGTGATCACAAAAAATTGACCAACAGCTTTTGGTATGGTGAGTAAGAGAAGAAAATGATTGACAAATATAATTAGTTTAGATGACCCGAATTGTGGTTTATCATACGCAGTTCCATGAAAATTATAACACAGTACTAGTATTTTAACACATTGGGTCATTCTTGACTAAGGCGAAAAGAATGGGTGATGATTGTTTTGACTGTTATCTTTACTTCTTTGTTTAGAGCTGATGGGACTAAATGGGTATCTGCTTTTTCAAAACTGATGCTTTAAGCAAAAACTAGTATTAATATTTTCTACATAAACTTGAAGTTAATGGTTTCTAACCCAGTTAGTACAGCCAAAGATGGTGGAAGGTGCAAATGAGTTTCAGTAAACCATTTTTGTTATTTTCTTTTGGGTTTACTTTTAATTTGAGGAATTTTCTTAAAAAGAATTAAAGAAACAAAAAAATAAACGCTGATTGGATGCGGATTCAGTCCTGCTGACATTGAACTGGTGACTTCTTACAACCACAGTTGCATTCATTTTTATGCTCTGTAATTGTGGAGGATCAAAATCATTGTCACATTAACTCCCCACCTGGTTTCCTATTCATGAAAAAAGATTAGACATTGTTACTCTACTAGTTTTTTGGTATTAAATGCACTATGATTCAACTATAGCTCGTTTAATTTCTTCTGATGTTATGACGTAAGTACTTCTTGATTGCACCTTGCTGTTTTGAGTACCCTGCTTATACTATTGTTGTATCTTGAATTCTTGATTGTAATTGCCAAAAGAAAAAAAAGAAGTTTTATCAGTTAACATTTTCACCTTTAAACCAAAAAATAAGAATTTGAGGTAAATTCAATGTATTTACTATTGTTAAGTATCTGCTTTCTTTGTTCTTATCTTTGTGCTTTTTGCAGAGCTTTAATCTTCTCCTCACTTGCTTAACCAACCAACCAACCATGAAGTTGCGACTCAGATCCTTCGAAACAAAAGAAACCCTGAAAGTCGAAGTCCCTAATCCATGCAATCTCCAGAATCTTAGAGACCTCATCTCTCAGAAACTTCCTTCTCCTTCACTTTCTTCTACTATCTACTTCTCTCTAAATCAAAAAGACGTGCTTACAACCAGTTCCCCAGAAGAATCTATTCAGTCGATTGGAATCACATCTGGTGATCTCATCTACTATACCACAAACACTAATGGATTCAACACCACCCCCCAATCCCCATCTGTTGCTCCATCAGCGCCCAAATCTGTGCAATCTCGAAATGCCCAAACCTCAATTCCCAGTTCTAGTAAGCAAGATGAAACCTCAAACATCAGTTCTGAAAAGGGGGAATCAGTTGATATCAGTAAGTCCAATTCAGAAGAGCTTGATGAATCCATGGATATAGGCGATGATGGGAATTATGTTAGTGAGGTTGGAAAGTCTTTTTCAGTGCCAGGTTTCCTCAGGAAAGTTTTCACTGAAGAATTGGGTGATGATGCTGGTTTAAATCACAAGCTCCTGGGGATTGCAGTTCGCGCTATTCTATTAGAATCTGGTTTTGTGGAGTTTGATCCGATCTTAAAGTCGTTAAATAGTAGCAACTTCAGTTTTCAAGGGAATTGGTATCTTGCTTCATTTTACTACACCATTCCTGACATCATTACCAGTGGTAACATTCAAGCTGTCAAGATCAAGTTTCAAAATATAGGAAAGTACTCCAAGGTTTACGGGTCTTTGGTGAATGGAACTGCGGTGCACTCGGTGCTCTTAGATGAAGATAGACTGGTGCCGTTCTTGAACGTGGTGTGGGCTAACTGTGGACAAGTGGAGGAAAACAATCAAGCTACTAATATCCAACCAGAAAAAGAAGTTTTCGAGTTCTGGAGAAAAGTAAAAGATGGGCTTGCATTACCACTACTAATTGATTTATGTGAGAAAGCAGGACTCAAGCTTCCAAGTTGTTTCATGCAGCTACCAACCGAGCTCAAACTTAAGATCTTGGAGTCGGTTTCTGGGGTTGATATAGCAAAAGTGAGTTGCGTTTGCTCTGAACTGAGATATTTAGCCTCGAATGATGATCTTTGGAAACAAAAGTACATCGAGCAGTTTGGGAATGCTTCAGGTTCAGAGGGTGGGAGGACTTATAAAGAGAAGTTTGCTAAAACATGGGAAAGTCGAAAAAGAAGGAAGATTGTTGGCAGATCAGTTCAGAGTATAATGAGAAGAAGAAATCCTTACTCTCCATTTGGTGTTGGTCAGTTCCCACGAATAATAGGCGGCGATTATGATCTATCACCGAATCTTGGACCGCTCGGTCTGCCACGAGGTGGTGGTGGTCCACGACTGAGAAATGTGATACCAAACTGTAATCTGGGTGGGCTAGGCGCGTAGCCGAGGTGGGTTTGCAGCTTCTGTTGATATTTGAAATGCTTTGAACCGTTATGACATGTTTAATAAGGTGTGTAGCTTTTTGCTTGAACCCAAGATGCAAGTGGGTGGTTTATGTTGATGGTTATGTTAAGTTGTGAGGTTATAGGAAATAATTCTAATATCAATAATTAGTATGTGTTTTTAAGTTCATTTTGACCTTTTGTTGTGTTTACCTGGACCAATTTTTCAACACCTTTTATGTTTTGTCAACACCAAACCTTATTACTCGGTCGATTTAGCTTGTTTGGACGGTTTGGTCCGTGAACATCCCTGCATATGTTATAAGATCCCAGCTACATGACTTCAAACCCTTTGGTTGAACCATGTTTTTAGATCACTATCTTTAGACACAAATACAACTAAACACACATAGAACTAGGACACTGATAGAAAGAGCTTGGAGGTTCGGACGGACACAACAAGACCTCTAATCGATCCAGCAGCCGCAAGACTCGATACAAGCAAGCACGCCAAGCTTAGCGCCCTCAACCACATCCACTGAAATGAATACCTTTGAATCTTCGCCCGCACGATGTACATTTCTATGGGGAAATATACTGTCAATGGCCAAAACGTTGTCGCGCCAACTAGAGCAAGAAAAGCATTGAAAAATGGAAACATCATTGCCACTAGCGTTGATAGTATAACATATGTGGACCTCCAGACCAACCTGAAAAGATTGATCCTAAAGTAGCCGATGGTGTATTCCTCGTTGACAAGTCTGCTTTCTGGCCACTTTCTACGACTCCAAGTCTCCACAAACGCGAAAAACGGTTGGATTACTACCTATAAAATGTCAAGAAGGTTGTATCAAAGATACTCCAATTGTAATAATCTTTACCATAAATATGAAATATGATTTGGTCATGTATCATTTTTTATGTCAACAAAGTAACGAGTAGAAGATGTGGGGATTGAGATTTTCAATATATGTAATTACATTAAAAAATTTAAAAAACATGTTATTATATTAAAAAAATATTATCTAAAATCCACGTCACCATTCTATATTAGCATAAAAAAAGAAAAAAAATTATTTCTAACTAAAACAAAAAGAAAAACATGCTAAAAAACATGTTAAACTTATGATTAAACAAAATATGAAAATTGAGTGACATATTTTTTGAACTTAAGTGAGCTCACTAAATATTTTTTAAACTTGATTACTATTTTATAAAGTTAACCTTATATATAAAATATTTTATAGACAGGGGTAGCCCAAGGAAGGGGCGACTACCCAGGGCTAGTCTTATGACGGGCCAAATATTTTTAATAAGATATATATTTAAAAATCCTTTATAGAATGTCTCATTACACACTTTAAATTAATGTTTTTAGAATCGGATAGAACGTCGAACCGGACGCCTTACTAGTTTGGTGGTCGTATCGGTCGGACCGGATTTAAGAACCGGATGATGTCATAATTATATATATAGTATTATATAAGGAAATGATCAAATGTTAACTCTCTATTATTGCGATAATCGTGTTAACTTTCAAAGATTAATCAAAATCATTATTTTTTTTGGAATAGTATCATTATACATATACAACATTATATTCTTTTATGTATATGTGTAAATTCACAAACGTAAAAAAGTTACGACAAGTGTAAGTTACACTTACATCATTAAATATTTACTTATGTAAGTGTAACTTACACTAGTGTAAACTTTTTTACGCTTATGAATTTGCACATATACATTAAAGAACATATTTGTGTATACGTGTAATGATTTTATTCCAACAAATAAAATAATGATTTTGATTGATATTCAAAAGTTAACACGGTTATCGCAATAATAGAGGGTTAACGATCGAACCTTACCCTATCATATATATAGTTATATATATAATTAAATATAAGTAATTTATATATGATTTATATATGTATTTTATAGTTATATATAAAACTTAACTATGTTTGTATATCCAACACACTAATTTATGGTTCAACACCTCGTTTTTACCCATTAAAATAAAAAAAACTACCAAAATCCGGTTCGAACCAGTCCGGTTTTCCGGTCCAACCACTGGTTCGGGATGAACAGGCCGGTTCGACCAGCCAAAAACGATCCATAGTGAACCGGACCGGCCACCTAGCCGATCCCCGGTCGGACCGGTTGGACCAGCCGGTCCGATCCGGTCCTCCGGTCCTAACAACATTGCTTTAAATTAACTTATTATACACTTTAAATTGGTCCATTCATTTTAAATTAGTCCACTTTACCCGTATATGATTGGGTTAAATCATTTAACCCATTCAATTAGCTCGTCAAACACAAACAATTTAAAACCCATTAAAAAAACAAAATGCGGTAAAATAACTTTTTTTTCCGTTTATGGCCATTTTCCTAGCTTGTCCCAGGCCCAAAATCCTTGGTACCATCCCTCCTTATAGGATATTCATAGTTATATAGTTTAAACAGAGTAACGGAGTATGGTAGATTGATTAAGTACCTGGTACGCACCAAGAAGGTGTATAACAATGCACAAATTCGCAATGTCAACGAGCCAAAAAGGATCATAGAACCCGAACCCAGTCAAGTAATTCCCTGGTGCATTGTTACCGAATGCCGCATATCCAAGTAGGCCACACAACATGTAGAAAGAAGTAGAAGCTGAAATCCCAACGGTCGTAGCGGTTTTCATGACTTTGTTTTCTGGAGGACTTGATTTTAATGTATCCTAAATTAGAAAGAAACCCTTTTTTTAGATTATGTACTCTCTACATAAAGTTATATATGTAGAGGTTTAAAAACAATTGAGGCTCAACTACATACAATTGTGAAGCATAAAATTCAATACCATATACCTTAACACACTAAAATTCAACCACACTCAATCACTTGACAAGTTTTGTTTTTTTAACGATCATTGAACATATTATTTTTCTCTCCAAAAGGGTATTATAGTAATTTAAATACTCACATAAATTCTCTCTCTCTTATTAAAAATAAATGTTATTAATTGCTATATTTCTCTCTCTTATATAATTTTTTTTTAAAATCAAATTATTTTTTTAAAATAGATTTTATTAAGGAAATAGAAATCAAATCTTTCAATTAAAATCTAAATTATAAGAAAAGTAAAATTTTATATAATATGAAATTTTCTAAATCACTAAACATTTTCAAATAAAATATTTTAAATTGTTTAGTTTTTAAAAGTTATAAACGGGTGAATTTTTTTAAAAACTGTCTTAATAAAACAACCAGAATCATTACAAACAAGCGTTTTAAAAAAATATTTTTAAAAAAATCTTAAAACGATATTTAAAAGTAAAACTATTTAGATAAGAGAGTTAAAAATAGTATAATTGTTTCATTTCTTGAAATATTACGTATATATAACTTTAATTATATTTTATATTAAAATATTATACTGTAACTTTTCGTGTATATTGCTAACTATAATACGTTTAATTAATGGTTTTTAGCCTATCCATCTATCTATAAAAAAACTAAAATAAGTGTGAAACAATTATAAGACTTATATACTTACTTTCTTATTTCTCTATATTGTTAATAATAATATCGAATACTACTAATATTACTCGTATCATATTCAAATAAAAATATATAATTTAATAAATTAAAAACTTATTTTTAATTAAAAAAACTTTCTAAAAACAAAAATTTTATAAAATACAGAATATGATGAACTTTTTTTTTTTATCATTTTTCTTACAACAAAATATTTAAAAATCATAATTTTTGATAAAACAAATGTTTAAGAAAAACACATAATTATTTATTTACTTAAAGTAACTATTTATTTTATTTTCAAGCATGATTTTATAATACATAAATTTATAGTACTAATTATTTATTATTTTATTTATAACCCGTGTAATATGCGGGGACTAACCTAGTTTTTTAATAAAATGATGTTGTTTAGAGAATGATACATAGTTGTTTCCAGTGGTCAAATGGGATTTAAGTTATCTTTAGGGGATTCGCACCTCGTGTAAGCGGAGTATGACCCACCTGTCATTGAGTCCGCTCTCTCGCAAGCGGACAAGCGAACTCAAGGATCTGATCATGTGGCAAATTTACTCAATGATGAGTAGACTAATGTGTGAGGTGGCATAGAGCCAGAGTCTCGAGCAAACTTAAAAGAAAAAAAAAAAGATGATAGCTTAAAGTAAGATTATCATCTTTAGTCTACAGTTAATTGAAGTACATATTAGGTTGAGTTTGTTTGTTTGACAAGCAGACTCACTTTCTTTTCTTTTTCTTTTTAAACTTCTCCGGCATTTGCAAATTACAGGTCATGAAGTTTGAACAAAATTTCTTTATTTGTTGCTTTTTCAGGAAACACTTCACAAGACAAAGGTTGATGTGATTGACTAGCGGAATGGGGACGCACATCTGACTAGTCACATGCCACCTCACACGCCACCTCGCATGCCACCTCACACTTTAGTCTACTCATCACTGAGTTCGCTTGCTACGGGAGCGGACTCAATGTGAGGTGGGTTAGACCCTCCTTCCACAAGAAGCAAACTCCCAAAAACAACTAAAATCCCATTTTGACCACTAGAAAACACTATCATTCTCTAAACAACATGACTGGGTGAGGGATGTCCCGTGGGACATCTTAAGGGGCTGGAATATCAGTAAAAAAGGAAGCCCCTGTGAACTTCCTTACAGACCCCGCGATGGGGAGATCCACTTTGCGACCGGTGGATTTGCTCGTCTTGGCTGGGCCCAAGGGAAACACGCTTGTGTTGACCTTACTGGGGTATCCCCCCTAGTGGGATTGAGGGATAATGGGTTTGTAGCTGGACAGGCTACTAAAAAGGCTGAAGCGAAAAAGATGGAAAAACATGCTAAGGCATGTGAAGAAAACCAACATGTTTTGTCCCTTTGGCTTTCGATACATTTGGCTCCTTGGCTTCGGAGGCTATTCGTTTCTTGACCAGGGTCCAGCGGGTTATTCATAGCAATGTCTCGACTCCACAGGGGCAAGGATATGTGTTTAGTAGATTAGGGTTCGTAATTCAGAAAGGGGTGGCGGCGCAGCTTGTTGCCCGCCTACCTGCTATCATGATGTAATATTTCAAGGTTTTATATAATTGGACTTTTTTTGTTTTATCATTTTATTAAAAAATTCTTTCGTGTAACTAAATGTTTTCATATATAAAAACTAAGGAGCTTACCATAAGTTGCAGCCTCTTTTAAACCTGTGTCCCATTTTTCAACCAAAATGGTGATGGTGGATGTGGGAGGTGGGGTTCTTGACTTCTTGGATTCATTGTAAAAGTTTTTATATATAGTAACTAAGGGCTTAGCGTAACCATCATATCTCTCTATATATAATGACTAAAATTTATTTCCTTCATTCCCGTTTCAAGCCTCCTTATTGTATACACTTTTGTTTATTTGGTGGTGACTCAAATGTTAGAAATAATTTTATCAGAATTAGAATGTGGTAACGTTGGTCTATGAATTCGTGTCTTTGTATGCATCGTCACCATTTTGGTATACCACCACTATTAAATATTTATAGCCATCTATAGATTACTTATGCATAAAATTGTCGTGGGTGGTAACGAGGTTTTTGCATGGTGTTAGTTTATTAGAGGCCATCTCGTTAATTCTTCTGTTATTAGGTGTTCAATATTAAGGTAGTACAAAAAAATGTGTGATGTAATGTAGTGCAACAATGATCTAATCTAACATGATGTTGATTGTGTAACCAACAACTCACTATAACTTTCCATGGCCCATTAAGGTCTGTTAGTATACCAATCATCATTGGCATATCTTTAACAATAAAAATACTTGTTATGGCTATTGGATTCTATCAAATCTAACTCGCTAACACATTACACCCCTTTAAGGGTTTTTAATGTATCAATCATCATACACTTGTAACTTAACATCAAAATAGTTTGTTATGATCATGCATCTAGCTTCATTGGTAATAGTTCTATGGGAAATTCTCGATCGTCAAGCATAATCCGGCAACCTTCAATCACAACGTTAGTCCTAGTTTCTTGCCATTAGCATATTCGCAACAAATGCATTTTTCAAGTTTTTGTATTTCCTTTTAAGTAAGAACCACATGTAGTAGGCAAAAAGCTTTCATTTGCCTATGAGTCAAACAACAAATTACCATACATACCATAGATAGGAAACATACTCACTATGACATGAGCAATTTTCCTAGCCTCCTCGGGTTTCATGGCAAAAGCTTAGGTTTTAAACTCGAGATATATTCGTAATGGAGATTTAGGAGGATGTTACCAGTTTGCTTGCACCAATAACACATTTCCATTTTTGTGATATAGCTAAATGACCCATCTTCCTACACTTAAAACAACCCCGAGTTAGGGATTCCCTGGCTACACTTCGATCGATGTCTTCTAAATCCTTTTTGTCTCTCTTCTTCTTGGTACGTACTAGAGGTTTCCTATTTTCTCTTTAAACCATGACTTGTGCTCCTCTTATCTCCCGTTTGAATTACCTCATATGTTAAGGTTCCAGGTAAACCTAGTAGATTAGAGTGTGCTAAGTTTTGCCGATCTTACCATCCTTTGTATTTTGGGTATCAAACCTATATGTATTAGCCTATTTCTATATATTCAGGATCAGCCAAATATAGACAACTCCATGAGTTTAATATGTATTTCTCTTTTAATATGTCCCTGTCATCTTTAACATCAAAGCTCAATATTTAGTTTCTTAACTTCACTCCTAAGACAAAATATTCCGAACACCAATTTCTTGAAATCCTCCTAGCTCATTTCATATACTTCTACTTCTCCCCGTGTTTGCCAATTGTCTTTCAGGTTTAGAGTCAAAATCGGGGCAGGCATTGGGTGAATTGACTCTTGTCTAGTCTAGGATTGATCACCCATGGATAAACTGAGAGGGTTATCCAATGCTAACCTTGGTAATGATTAGTTAAACACGTCATCTATTTCATAGCTATCATTTAAGTCTGCCTTGATTCTGATTAAGGAAAAAGATCCGACCAAGTCATATAAACACCTAGAGCAGTGAGTTATTATGGCCGCTTTTAAAACTATGATAGTATGCTTGTATTGTTTACACTAATAACAATGAGAATGTTGAATTATACACGTGTCCATGGGGGCATGTAGGATCTTGATTTACTTAATAAGGTGTGTTGAAAATAGGCTAGGTAATAACACATGACCATAACTATTTAATGAAATCGGTGGTAAAAGCAGGGAATACATTATGCCTATAGACCAAAATATCAAAACCCACATTGAATATGCATATACTTTCAATATAAGTTGTAAACTATATATCATGAGCTCACTACCAATAACTAACATCATTTTTAGTTTACAAATCATAGGTAATCCATGATGAGAATCTTAAGAGAGCCACTTGGTGATAGACGGTTATGCAGATCAAGGAGTTTCATTGGATTGCTAAGTTATGTTAAATCAACTGATGTAACAAAGATCTTCTTAGTTTGAAATAGAAGTTTTCATTATTTGCGTTGTAGCAATTGTACATATTCACCCGAAAATTCGGTGGTGTGTTACGCTTACATCTACCTTGGCATGGATTGAAGATCACCACCTGACATCCCAAGACTGACAAGTCTTCTTGGCTATCTCTTAGTACCTTTTTGACAATTTTATGTTAAAAGTTTAAGACATGTACTTTGTAAATTTGAATATTGAATTATGTTTCTCCCGATTGAATGAAAATTTTAGTTTG
Source organism: Flaveria linearis (assembly GCA_024085815.1). NCBI lineage: Eukaryota > Viridiplantae > Streptophyta > Magnoliopsida > Asterales > Asteraceae > Flaveria > Flaveria linearis. The sequence continues at coordinate 21,499,481 of CM044010.1, forward strand.
AGAACTATGTATGCTTTTGTTTTACCAATTGTGAGGTCGTTTGGGTTGAAAGCCTTATATAATCCAATGTAGTTAGTGTAAAACTTTTTCATAAACTAATGGACAGTTTCTATCAGTCTTGTAATTTTTAAGGGAAGACATATAATTATCATAGAAAAAGTTTAAATATATATTCACTAACACATAATGAGCTAAGAGTGAGAGAGATGCCTGTATCTCAAAGAGTATTGAAGTGAAACCATAGGCAAAGGCAATGTCTCCAATGGCACAAAAGATGTTCCACATTTTATCCTTGCTTGACATATCATTCCTAGGTGGCATTCCAATACTTGTTTTAGGATGACCACCTCCTTTATCATTAAGATTCAAAAATTATTAATAAAACCAAGTCAGTTTTTATAAGAAACTTTTATCATAAGTTTCGGTTACCGTATTGTAATAGTTATTTATTTGAAGAATGTATTTAATTTTAGAGTAAATTACAAATTGTGTCCTTTATTAATACACGAAATTACATGGTATGTCCTTTAGTTTGAATAATTACATTCAATGTCCTTTTTTTAAAATATATGCACACCTATTGTCCTTTACACTAACTTTAAGTTAAATATACAGTTAACTCAGTTACGTATATCTCATATAAGGTGCATTTTTGCCATTTTCTTTTCACATCTAATATATTAAACAAATAAAAAATTAATTACTTTATATGAATATATAATTAAAAGATATTGGACCGTTGGGTGTCGGTGAACTCGCGCTCCTCTTACGTTCAATACCATTAAATCCATCATCCCCCCTATTTGATAGCCCAATACCGGTTATCTTCACCACCTACACATCTCACACACTATTAAAACCCCTTGAACTCAAATAAACAATAATGGTAAGATTAAAATCCCTAATTCACGTTTTGTATTTCATTTCTCTTAAATTTGTGGGTTATGTTGTTTTATGATTAACGAGCGACTAATAGTTTATTTTCTTGCTTTTGCAATTATATAAGCATTTCAAAGAATCAGAGGTAATCTTCAAGTTTTTGTTCCTTATTGATTTTTCATTATTTGTTGGTGTGAGTGGTTTAAAAAGTATTTACGTATACTTTTTTGGTGTTTATTGTTGATTTCCCGACCTTTTAAATGCTTTGTGACTTAGACTTCTTACTTTATTAAATGTTATTGGAGGTTGTTGTCATTAAAAGTTTTGACGATTGGTCGAATGAACACACACTAAGAGTGATTGGTTTCACCGACTTACCTAATGATCCGATATTTTTTAATTTTCTTTTTTCATTTAAAATTTTTATTTTTAATTTTTTTAATATATTAGACGTAAAAAAATGATAAAAATAACCTCATGTGAGGGGGCACATAACTGAGTTAACTGTATATTTAGATGATAGTTAGTGTAAAGGACAATATGTGTGCAAAATATTTTAATAAAAGGATATGATATGTAATTATTAAACCTAAAAGACATATCATGCAATTTCATATATTAATAAAGGACATAATTTGTAATTTACTCTTAATTTTATTTTGCTAAAAAAAGCAAGTAGTTAACAAAAGTTGCACTTCTGAGAATGATACTCTTTTCACTTAGAAAATATAATATATGATTTTATCAATCTATCTATTATAATAAAAGAGTAATTTGGTATGACACGTGTCACTACCATAATTCTCCTCACCAAAATGTTCCCGCCTCTCTCCCATATTAAATAATTACCTTAATTACTAATAATATTTTTTAATATTTTTTTAGATTAAAATATTTTTTTTATAAATTAAGAAAAATATTTTTATTAATGTTATTTCAAAATAAATAAATTTTTATAAGTAATATTTTTTTCTAAAACATCAAACTTTGTTAAAAATATGATATATTATAAAATTACTATTTTTAAAAAATAAATTATTTAAAAACCAAAAATAATTTAATTTAGGAGTTATGATAATAAATATTTTAAAAAATAATATTTTTATACAGTTTGTTTTAGAATAAAATATTATTTTAAAAAAAAATTAAAAACAAAGTTATAAAATGTTGATATCATTGTTTTATTACTTATAGTACTTACTTATACGTACTTTCAGTCATATCATATTTTAAAATATCATTTTATTTTTCATAAGTTTTATTATATTAATATTTTATTTATTCAACCCGTGTAATACACGGGTTTTCTAAAACTAGTCTATACATAATTTATTTATTTAAAAAAAGTTATCAATCAATTGATATGCATTACTTGTATAGAGCCTATTAACATGACATGCAATGATCAACAAAAGAATGTAATAGATTGTTGTGCTTGTTAATATAACCACATAGCAATATTTCGTGCATCATTTTATGATAAGTTTTAATGATTTTTAACCTGCAATTTTGACGATTGATAGCCCCATGCCAATGGTTGAGTACACAAAGACATGATCGTCGCGATGATGGAGAGGAATGATAGCTTATGGAAGTTAGGTAGTTGGCTCAACACCAGTTCTATACACGCAAAGATGAATAGATAAGAATTATTCATTGTGTGACACCCTCTGTCATGACCCATTTCATGGAAGCAATTCGACCTTTTAATCGCCCTATTCAAACAAATAAACAAAGTCATTAACCTGCATAAACAATTGGGTGGTATTTGCTATAAAGTGTAGGATTCTTACCCCATACTGATTGACGAAGTGATGGTGTACCCGATGCTTACACCAATGAGAGTTTCATATTGAGCTATTGCACATAATATGTATTGACGGCCTCCTACATGACAACCACAATATGATTATAGATTCGTTAGTTAAACAATACATGAAGTATTTTTTAATAAATTATATTAAAAGGCAAAGACCATTAACACTAACAAAGTCATTGGTTTGTTGTCTATCATGTGTCACAAATTGAATTTTTAATTATGTTTTGTTATCATTATTACTTTTTTTTTCTTTTTCTGTACGTTTTCTCATATTCGACCAATGATCACCCTTAAAATAGTAGCTCCTAGTACCTTTAATGGATTAATAAAATGACAAATTATTGAATATATTGTGATTTTATCTTTTGGTTACAAGATGGACACCGTATTATACTCCATACTATGGTGAATAAACCTTTTTCTATCTCACCGTATCATGTGATGGAGAATCTACTAGTGTAAATAACATGGGCATATTCTTGATTTTATTGTAATATTTGTAAACTAGTTTTAATAAACCCGTGTATTACACATGTTAAAAAAAAAATATTAAATAAGAAATGTTTTATTAGTTATAAAACTATATTTTAAGATAAAACATAATTGAAATCATATACAAGTACGAACTATAAATAATAAAACAATGATATCAACTTCTTAGTCTTTTTTTATTTTTTAATTTTTTTTTTCAAAAGAAAAATAAAATAAATTTGTTTAAAGGCAAACATTTTAAAAAATGTAAAATTTTAAAAATTACTATAAATTCCAATTTTATTTATTTTTGTATATAAAAAATTTACTTACAAACATCAATTTTAAAATAATTTATATTTTTTAAAAAGTTTGATGTTTTAGAAGTAAGTTCTATTTTATAAAAAAATTATTTACTTTGAAAAATAATTAATAAAAATATACTTTCTTTAATTTATTATTATTAATTAATTAATGGGAATTTAATAGGAGAGAAAAGCGAGAAAATTTGGTGAGGTGAATATGATGATGACACATGTCCAACATTTGGTGATGTGAAATGTGGTGATAACCAATGTCCAACCTAGTTACCCTTTTATTAGAGTAGGAAGATTTTAACAATGTATTTAATAGTTATTTGATATTTGATATTAATAGCTAATAAAATAGAATTAGATTTAAATGAAAAAATCAACATTCACAATTAACTAGATTTTTCATTTTCAGTTTTCAGTTTTCAGTTATATATAACTTTCAGAGTACTTTCAGTTAAATTTAAAAGTCAACATTCACAATTAAAATATATATTAAAGTACTTCCAGTTTTTTTTTGAACGGAAAGTACTTCCAGTTAAGTAAAATCTTTCAGAGTCTCAATTATAATCGTTAAACTAGTGTATTAATGCTACCTATTCCTTTATTTATTTATTATTTTTATTTTTTAAACAACAATATTGCATTTAAATATCACTAATCAAATTGCACCTAATCCTTATATCTATGCTAAACGAAAAAGTTAATGACTAAAAATTAATTAATAGATAATAATCCATACTATTAATTTGATTGCTAATATATACTTCCGACTTTCACTTTTATTATCAATAACATTCCAATTTGTATTCACCCGGCCTCCGCATCTTAATTCACATATTAACACACTCAGCGTGCATAAAGGAATAACTATTAAACATAGTTAAAGCAAATTTAACTAGAAATGGGAATAAAGTGTAATTAATTACCAAGGTTAGTCTTAACAGCTTGCATGTAGTTGTAGTTTCGAGTTCCTGTAACAGGATGAGGAGATCTATAGCAGTTGGTGAGTAAGATGCATGTGTACCATGAGATCACTGCAAACACTAGAAGCAAAGTTGTCCCCAAAGCCCAACCCAACTGTGCTAAACACCATGTCAATGACAAAACTCCTGATCCAACCACTGCTGTTATTATATGTGCACTTGCACTCATCCATGTCCCTTTAAGAATAATATTAATCAAACAAAATACATTCATTTTCAACTTAATTGATTAGAACACCAATTTAATCATAATATATAATTCTGACGAGATGACAATTAGTTTGTATACAAATAAGAAACACATTTATAACGAATAGTTAGTTATTTAAAGATTTAGGTATTTTCATATGATCGAAACAAGAGAATAAAAATGACAACTTTAACCTATATAAGATGAGTTAGGAAAATCTTACGTCGTTGTTATGTTTTGTTAACAGGATAGATAGGGAGTCCTAATAAATGTCTCGTCTTAAATATAGTCAATGCTAGTTGAACACATTGGCAATAGATGAGATGATCACACTACAATTAAGTGTATTTGGGTGAGACTAATCCTTGGATAATGGATTGGTGACTTCTTTGAAGCTTATACTCGAGTAACTAGAAACAAATCCATGAAGTTAACTCCTTAGAGCATTCACGTATCATTTCTCATCCATATATGTATAATTACATTAAAAATCACTATTTTTTCTCTTTTATTTTTAATTAAATAATATTTTTTTTCATCTATGTTATTATTTTTTCTCTTTTCCACCCACAACCGCTTTAAAAAATATTAAAAAAAATTATAGGGACCGAACGGTGTTTTTTTAAATATACAGATGAATAATAACATTTTCTTTCTTCTCAACTCACAACCAAGCTCTATAATTTAAGACATATATACACATAAAAATGAGAAACATGATGTGAATGCTCTTATCGGTAAAACAAACAATATAGATTCACACAAGTTACTGGTTACATTCTCTTTTGTGAATTCAAGTAAGAAAGCATTTATTTTATCTTAAAATTAACCATCATCATGAAAGAATCAGAAAAGAAATAGAACGCACACAGATACATATTAAAAGTTTGAAATGATTTCTTAATAAATTAATAACAGAATTTAAATGCAAATGTACCTGTTCTTTTAGTTTGTCCATCATCATCAAACACTTGAGAGGCTTCTCCTTTCTCTAAAGAAAAACTTTCTCTTGTCTTCATATCAGTCGCTCTTTCTTAGTGTACTTAAGGAGAATGATGAGGAGTGAGTGGATCGAACAAAGCAAAAGTGTCAAAAAATAATATAGTGATAGGAGGTAGAGGTGGTTGATGAAGATGACAATAACTCTCGTAATTTAATAGGGAATTACTCTAGCTCCATTTGTTTGTTGTGAGTTAATTTTCATTGCCACCTTTTGACACACCATTTATAGGGATGCGTACAATAAGTATTTGTCATAGTTTTTTTTTTTACTTTTAAATACATACAAAACACATAATTTTTATAAAAAAATGTAATTGAAGTGTTATATTATAACAAAATATGATTATTAAATGTTGATTAATGCTATTTGATGATCAAAGAAAAAGTAATAAAACAGAATAATGTTTTTGAAAGTGAGTTTGTTTTATGAAAAGTTAAAATAGAAAATTGAACATATATATATATATATATATACACATACATACATATATATATATGGTGAGGTGCTATCAATTATATATCACTAGCTTTAGTAAACCCGTGTATTATGCAGGTTGAATAAATAAAATATTAATAAAAATTATTAATATTATAAAACGATAGACTAATACATGATATGATTAAAATTATGTATGAGTAATAATTATAAGTAATAAAATAATAATATAAAATTTTTTATTTTTTTAAAATTTTTTCAAAGATAAATTAAACTTTTTGTTTTAAAATAACGCTTTAAAATTTTTTATTTTTAAAAATTTCTTATTATAACTCCTTATTTTAATTATTTTTATTTATAAAAAAATTACTCTAAAAAAACTAATTTTAAAATGTTACATAAAAATAGTTTATTTTTTAGAAAATTTCTTTTTATAAAAAAACTATCTCTATAGAAATAACATTAATAAAAAAATTTCTTTCTTAATCTATTAGGGAGGATGGGGCACTCCTTTAAACTATCCCGGACTACCTGGAATTCACAAATCACATACTGTCCCATCACAAGTACCCTGAACTACCCTGAAACATCTAGAACGCTGAAAATTCTACCTTGAACTGTAGAAGACTATATTAGGCTCGGCAAAACAACGAAAGCGAAAATAAAGAAGTCAAGCGAAAATGAAGAAGTCACGCGACAAAGAGGAGTCGCGCGAAAGGTTGATCCGCGCGAAAAGCTTGTCTCGCGCGAGAATGTTTATTTTAGTATAAATATGTAATTTTTCGCTTTTGTAAAACAGTTCTAAAGTTTTCTAGTTCAGATTGTTCAATTTGCTTTGTAATCTTTCTGTGCAATTCGCACAAGATTGTAATCACTTTGATTATCAATTGAAAGTTATTTGATCTATTGTTTGTCTTCTTCCAATCTCAATTATATTTCGCGTTCTTGAGATTGAGATCTTGGTTATTGTTCTTGGGAATTGACCGAGTTTTACAATTGGTATCAGAGCATTTGGCTCTAGAACCAAGATTTGAAGACGTTTTGGCTGATTTGACACATTCTTCATCTTACTTATTCACTTGGTTGATTGAGAATTTGATATGGAGATGTTATGCTGCTGAAAATTCGTGAAAGTGATCATTTGGACTGAATTTGATTGAATTTGGACTTAAAATTGAATGAAAACCGATTAATTTGAACTAAATGAATCAAATTGGAACTAATCAGTTAATTTGAGGTGAAAATTGGTACAATTCGCAAATTGGAAAACCATTGTGTGAAAAAGTTCAGGACTTTTCGCGTGCGAAACTGCATTTTCGCACAAGCAGTTATTCTGCTTTTCACGCGAATTCGCGTGGTGAATTAGTGTGAATTTCGCACGATTTGAAATCTCGCGCGAAAGGTGCTCTCGCGCGAAAGGAGTTGCGCACGGATTGGGATTTCGCACGAAAAGTCTGATTTTTGATTTTCTAATCAACATGTCTTCATCAACACCTAATATGAAGCATCTTACTGCATCTCTTCATCTTGATACTGAAATCGGCACTGGAAATAAGCCACCTAGACTTCTCAGCGAAGATGATTATGTTGATTGGGCTTATAGGTTCGAGAATCATGTTATCTATACTGAACCTAAGATATGGAGGTCGATCAAGTATGGTCCTTATATCCCCTTGTACAAGAATGAAAAGGGGAGATGGTTAAGAAACCCGAACACTTGTGGGATGAAGATGACATGAAGAGATTTGAGCTTGATGACAAGTCATATGCTGCTATCACTATGGCCTTGACTACTAAAATTTCTCATAAGTTTAAAGAGTTCAGAGGAGCGAAGGTGTTATGGGATGCATTGGAAACTCAGATCATGGGTAACAAAGATATGAGGGAAAGCAAGAAGGATATGCTGAATCAAGAGTTTAACATGTTTAATCATGTTGTGGGTGAGTTGTTGGATGTCCAGATAGCCAGGTTTGTGAAACTGGTTATAAAAATGAAGAGTGCTGGAATAACACTGGAACCTATCATGGTTAACAAGAAGCTGCTGAATTCACTTCCTTACAGTTGGAATCATAACTGTACACTGATCAAAAGAACTAAAGACTTGTATACTCTTCCTCTGACTGATTTAATATCCACTATCAAGTCTTATGAAATGGATGATAAGCAGAGAGCTACTAATCATTTGAGTTCTTTGGGTGCTGAAGCAACTGCTCTTTATGCTAAAATGGCTAGTAATCCTAATTAATATGTCAGTTATACTCAGATGTGTCAGCAACAGCAAACAGGAAGTTTAGCATCTCCAGATATTCAACCAGTAATGAACTCTCAAGTTCAAATTCCAGCTGCTCAACATTATTCTCCCATCATCCATCAACAAATCCCTCAAACTCCAGCTCCACAGAGTGTTCAACATGCTTATGTTGCTACCACAAATCCTTCAAAACAGACTGTTCAGATTGCTGAGGAACATCTTGCCCTATTCACTACATTCATGTCAAGCTATGAAGCTTTCATGGCTGGTAGACTCACTGCTCCAAATGTCTTGATTGATGATCTTCAACAAGTAAATCCTAATGATGTGGAAGAAAATGACATCAAGTATCAAATGGCAATAGTGGTGTACAGGGCTAAGAATTTTGCTAGACGTACTGGAAGAAAGATGTTTGGAGTAAACAACTCTAGCAAAATTGGTTTTGACAAGTCCAACTTGAGATGTTACAACTGTGATAAACCAGGTCATTTTGCTAGAGAATGTACTGAATCAAAGTCTGGTGGTCAAGCTGAAGGACCCAAAAGAATGGTCACTGTGGAGATTGTAACAAAGAAAGATAAAGCAAGTACTTCTGGAGGTAACAAAGCATTGGTTTCATAAACTAATGCTGAATATGATTGGTCAGACCAGATGGAAGCTCTTGATCTGAAGTTGTCTACAGCTTTGATTGCTAAGATTGTTACTGAACCAGAGGAGGAAGAAAATTTGTTTGTTGAGTTTGTATCTGATGATCTGTTGGATGGTTTGTTTGGTGAGAAGAAAGCAGAGAAGGAAGAAGTTAAAGATGAAGAAATTGCTGAGAAGGAAGAGAAAGAAGAGAAGGTTGTTGAGAAGAAGAAAGAAGTTGAAGAGTACACAGTTGAGCCTCCAGTCAAATACAAGTTTGAAGATTCAAAGACTGTTAACGTTGCTCCAGTGGAAGAACATGTTGATGCTTTGAAAGAATTCATGGTAAAGAAGGTTGAAGAGTCTGATGGAGAAAGCTCAGAATCGAAGGTATTTGATGATTTATGCACAAATATATGTATTGAGAAAGTTCAAAGGTACAGAGTTCTAATGAGAACTTGATAATGGAAGTTGAAAAACTTCAATATCAAGCTCGAAAACACAAGTCAAATGAAAAGATTTTTAAAGAAAACTTGATGATTTAAATAAAACTGTGTACAACTTACAATTAAATCTTCATAATAAAGAATGTACAAATAATGATTTGACTAACAGAAATAATGAACTCGCCTTAGAAATCAATCGACTCAACAGTGAACTAGCCTCGGCTAAATTGACTGTTGAAAAGTTTGAACTTTCCTCAAACATGGTTGAAGGTATTATCAAATCTCAAATGACACAGAAGATAAAAGGAGGGAAATGTGGTGTTGGATTTTCAAACACCACTCCTCCAATTAATCATGATTATTCATGTTTGCCTTCGTCTGATGTCATTTCTGATTGTGATATGAGTTATGGGATAGGTTTCTCACCTTCCTCAGACTTAAAACGTTCAGTCAAAATAAATTTGACTATTGATCCTATCAAAATAACAAAAACTAAACTATCAACTGAAAAATTTTTGTGCAGATAATGTGAAGGTGGATGGTTTGGTTGAAGAGTGGGAGAGTGATTGTGAGAGTGAGAATGAAAGAGAGAGTTTGAAAAATAAGAATGTAAACAATTTCAAATATGATTGTAATCAAACTTCAATGAGAAATGAAAAGTATGTTGTTTCAAATGAAACAAAATCAAATATAAACTGTAACTTGAATGAAAGTCAAAGGGCAAATCATAAAGTGAACCTTGAAAAATATTTTAAAAATAGATTTGTTTCTAAAGGTTTAATTGAAGATGAAGATTATATATTTAAAGAAACTAATTTTCGATTCTTTAAAAATAAACTTCATCAGAATGCTAACCCTGTGAAACAAGATATGTGTAGCCCAGATGTGCAAAAGACTGCTCCTTCCTCATCAATTTTGAAAATTCAAATGCCAGGTCCTTCTCCAGCATCTATTCGAATAACAAAGCCTAGTCCTTCTCCAGCACATTCTAAGACTGGTCCATTCCAGCATCATCTGTTCCAAAAGTCACAGCAGCTAAATCTCACATTACAAGTGGTCACAAATCACCAATTTCCTCAAATCTGTCTAAGATGAACAAGCAATTATCAAATGAAGCAAAGATTCGAGGGACTGCAGAAAGTTAAACCAAACAGTCAATCTGACTTTGGTTTCTATGACAATTTTCATAATTGTCATCCACAGTTTGTTTTCCACACACAACAAAGGAAATGTTATTAGTGTGGAAACATAAATCATCTTGCAAATAATTGTCCTTTTCGACAAAAATCACTAAGCAAACAACGATTTCATAATTCTATTGCTCACAATAGAAAAATGTTTTTCACTCGTGGAAAATTTTCAAAACCAATGAAATCAAAAGTTGAATATGCTAATGATGTCGAAAAGAACAAGAATTTGAAAAATGATTTAAAACAAAACATCAAATTGAGAAGTGTTAATGAAAAGACTGATGTGCTAAACAAATATAACAATCTCAATCTTTTTGTCTAACCGCAACACAGAATGTGCTCAAGTCGTGTTTGACTTGGGTAGCAAAGACTAAGTAATTCTGTTACTTATGCAGGGACAACCGCAAAATATTATTGAAAGCTTATGGCATGTAGATAGCGGTTGTTCAAGACATATGACTGGAAATTTATCGTTACTTCAAGATGTTCAGTCATATAATGGTGGAAGTGTAATTTTTGCAGGTGACAAAAGAGGACGTATTACTAAACGTGGTACAGTTACAAACGGTGTCTTAAGTTCTGAAAATGTGAATTTCGTTGAGGAATTAAAACATAATGTGACAACCCGAAATTTTTTTTTTAATAAAATATTTATGTGAATTTATAAATTGTTTTATAAATTGTTTTTATGTTTTTATTATTATTTAATGATAATAAAAACAATAATGACAATAATAATGATATTAATATTATTATTAAAATAATAATGTTAATAATGATAATAATAATAATGATAATGAAAATATTGTTATCAATAATAATTTATAAAATTATTAAATTGGTTTAACAAAGTCCAAGGGGGTGGTTTGTAATTGTTGAAACCTGTTTTAAAACTCTTATACATGAAATAATAAGATTCTAAAACCCCAGGGACTATTCTGTAAAATTTTAAAAACCAAAACCCAACCCCCCGACCCACTGTTCCCCGTCGGCTTCTTCCTCCGGTGAAGTCTCCGGCGAGACCCAAACGGCCAAATCACACGGTTTTGATCCAATTAATCATTCCCGACATTTTCACATGGGTTATTCGAACACATGACCCACATTAATTTGAATATTACCAACGAAATGGTGCGATCGATCTACCTAACCCACTTCGGCCGACCAAACCAACAAACCGGGCACTGAACAATATTATTAATCGAATTGATTGCGCACTATCAACCTTTTTATCATTTAAAAACTTCCTTCGGGTTTCATTTGATCTGAAAACACATAAACATATCAATTTGATCACCCCACTCGACCGCGACTTGCAGCTCACTGTTCTTCATCATTTCGAACACCGAAACAGGTAATTAAATATACCATTGAGTTCGGTTTTACATGGGGATTAAAAGCCCCATGAATTCAATCGTTTACAGATTCGATTGGGGGTTCAATTGGATCGATTTCAGTACTAGGGCTCGGTTGATTAGGGGGAGTTGGACTGAAACGGTTTAAAAGGAATTGGGAACCAGAACAACCGCGGCTGTATGCCTTTGGTTTACTGGTTTGTGTGTGAGGTTATGAACAGGAGGTCAGGGGTTCGAACCCTGCCCCCAACATTATTTTTTTAAATGCCTTTTTAAGCATTTTAAAAATATACAAAAATTACCAAAAATTATAAAAATAATTTTTCAAAGCTTCTGTTATTTTTAATACCATTAAATAATTTTCTGTAAATTATTTAATTAAAAATACTTTAAATAAAATTTATAAAATATTATTTAAAAATATTATAAATAACTATTTTTATAAAAATAGACTTTAAATTATGATTTAAAGTATTAATCCATTAATTGGACACCATATCATTTTTATTTAATGATAAATCATAATAATTATAGAAAAATAATTATTTAAAAGCCTAAATTATTTATGAAAATAAATATTACATGTGTTATAAATTATTGTCCATATAAAAATGGATTTCCAAAAATAAATTAGATCATCAAATTATTAATGGATGTTATAATATTTTGTGGACTTATTTTGATAATATAAATACAAAGTAAATTTTATAAATTTAAATATTTATAAAATCTTACAAAAATTAAATATAAACTTATATGTTTATATAACGTCTATAATTTAATTAGAATATAATGATATGTCAAAATCATTATTAAACTAATTAAATTTTATATAAATCATTGATTATTAACAAAATAATTAAATGACTTAATGATTATAACAAATCCCAGAAAACCGAACCATAGATCAATTGAACACCAGGTTCAAGATCTAACCTATTTTGGTTTTGGATTTGTATCTGTTTACTTATGTGAATTATAATTCCTTAGCAGGAATTTACTAGCTTGTCAACAACCCAAAGGACTGAGGTGAGTTCGTAATTGTCCCCTTTTTAATGATTTAAATATTTTGGGGCTGGAATACATGTCGTGTTTGATATTTCAGATTATTTTGTGAGTTCTCGTGTTTCCCTTTACTTTGGTTTTGGGATGAGGCATGTTCTTTTGAGATGGAACTTTTATTTGTGATATTACTTACTGTTCTTGGGATGAAACATGCCCTTTTGTTTTATGAACCATGATGGTGCTTTGCTTGGTGCTTGTGTGTGGGATAATGAGTTCACCTTATAAAAGGGTTCCGACAGGCTATCCATATGCAAATAAACTATGATACATGGACAAATTCAATGTGAAGGATTTGTTGGGCTTGTACTTAGTAAGTATGTGGGATAGCGGGTTCACCTTATAAAAGGGTTCCGTATCTTCACAAAGTAAATCTTTCCTTGGATGATAATTGACGATTTATCATTGTGTTTATTTATGAACTCACCAACCCTGTGTTGACACTTGATTTTACATGTATTCCAGGTATCTACTAGGAGCTTATGGATATGCACATAGGATCATATAAGAGCTCCAGATACATATTGATTATTAATAAGACATGATTAGACGTATTGTTAAGAAACAATATATGTATTTATTTCCGCTGCGTATAATATTTAATACTCTGATTATTAATGAAATGGTTATCTAAAACTTATCATATAGATAACTGCATCTCTGTGTAACTACTGTGTTCGATCCTGTTTGCTCACCCCTCCGTGATAGATTCCAGACCCGGAATTTGAGGGTGTGACAGATTGGTATCAGAGCCATTGGTTATAGTGAGTTAGGAATTGCATCTAGCCTATAGCCACACACAATAGTTGCACAAAGTAAATTGCCTTAGTTAGAGATTGACTAAGATTAAGAAGTTATATGCTTAAACTTAGATATTTGTTTACTTAGTACTCGTGTCTTGCTGAATTTAATCGAAAAACCCAGTTTTCTTAAATTCAGAGCAAGATTCCGGTTGTCGAAGTTCGATGGAACTCCCGGCGTGGTCCTGAGTTCACTTGGGAAAGAGAGGACGAGATGATGCGCAAGTATCCTAACCTGTTCAAGGATGCTGCCAGTACATCTTAATTTTCGGGACGAAAATTCCTCTAACAGGGGGATGATGTGACAACCCGAAATTTTTTTTTTAATAAAATATTTATGTGAATTTATAAATTGTTTTATAAATTGTTTTTATGTTTTTATTATTATTTAATGATAATAAAAACAATAATGACAATAATAATGATATTAATATTATTATTAAAAATAATAATGTTAATAATGATAATAATAATAATGATAATGAAAATATTGTTATCAATAATAATTTATAAAATTATTAAATTGGTTTAACAAAGTCCAAGGGGGTGGTTTGTAATTGTTGAAACCTGTTTTAAAACTCTTATACATGAAATAATAAGATTCTAAAACCCCAGGGACTATTCTGTAAAATTTTAAAAACCAAAACCCAACCCCCCGACCCACTGTTCCCCGTCGGCTTCTTCCTCCGGCGAAGTCTCCGGCGAGACCCAAACGGCCAAATCACACGGTTTGGATCCAATTAATCATTCCCGACATTTTCACATGGGTTATTCGAACACATGACCCACATTAATTTGAATATTACCAACGAAATGGTGCGATCGATCTACCTAACCCACTTCGGCCGACCAAACCAACAAACCGGGCACTGAACAATATTATTAATCGAATTGATTGCGCACTATCAACCTTTTTATCATTTAAAAACTTCCTTCGGGTTTCATTTGATCTGAAAACACATAAACATATCAATTTGATCACCCCACTCGACCGCGACTTGCAGCTCACTGTTCTTCATCATTTCGAACACCGAAACAGGTAATTAAATATACCATTGAGTTCGGTTTTACATGGGGATTAAAAGCCCCATGAATTCAATCGTTTACAGATTCGATTGGGGGTTCAATTGGATCGATTTCAGTACTAGGGCTCGGTTGATTAGGGGGAGTTGGACTGAAACGGTTTAAAAGGAATTGGGAACCAGAACAACCGCGGCTGTATGCCTTTGGTTTACTGGTTTGTGTGTGAGGTTATGAACAGGAGGTCAGGGGTTCGAACCCTGCCCCCAACATTATTTTTTTAAATGCCTTTTTAAGCATTTTAAAAATATACAAAAATTACCAAAAATTATAAAAATAATTTTTCAAAGCTTCTGTTATTTTTAATACCATTAAATAATTTTCTGTAAATTATTTAATTAAAAATACTTTAAATAAAATTTATAAAATATTATTTAAAAATATTATAAATAACTATTTTTATAAAAATAGACTTTAAATTATGATTTAAAGTATTAATCCATTAATTGGACACCATATCATTTTTATTTAATGATAAATCATAATAATTATAGAAAAATAATTATTTAAAAGCCTAAATTATTTATGAAAATAAATATTACATGTGTTATAAATTATTGTCCATATAAAAATGGATTTCCAAATAATAAATTAGATCATCAAATTATTAATGGATGTTATAATATTTTGTGGACTTATTTTGATAATATAAATACAAAGTAAATTTTATAAATTTAAATATTTATAAAATCTTACAAAAATTAAATATAAACTTATATGTTTATATAACGTCTATAATTTAATTAGAATATAATGATATGTCAAAATCATTATTAAACTAATTAAATTTTATATAAATCATTGATTATTAACAAAAATAATTAAATGACTTAATGATTATAACAAATCCCAGAAAACCGAACCATAGATCAATTGAACACCAGGTTCAAGATCTAACCTATTTTGGTTTGGATTTGTATCTGTTTACTTATGTGAATTATAATTCCTTAGCAGGAATTTACTAGCTTGTCAACAACCCAAAGGACTGAGGTGAGTTCGTAATTGTCCCCTTTTTAATGATTTAAATATTTTGGGGCTGGAATACATGTCGTGTTTGATATTTCAGATTATTTTGTGAGTTCTCGTGTTTCCCTTTACTTTGGTTTTGGGATGAGGCATGTTCTTTTGAGATGGAACTTTTATTTGTGATATTACTTACTGTTCTTGGGATGAAACATGCCCTTTTGTTTTATGAACCATGATGGTGCTTTGCTTGGTGCTTGTGTGTGGGATAATGAGTTCACCTTATAAAAGGGTTCCGACAGGCTATCCATATGCAAATAAACTATGATACATGGACAAATTCAATGTGAAGGATTTGTTGGGCTTGTACTTAGTAAGTATGTGGGATAGCGGGTTCACCTTATAAAAGGGTTCCGTATCTTCACAAAGTAAATCTTTCCTTGGATGATAATTGACGATTTATCATTGTGTTTATTTATGAACTCACCAACCCTGTGTTGACACTTGATTTTACATGTATTCCAGGTATCTACTAGGAGCTTATGGATATGCACATAGGATCATATAAGAGCTCCAGATACATATTGATTATTAATAAGACATGATTAGACGTATTGTTAAGAAACAATATATGTATTTATTTCCGCTGCGTATAATATTTAATACTCTGATTATTAATGAAATGGTTATCTAAAACTTATCATATAGATAACTGCATCTCTGTGTAACTACTGTGTTCGATCCTGTTTGCTCACCCCTCCGTGATAGATTCCAGACCCGGAATTTGAGGGTGTGACAAATCAAGTTTGGGAACTTGTTGTACCACCTCTTAATTCCAAGGTAGTTGGAAGTAAGTGGGTTTTCAAGAAGAAAACCGATATGCATGGAAACTTGGATACTTATAAAGCTAGACTTGTAGCAAAAGGTTTCACTCAAACTCAAAGGGTTGATTATGATGAAACCTTCTCACCTGTTGCGATGCTAAAGTCTATAAGGATATTGTTTGCCATAGCTGCTCATTATGATTATGAGATTTGGCAAATGGATGTCAAAACTGCTTTCCTAAATGGATATCTTGAGGAAGATGTCTATATGGTTCAGCTAGAAGGTTTTGTCGATCCAAAACATCCTAATAAAGTATGCAAGTTAAAGAAATCAATCTATGAATTAAAACAAGCATCGAGAAGCTAGAATCACCGTTTTGATGAGAAAGTAAAGAAATTTGGCTTCATCAAAAACGCTGATGAGGCTTGTGTGTATAAAAAGGCTAATGGGAGCACAATAACTTTCCTAGTATTGTATGTTGATGACATACTACTATTTGGAAACAACATTCCAACCTTGGAAGGTGTAAAAACTTGGCTTGGAAGTTGTTTTTCCATTAAGGATCTTGGTGAAGCCACCTATATTCTGGGAATAAAGATCTATAGGGATAGATCAAGGCGGTTGATTGGTTTGAATCAAAGTGCATACATTGATAAGATCTTGAAAAGGTTCAAGATGGAAAACTCTAAGAAAGGTACCGTACCTATTCAAATAGGAACGATGTTGAGTACGACTCAATGTCCAAGCTCAAAGGATGAGCAAGATAAAATGAAGGCAATCCCAAACGCATCTGCTATTGGATCCATCATGTATGCAATGATATACACTCGACCGGACGTGTCATGCGCCTTAAGCATGACAATCCGTTACCAGCAAAATCCTGGAAACAGTCATTGGATGGCTGTTAAGAACATACTTAAGTACCTAAGGAGGACAAGAGATATGTTCCTAATCTATGGATCTGGTGACGAGGAACTCGTTGTAAAAGGTTACACGGATGCAAGTTTCCAAACCGATCGTGATGATTCTCGGTCACAATCGGGATACATTTTCATTCTGAATGGAGGAGCGGTTTCTTGGAAGAGCTCTAAGCAGGATGTGGTGGCTCTATCAACTACAAATCAGAATACGTCGCCGCCTCATTGGCAGCTCAAGAAGCTGCATGGTTGAAGAAATTCATTGCCGATCTAGGGGTTGTCCCTTCCATTCAGGTCCCACAGAGATCTTTTATGATAACGAGGGTGCGATTGCTCAAATCAAGGAACCTCGTGCTCGTCAAAAGACTAGGCACATTGAGCGGAGATTCAACTACATACGAGAAGAAGTTGAAAAAGGAAAGATATGTATTCGCAAAGTTCACATGGATCAAAACATTACGGATCCTCTCATGAAGCTCCTTGAAAATGCAAAGCATGAAGGTCATACTTGTGCCATGGGACTTCGATATTCTAGTGATTGGATTTGATCTGTAAATTTTGTATTTGGATATGTGGAACTCCTTATTATTTGAATAACATTATTTGGTTATAATGTTTCAATTAATATTCCAATTTAGCATGTTTAATCTATGAGTAAATTGTTTACTCTAAATGTCCATAGTCGTTCAAACTTGTGGGAACAAGTGTGAGGGTAAGACTATTATGAACTTGGATTGGTTGATATTCATAAGGATGAATATAGAGCAATGGGTTGCTACCAAGGTTCATAGATATTTGTGGGATACAAATATTGGACTAACCCGCATCTCAAATTTACTACATGGAATCTTATTGATTGATCATAAGTAAATTTGAGTAAAGGCGAATATCATTTGGTATCCTCCGACCTGAGATACATATTGGGTTTTGATATTCACCAAGTATTATACCTTGAACTAATTCTTCACTATCCTGAAATAGTGGACAGTACATAAGGGTATGTTCAGGTATAACACAAGGTGTTTGTGAGAAACGTATGTAGTCAAGATGGAATTTGTTCCTCTTATTCATTGAGAGTTAGATGTCTAAGGCCTGATTAAGTTAAATCAACAAGGAATGATCATTCTGTGTCCTTGGAGTTAACATGACATCCCTAACAAAAGGATAGATGATTGATTCACCTAAATCATTTCAAGTAGGGTACTTGAAAGGGATGATGTTATTGAATGGCCATAAGTCATGCGTATTAAGGGTAGTAAACCGTTGTTAGGCGGTATTTACTGCTTGCATCAATCTTCTATGAATCTTGGGCAAGTGGGATATTGTAGGATTGTATATGCCCAAGACACGTAGAATATTGATGTGGTTAGTACGTTATGATCCAAGTCGGGTTATACCCAATAACAAGCTTTACAATCACCAAGAATTATTTAATTGATGATGGGATCATGCAATTGAATAATTGCACCATGTCTAGAAAAAGGGTTTTCTAAACAAAGGCATAAGAGATGGAACAAATTATAAGGATAATTTGTTGATGGGTTTATTATTATTTGTTATTTAAAAGGGTTTAAATAACACTAATAATATAAGAGTATACTTTAATTAAATTGTTTAATTAGAGAAGACTTATGTCACATTTTAAATAAGTCTAGTAGATGACTTATTAATGTGTGACAAAACACTAGTTAATATTAAGTGAGTGTGTTTAATTAAAGAGGGAAACTATCTTATTTTGAACACATTTTGGCCGCCCACTCCTTAGGTGATTGGGCCTTTTGTTGTCTTGAGAAGACACAAACTTAACTAGTGGAAGACCTCTCATTTTTCCAATCTCAACACATGCAAAATCAGCCAAACTCTCTCTCTTTCTCTCCTCCATCTCACGAAAATGGCAGCAGCAAATTGAGGGTTTTGGAGTTGATTTGGTGTTCATTCTCTTCCTAACAAGAAGGTGTATTGCAAGGGCTTGGGGTATAGACACTTGAGGATCTCTACACTTGAGTTCTTGGCCGTTTTAGCATCTCAAATCTCCTTCTTTTGGACGTTTTCTTGCTGCTGGAAGGAGGTAGCTTGACAGCCCTTTGTGGCTGTCATATTATGTGATTTTATATAGTATTACATGTGTTAATAGCTTGTTCATTCACATATTAAAGATCCTTTTGATTTGGGTTTGTTTTTCATCTTAAAAACATCATTTAGAACATGAAATTTTCAGATTATAAACATGTTATAATCCTAAACATCCGCTGCGTTTTCTGAAAGTTTAAAAGGTTAAACTATGTTCTAGTGTTCTAACAAACCATTCGTTATATTTGTTTAGCACATCAGTCTTTTCATTAACACTTCTCAATTTGATGTTTTCTTTTAAATCATTTTACAAATTTTTGTTCTTTTCGACAACATTAGCATATTCAACTTTTGATTTCATTGGTTTTGAAAATTTTCCACGAATAAAAACATTTTTCTATTGTGAGCAATAGAATTATGAAATCGTTGTTTGCTTAGTGATTTTTGTCGAAAAGCACAATTATTTGCAAGATGATTTATGTTTCCACACTGATAACATTTCCTTTGTTGTGGGTGGAAAACAAAATGTGGATGACAATTATGAAAATTGTCATAAAAACCAAAGTTAGATTGACTTTTTGGTTTCACTTTCTGTACAGTCTCTCGAATCTTTGCTTCATTTGATAATTACTTGTTCATCTTAGACAGATTCGAGGAAATGGGTGATTTGTTCATCTGTGATTTTTCATTTGATTTAACTGCTGTGACTTTTGGAATGGATGATGCTGGAATTGGACCAGTCTTAGAATGTGCTGGGGAAGGACCAGGCTTTGTTATTCGAATAGATGCTGGAGAAGGACCAGGCTTTTGAATTTTCAGAATTGATGAGGAAGGAGCAGTCTTTTGCACATCTGGGCTACACATAACTTGTTTCACAGGGTTAGCATTCTGATAAAGTTTATTTTTAAAGAATCAAAAATTCATTTCTTTAAAAATATAATCTTCATCTTCAATTAAACCTTTAGAAACAAATCTATTTTTAAAATCTTTTTCAAGGTTCACTTTATGATTTGTCCTTTGACTTTCATTCAAGTTACAGTTTATATTTGATTTTGTTTCATTTGAAGCAACATACTTTTCATTTCTCAATGAAGTTTGATTACAATCAGATTTGAAATTGTTTACATTCTTATTTTTCAAACTCTCTCTTTCATTCTCACTATCACAATCACTCCCCACTCTTCAACCAAACCATCCACCTTCACATTATCTGCACAAAAATTTTCAGTTGATTGTTTAGTTTTTGTTATTGTGATAGGATCAACAGTCAATTTTATTTTGACTGAAGGTTTTAAGTCTGAGGAAGGTGAAAAACCTATCACATAACTCATATCACAATCAGAAATGACATCAGATGAAGCAAACGTGAATAATCATGATTGATTGGAGGAGCGATGTTTGAAAATCCAACACCATATTTTCCTCCTTTTATCTTCTGTATCATTTGAGATTTGATAATACCTTCAACCATTTTTGAGGAAAGTACAAACTTTTCAACAGTCAATTTAGCCGAGGCTAGTTCACTGTTGAGTCGATTGATTTCTAAGTCGAGTTCATTATTTCTGTTAGTCAAATCATTATTTGTACATTCTTTATCATGAAGATTTAATTGTAAGTTGTACACCATTTTATTTAAACCATCAAGTTTTTCTTTAAAAATCTTTTCATTTGACTTGTGTTTTCAAGCTTGATATTGAAGTTTTTCAACTTCCATTATCAAGTTCTCATTATGAACTCTGTACCTTTGAACTTTCTCAATACATATATTTGTGCATAAATCATCATATACCTTTGGTTCTGAGCTTTCTCCATCCGACTCTTCAACCTTCTTTACCATGAATGCTTTCAAAGCATCAACATGTTCTTCCACTGGAGCAACGTCAACAGTCTTTGAATCTTCAAACTTGTATTTGACTGGAGGCTCAACAGTGTACTCTTCAACTTCTTTCTTCTTCTCAACAACCTTCTTTTCTTTCTCTTCCTTCTCACCAATTTCTTCATCTTTAACTTCTTCCTTCTCTGCTCTCTTCTCACCAAACAAACCATCCAACAGATCATCAGATACAAACTCAGCAAACAAATTTTCTTCCTCATCTGGTTATTGTAAAACTCTCAGTCTGTGTTTGATCTTGGCTATTGTTGTAAAACTCGGTCAATTCCCAAGAACAATAGCAAAGATCTCAATCTCAAGAACGTGGAATATAATTGAGATTGAAAGAAGACAAACAGTAGATCAAATAGCTTTTAATTGATAATCAAAGTGATTACAATCTTGTGCGAATTGCACAGAAAGATTACAAAGCAAATTGAACAATTTTGAACTAGAAAACTTTAGAACTGTTTTACAAAAGCGAAAAAATACATATTTATACTAAAAAAACATTCTCGCGCGAGACAAGCTTTTCACGCGGATCAACCTTTCGCGCGACTCCTCTTTGTCGCGTGACTTCTTCATTTTCGCTTGACTTCTTTATTTTTGCTTTCGTTGTTTTGCCGAGCCTAATATAGTCTTCTACAATCTCCTCCTAGGCTCGGTGAAACACTCTTAGTCAAAATCAACGTTAGCTTTCTTGTATGTGCCAGAATAGGCATACCACTTATTCCTTAGGATCCGATCAGTCATCCAAACATACTGGCAAGATAAAAAGTAAACAGACTCGTCAGCTGTGATAGGGCAATGTAGCAGCTTTTTCAAGTCGTCTTTGCCAAACTTAATTAAGTCAGCTGGATCAATGATTTTGTATGATCTATCAATACATTTGATCACAGCCTCACCTAAATCCTTTTCACAAATCCAAAAAATAAATTGCTTCAAAGAATTTGGAGGAATGGGAGCATGAACTGGAACTTTCTTTATGTATTTTGGATGTTGATAGACTCTGATTTTCATTGGAGCTTTAGTATTTTCATCAATTCTAGAAGAGTCATCAATCACCTTTGACTTTGCAGTTCTGAAGTCCTTGAAATTAGTTCTCATCTCTCTTCTAATCTTTGACCTTATTAATTCAACTTCTCCATGGTTGCTTTCATTGAAAAATGGAGCTTTACCCATTGCATAAAGATCAGCAGCTCGTAATGTATGGAAATCTTGAGTACTCTTTAAGTAATCAATCTTTCCATTCTTCCTTTTGATCACATACATTTTCTTTTCTCCATCATATGCCCATCTAACAACATGAGAGATTTCACCATACTTATCTTTTGGCTTTGATACGAATAAAAAATGAGTTTCTATAGGAGGTGGAGGTGCTCTGAACTGTAAACCACCTTTGGTATATAATACAATCTGTCCTGTAACATCCTTTTTTATTGAAGCAGTTGGAGTTGGTTCACTTACAAAATCTGATGGGATGTCACCTTCTTCCAGATTTATATCTTTGAATAAATCTTGTAAGTTGTTTCCAAATATATCAGTATACTCATTTTGCTCATCCACATCATCAAATAAACCAAACTCTTCTTCAGTAGCTTCTGTAAATGTAGATTGCTGAAAAGAATACAACTCTTTCTCATATAAATCTTCAGTAGCAGGATCCAAAGGTTCATATCCTTCTGGATTACTAGCACTTGGTCCTGAGACATTTTTAGTGCTAGTGTCACTAGTTGGATTAGAAGATAAACCACCAACATCACCTCCATCATCATCATCATCATTCTCATCATTATCATCTTGATTATCACCATCATCTCCACCATCATTGTCATCATCGTCATTATCTTCATCATCTTCATCATCTAATTCATCATCAGAATCACCATAATCAACCAAATCATCATCTTATTCTTCATTTACAACAGGGAGAGGCATCATATGCTCAGGCTCAACAAAAGCTATAGGATTTACAACTTCAGTGATAGGTACTTCAGGTGTAGTTTAATCACCTTCAGTAACACTAACACTTGGTTGTGCATCTGTAGTGTGAGCTTCTGTAACTCTCTCACTTTCTTGTATATCAACTGCAGGAGATGGACTTGGAGAACGCCTGCTCGTCTCACCAACCACAGTTATAGAACGTACAACCTGAGGTTGATAGAAGTAAGTTTGAGAGATAAACTCTCTCAGCTCATTAAGTTGTCTCTCTAAACCCGAAGAGTAATCAATCACATTCTTCATTTGTAGCTCCAGAGATGCTATCCTTGAATCCTTAATGGTAGAATCCATATGAATCATAGAAATAAGTTTGGTTTTCTCTTCATTCTCCTTTCTTAGCTCAGAGATAATCTTCACATTCTCATAGCTTTCTTTTTCTAGATTCTTGACCCTTTCTTCCAATGTGATAGATTGAGGAGCACTTCTTGATTCTTCTCTACCTCTGAACTCTGGTGGAGTGTTCAGAAATGTATCAACATCGAACTCCAAATTTTCTTGTCGAGGTGGAGTTGAGAAACCAGACCCAGAAATATTTGCTGATTCAGAAACAGGAACAGTTTCTGTCTCAGTAACAGTGGTAGTCACATCAGCTTGTTGTTCTTATTTGGTCACCACTCTCTCAGGTGATCTCTGAATATTGGAAATAGTAGTCTGTTCAGCTTCTGTAATAATCACATGAGTTCGTGGTCGTTTAGGAATACCACCACCTCTTCCTCTTTTACCTTTTGAATAATCTTTCCTCTTAGCCATTCTTTTGAGCCTCAGAGATGTATTTGGTGATACATCAGGAACATAATCCGTATCTCTTTCTTCAACAGATCTTTTCCTGGAGGAAGTTGGTGTAGATGGAGTCTGATCTGTTTGAAGGACATAGGGAACATTCCCTATCTGGTCACTCACAGTATCTGAACTGGAGGCTGAGTGAACATCACCTTCCAATCTTTCTTCATTTGTTGGTTCATCCTCAAACATTCTCTCAATCTCCTCATCTATGTCATCTCTATCAACAGAGGCAGAAGTGCCAGTCTGTGCCTCCTCAGTATGTACATCTCCTCCCAAATCTCCAACACTGTCATCAACTTCAGAAAATCTTCCTATTTTGGCAAAACTTTCTCCTAAGCACTTATTTCCTCGTGCTCCAGTGATGAGTAAATATCTCCTTCTTAATGGTCTGAACAACATACTTAGGAGATCTAAGTGTAGCAAGCTCTGGGTAGGCATCATTTATCACCAACTGAATGAATCTTGGATACATGATAAATTTTCTTCCAGGAATAGCCGTAGCATTCTTTTGCATTTCCTGAAAGATCACTCCAGAAATGCCGAAAGGGATATCATCCACCAGAGATACCAATAATGATCCAAAAACCACACTTAGACTATCCATTCCTGCCTTGAGGTTGCTTAGACAATGAATTACCATATGGAATAAGTATTTCCAGTAAGGTGGTAACCATTTCTTCTCAAGGCTTGGATATCTATACTCATATCCCATTCTGGTCAGACAATCCATTACAATGGCAGTGGTCCAGAAAGCATCGATAAGCTCAGTTAAGAATAGCCTGAGATACAATCACGTTCTTCTCTTTAACAGTAGCAATAATAATGGGATTTCCTGCTTCATCCTTCTCTAAAATGGCAGTGGTCCAGAAAGCATCGATAAGCTCAGTGTAGATGTTGGGATTTGCTGAGATAGCATAAACAATCCTAGAATTCTTTAACCCCTCAATCATAGAAGAGAACAGTTCTTTCCCTTCTGGTACTTCATCCAGATAAGCTACACAATTATGATTTTTATTAAAAATCATTTGTGCCATCTGCAAAGTCACAAACAAACAACATGAGTACAATTGAAATAACTTAATTACAAACAAGAAAATTTGAACACTTAGAAAATTTTCAAAAATTAAGTTTTCATTCACGTGAAAAGAAAAAATTATCACACTTAGAAAATTTTCATCTATTATGTTTTCAGTCGCGCGAAGGAAAATTTCAACACTTAGAAAAATTCCAACATTTAAAGATCTCAGTCGCGCGAAGACTATTTTCACGCGAGAAGTACTTTCGTGTGAAAATACTTTTTATGCGAAAACAACCATTTCTTATGCGAAAAGTCCTTTCGTGCGAAACTATTTTCACATAGAATCTGAGTTTGCATCAAATTCAAATTCAAGCGAAAACTAAATACGTGCGAAAACTATGACTATGCGAAAACTTCACGCGAAATCAATTTCCACCCGAAAACACAAGTCGCGTCTGTTCATTTTCTTAAGCGATTCGCGCAGACCATAATCAAATTAACTTTCAAAACTTGATTTTAAACAATGAAATTCATTCCCCAACTGTCGCCTAAGTCTACTATGTCCATTCCATCTTTCAATTGTAACATTTAAGTGCATTTTATTACATTTTGGTTTAAGGTTGTTAAGTTCCTTTTAGTATTTGATATCTTTAGTAACCATTTTAATCAAAATCTACCTGTCAATCTCGAAGCTTGATGAAATGTGAACAAATGAGAAAGTTATAACACAAGATATATTTAGAAATTGATAAGAAAGATATAAGTGAAAATGAATTTCGGATGAACAATGAATGCGAAAAGTGATTTCGTTTTCATCACTGTGATATTTATATGTCAAGAATGTCACGCGACAAACCCTTTCGCGCGACAGACCTTTCGCGCGACAATCCCATTCGTGCGAGAGTGTTTTGACACTTTGAAAAAATTTCAACTTTTCAATTTTTCACATATTTCAAAAACTTATATTATCAATTAGGTATGACAACAAAATGTTTTATTTATCAAGTGACCAATTAATTTAATGAATCTTCAATTTTCAAAAATTTATTTGTGATCTATTTGTCTTAAACCTAAACAAAACAAAAACAAAACAAATGAAAACAAAACAAAACAAACAAAATAACAAAATAATGAAAACAAATAAAGAATCAAGATCTGAATTGTTTATTGATCAAAATTATCTTGTAAGAATTTTCATAATGAGATCATATAGTTTCTTTGTCAAGTCAAGACCCTGTCCAGCTTTATTTAAAATAAACTGGTTAAGTTGATTGTCAATATATTTTGTTCTTTTAAAACTTATACTTCAGGTTTTACTCAGAAACATAAGGAGTGATACTTATCATGTTTTGTATGATTTTAAATAAATTCAGTGGATCCCACAATCAGAACTTCTGTAAAATACTTATTAGCCTTGAAGACACTTTCGAGATTTCAAGTCACCCTAAATTGACTTAAACCATGCATTGTTGATCAGTGATATCATTTATTTATTCCTAAAATATAGCTATTTGAGCATAACTAGCCTGAGAAATATTTCTTAACACGGAATATTAACAAGTTTAAGGACTTACTAACAGCCATCCGGACTTACGTCTGCCATCTATAGATGTTTAGGACTTACAAGCCATCCGGACTTACATACCCCATCTTTTAATTTTACCTTCCGTGATCAGAAAATATTCTCAAAGTAGGAAATATATATCATATAGTATGTATGTCTTTAGACATATCTTTTGATTTGTGCACCTTGGCATCTTATATCTTATATGGCCTTTTGGCATCTTTTTGCTCATTTATTTCTTTTTATGTCTTTTTATTTCTTTTTGCATATCTTTTTGTATTTTCTTTTATATATATATATATATATATATATATATATATGTATATATGATGATCACTGAATCAAACAATAACAGGCTTGAGTATGGCCAGAATATAACTCTCAGTCTGTGTTAGAACATTTTTGATATTTTCACAGAATCCTGATATGTTCCCCACTAAATCATATCACTATAATTCAAGTATAATCACTCAATTATGATCTTTTCATTTCTGAAAGCAAAGCCTATTGACACATCAATCATAATCCAAGTCTTTTTATATTAAAGCCTTTGAAAGTACTTAGATTTGTTTTGAAATTTGTAATATCATTTCTCATTTAATCATGAAAATTTATTTTTAACAATTCTTTAATCTTGACTCCCCCTAAAATCATTTATTTTTAATATTTTTCAGAACTTGTTTTTCTAATTTCTCCCCCTAAAATTGTGATTGTTC
Organism: Flaveria linearis; assembly: GCA_024085815.1. Taxonomy (NCBI): domain Eukaryota; kingdom Viridiplantae; phylum Streptophyta; class Magnoliopsida; order Asterales; family Asteraceae; genus Flaveria; species Flaveria linearis. The sequence goes on from CM044010.1 coordinate 21,527,113, forward strand.
TTTTAAAGAAAAAGAAAACAATTACAATTTTATTCCTTATTAAAAAAGAAAAATCTTTTTGTGAAGATTCAAGAAATCAATTTATCCAAAGTTAATCATTCCCAATGATTGCACAAGGAAATCAAAGCGAGAATGATCAAATGCCTTGGTAAATAAGTCAGCAATGTTTTCAGTTGACGGCACTTGTTTTAAATGAATAAGTTTACGATCAAAACAATCACGGATAAAATGGATTCGGATGTCAATGTGTTTAGTTTTGGAATGTTGAATGGGATTTTTAACGATGTTCAGTACTGCCGTGGTGTCACACCAAATCAGTGTGTCATATATGTTGAGACCATAATCGAGAAGTTGTTGTTGAATCTAGACAAGTTGGGAACAACAGCTCGATGCAACCACATATTCAGCTTCGGCAGTGGATGTTGAAACAATGTTCTGCTTTTTACACTGCCAGGAAATGAGTCGGTTACCCAAAATTAACATCCTCCTGTAGTCGATTTCCTGTCTAAATTGCAACCACCATAATCACTGTCAGTGAAGCAAATAAATTGAAATCGGAAGTTCAAGGATACCAAAGACCAAGTTTGGGTTGACCCTTGAGATACTTGAAAATCCGCTTGACAGCTTTCATGTGTGATTCTTTTAGATTACTTTGATGGCAGGCACACTGACAAACAGGAAACATGATATCTGGCCTGTTTGCAGTAAGATACATGAGGGAACCAATCATCGATCTGTACAAATGTTGATCAACGGATTCTCCTAATGGATCTGGAGTGAGAGCGGGACGAGAAGACATAGGAGTTGGAGCTACTTTGGAGTCTTGAAACTTGTATTTCTCTAATATAGTCTGAACATATTTTTCTTGATGAATGAGAATACCAGTTTCAGATTGAGTAACTTGGATACCCAAGAAAAATGAAATTTCACCAAGAGAGCTCATCTCGAATTTCTTTTTCATCACTTCTTCAAACTCCATGCACATACTATCATTTGTAGACCCAAAAATAATATCATCGACATAGATTTGAACCAGAATGATGTCATCACTTGATTTACGAATGAATAAGGTTTGATCAATTGCGCCTCGTGAATAACCATTTGCAAGCAAATATTCAGTCAGAGTCACATACCAAGCACGAGGTGCTTGATGTAAACCATACAATGTCTTATCCAACTTGTAAACATAATCAGGATGATCTGGATCTTCAAATCCAAGAGGTTGACAAACATAGGTTACTTCCTTCATTTCCCCGTATAAGAAAGCAGTTTTTACATCCATCTGATACACCTTGATATTTATGGATGAAGCAAAGGCTAAGAAAAAGCGTATTGCTTCAAGTCTTGCAACTGGAGCATACACTTCTCATAATCCAATCCTTCAATTTGATAAAATCACTGCACCATAAGACGTGCTTTGTTCCGAACTATAACACCTTTTTCATCCATCTTGTTCCTGAATATCCACTTTGTTCCAATCGGAAATCTTGCATTGCCTCTATCCAACTGTTTTCCTTGAGTGCCATTTCAACATTCTTGGGAACTATTTGTGATAGAAAGCAAGCATACAGACATGTGTTGATTGCTCCTAAACGACTTCTGGTAATTACACCTTCATGCAATGGACCAATGATTGCGTCAGTTGGATGAGTTTTATGGATTCTCAGTTGAGGAATATCATCTGCAACAATCTCATTTTCCAAGTTAGTGATGTGTTCAACATTTTCATTCACATCTTCAGAGTTTCTAGACTGATACAAATTATTTTCTTCAAACGTGTCATCTGAAAGGTGATTTTCATGAGCAGTAGACATATTTGGAGATTCTTCAAATGGAACTTGAATGACTTCTATTGGAGTATCAATAGTTTCTGAAGAAGATGAAGATAATGGTGAATTCAGTGATTCTTCCGGCTCCTGATTGGGGATTTGTTCTGAAAAATCATCTGGTAAACCAGAACTTTCAGACACATGCACAGAAGCAGTAGGAATACTTCTGGATGATGATGGAATTGCAGAATCATCAGATATAAGAGATGGAATTTCCTCAATGATTTTGTTCTCCAAAGATAATGCTTGAGAATTAGTATCTGCAGACGAAGGTTTAGAAATTTTAAAATTTATGAACAATGATTCATAATCATAAACCCAAGAAGGAGCTGAACCTGCATCAGTTATGTTAAGCTCGTGCCTATCAGTATTAAATGACTTAATTATTTGTCTTGTTCTTCTATTATTAACCCGATATGCAACCTTATTAGCTGCATATCCCACAAAGTAACATTCATCAGCCTTTTCAGAAAATTTTAAGGTTGATTCGGTTGTATGTAACAAAGTACAGCAACAACCAAAGGCTTTAAAATATTTGACTTTGGGTTTGTGTTTATAAAATATTTCATATGGAGACATATTTAATCTTTTATTTATTAGAACACGATTCTGAACATAACATGCAGTGTTTACTGCTTCAGCCTAAAAGAACAGTGGTAATTTGGCAGAAGATATCATAGTTCTAGCTGCTTCAATGAGTGTTCTATTTCTTCGTTTTGCAACTCCATTTGTTGTGGAGTGCCTGCAGCACTGAATAGTCTAGCAATGCCCTTGGATTCACAAAACTCATTCAACGTCTAATTGCAAAATTCTGTTCCATTGTCACTTCGGATGCATTTAACCTTTTTATCTGTCTGATTCTCCACCAAATTAATGAATTTGATCAAAAGATGTGGAGTCTCATCCTTAGATGCTAAGAAAAACACCCAAGTAAATCTTGAAAAGTCATCACTAACAACTAAACAATAAGATCTTCGACCCAAACTTAAAACGCTCACTGGACCGAATAGATCCATGTGTAAGAGTTGTAAGATTGATTCGATTGAGTTGTGTGCAATTGGTTTGTGAGGAAGTTTATGTTGTTTACCCTTTGAACATGACAAACAATGTTCATTTAATTGAAATTTTTTTTCCGGTAAACCAATGACATGATTTCCACGTACCAATTTGTTCATGTTTTTAAGATTTACATGTCCCAACCGACGATGCCATAACATGGAATCATTCTCCGAGGCTTTGGATAATAAGCAAAAAGCGGTTACCAAAGAATTAGAACAATGCATATCAAGAAGATATGTGTCATTGTCTCTCGGAGTCCTCATCAAACCCATTCATCTGGAATTACAAAACCAGGTTTTATGATTAAACATTCTTTGTTAGTAAAGTGTGTAGAATATTTTTTGTCACAAATTTGAGACACACTTAGCAGGTTATGTGTGACAACCCGAATTTTTTTTTTTTCCCTTCCGGTTAGTACTATCGCGAATTAATTCATTTTATTATTTAGTAAGATTAATAATAATAATAATAATAATAATAATAAAAATAATGAAAACAACAATAATAATAATATTTAAAAATTATTAAACTTAATTTAATAAGTCCAGGGGTAGTTTTGTAAATGTGGAAACTTGTTTTAAAAGGTTAACACATGAAATGATAAGTTTTGAAAGTACAGGGACCATTCTGTAATTCTGAAAAACCCAACCCCCATCCCCCGTTTTCCGGTCGCCGGCCGGCGAAGCTCCGGCGCGGCTCCGGCGACCCCCAAACGTCCACATTACTCGTTTTTAACTCAAATAAATCGTCCCGACATCTTCTAGTGGATAATACGAACCTAACCCACGAACAAATTTAACAAATAAAGCCGAGTAGTGCGATTTCCACTCGACCGAAAGTTCGGCCGACCCACTCACCTATTCGGGCACTAAATCTAAATAATAATCGAAAGAAATCGCACATACATGATCATTTTGTCGTTTCAAAACTTCCACTAACCTCAATTTAGTATAAAAACACACAAACATATCGATTTGATTAACTCTCTCGGCCGAAACCTGCAACTCTACCAAAATCCATACTCCGAGCAATAATTACTGAAATTAACATAGGGCTTTCAACCATTACAATCATTCGAAGCTATCTGGAAAGTTAATTTGATTTTCATCAGTGTTTGATCCAAATTCGAGTTCAAGTTGAACCGCGACTTGTTCTTGACTGTTTATATCATCAAATCGATTCAAATCAGGTAATTAATTACATCTATATGTTCGGTTTATCATGGGGATTAAAAGCCCTAACTTTAATTTGATTAATAACATTGATTTGATCTTCAATTGAATCGAAATCGAATTAGGGTTCTTAATTTGGGGGAAAACATTTGGCTTGTATTTAAAAGATTTTGAAACTGAGTTCCATCGCGGTTGCAGCCTTGGTTCATTGGTTCCCCGTCCATTTGCCATCTAAGAGGTCCCGGGTTCGAACCCGGGCACCCTCTTCTAATTTTTAAAGCTTTTTCTAAGCTTTTAAAATTTCAGAAAATTTATAAAAATTATAAAAATAATTTTTATAAACTTTGTTTATATTTTTGAACACCAAGTAATTTTCTGGATTTTTTTCTTAATTAAATAATTGTTTTGAAAATATTTTAATAAATATTATTCTTGGTTAAAATCTATTAAAAATGAGTTTCAACTAAGAAAATAATTTCGGTTCAAACGATTATTATTTTAAAATCATGGTTGGCCTAAAATAATTGTTTAAATTTTATATTTAATGCTGTTATTATAAATTGTTTCATCTTTAGATAATAATGGGACTTGAAATAATAAATATTTATAAAAGTAAATAACATTATATTAATTAAGGTTTTATCATGATAATTATAGAAATCATATAATTTATAATCTCGCAAAATTATTTACAAATATAATTACTTATAACAAATTACCATAACAAATGGTTTAGATTAATATTATTGATATTAATCTATATATTATTCTAAATATTTGTAAATGATTATAAAGATTCATTATATATTAAATCATAGTAACTTAAAGGCATTCCTAAAATATTTACAAATAAAATCCTTCTAATGGATTAAGAACGTAAATAATTATTTTGAAAAGTATTATTTACTAAAAACCCCAAATTCATATTAAAACCCTAGTTCACGTTTAATCGTTAAACCTTAATATTAATCTAAATCTAAAAATATAAGTACATGCTTAGGTATCTCGTGAAGGAGTTCGTTGGAACATCAATTAATATCCTATTCAATCATCTTATATACGTACTTATACGTCAGGTGAGTTTACAGCCCCACTTTTACTTTATACTATTTTTGGGGGAGAGAACATGCTGTTTTCATAAACGTTACATTATATTGAATTGTTGTGATACTGTATATACATGATACTATGTTCGTATACTTTTCATTCGGTCCGTTACTACGCAAGTAGAAACGTGGAAACAATTTCATTCGGTCCGTTACTACGCAAGTAGAAACGTGGAAACAATTTCATTCGGTCCGTTACTACGCAAGTAGAAACGTGGAAACAATTTCATTTTCGTTGATCAGTATTATTGTAATATCACCGGTTTACTAGTGTGATACCACTAAAGTCCTCACTCTCGAACCGTTAATGTATGTAGTATAGCGAGGCAATTCTGAGTAGATCTACTGGGTTTGACAAACCCCACCCGGGCTAGTCGCGCTAGCACAACGTTCGTCAAACGGGTGTTTAATTGACCTAAGTTCTGTTGCTGTGACCTGGTATTCACAGCCGAGGCGTTCAGTTTCGATTGTCAGCTTCGGTTTCGAACTTCATACACTGAGTAACTGGTTTAGTAGATTAGCTACCTACTGATATTACTTTGTTTACTGTATCGGTTTACTTTATGTTCTGTTTGTCAAAATACATAATTGACGGGTTACATAATCCGGGATTTTCATACTTGACGGATTACATAATCCGGGGATTACATACTTGACGGATTACATAATCCGGGAATTACATACTTGACGGATTACATAATCCGGGAATTACTGATACTTATCGGATTACATAATCCGGGGATTTCATTACTGATACATACTGTTTTCTGAAAAACCTGTGAACTCACCAACCTTGTGTTGACACTTTAGCATGTTTCTTTCAGGTTCACAAGACGCGCACGATTAGGAGCATTCACTCATGCATATCTCACGTGGCTTATTTAATATTTTTCAGTAACTTCCATTTATTCGGTTTGCGCGTGTTGCGCCATTTAAACAATTAAGATTTACTATGCTTCCGCAACTTCTGTTATGTTTACTTTAAAAACTTGGTCTTTGGAATATTAAACTTCAAAAATGAATTATGTTTTACAATTAACGTGTCGTTTGGTGTAACTAATGGCTGAGATCCTGGAAGTCACACGCCTAACGGTAATACTCCGTTTGTGGAAATTTGAGGGTGTGACAGATTGGTATCAGAGCCATTGGTTATAGCGAACTAAATTGACATTGCATCTCATTTGCATTGCATTTAGACTATAGCCGTTGCCTTAGTTACACGCATATAGACACGTTTAGTTTTGTTAGTTGGTTTTGTTTTCATGCCTTACTAGTTTTTACCTGCTCAAGAACTGTTTGCTTTGGCGTCTTCCTGTAAGTGTTCGTCTACAGGGAGGGTGACTCACGGGAGGGTTTGAGTGCCTAATTCAAGTGATTTCAAACTCCAAAACCTCGATTGTTATTAATGGTTTCAAAGTCTCGTCAAAGTCTGTGTCTTACAACTTGAACACATGCAATGCTGGAAGAGTAAGATGCCTGTATCTCGGGGTGTTCTGTCTAGGCAAGGTATTCGCATATATCCAAATCAACCGATGGACCTGTTTACCTTACCTGGGAACCCTTGGGATGAGTATCTGCTTATAGGTACGCATGTCTTCAACAAAGTTGTGATTGACCTAATACTTTGATTAGTCAACGTACTCGTTTTGATTCTCGAATCAAACGAATACACTCGGAACTTCTATCATTGATGACCACTGTACTTGACAAGATATGTTAACCTGACAGGAGGAACCGGGGTGATCATGCAAAGCAAATTACCATTGCGGGTGCACACGTAATTGTAACTTGTCGTGCATGCTAAGTCCGGTGAATTTGGTCGGGTGGTAACGTTGTAGTCAGTATAAGTCATCGTATCTACACCGTGAGCAAGAAATAGCCCTCACGAAACCTTACGGTTTGTTCAGAAACTCCCGGAGACCCTATCTTGTCTATGTTCTAGATAACTAATCAGCTTACTCACTGACCAGCTTGCTTGCTAGTAGTTCGTTAACGCGTGTGTTCTAATTTTCGGGACGAAAATTCCTGCAACAAGGGGATAATGTGACAACCCGAATTTTTTTTTTTTTCCCTTCCGGTTAGTACTATCGCGAATTAATTCATTTTATTATTTAGTAAGATTAATAATAATAATAATAATAATAATAATAATAATAAAATAATGAAAACAACAATAATAATAATATTTATAAAAATTATTAAACTTAATTTAATAAGTCCAGGGGGTAGTTTTGTAAATGTGGAAACTTGTTTTAAAAGGTTAACACATGAAATGATAAGTTTTGAAAGTACAGGGACCATTCTGTAAATTCTGAAAAACCCAACCCCCATCCCCCGTTTTCCCGGTCGCCGGCCGGCGAAGCTCCGGCGCGGCTCCGGCGACCCCCAAACGTCCACATTACTCGTTTTTAACTCAAATAAATCGTCCCGACATCTTCTAGTGGATAATACGAACCTAACCCACGAACAAATTTAACAAAATAAAGCCGAGTAGTGCGATTTCCACTCGACCGAAAGTTCGGCCGACCCACTCACCTATTCGGGCACTAAATCTAAATAATAATCGAAAGAAATCGCACATACATGATCATTTTGTCGTTTCAAAACTTCCACTAACCTCAATTTAGTATAAAAACACACAAACATATCGATTTGATTAACTCTCTCGGCCGAAACCTGCAACTCTACCAAAATCCATACTCCGAGCAATAATTACTGAAATTAACATAGGGCTTTCAACCATTACAATCATTCGAAGCTATCTGGAAAGTTAATTTGATTTTCATCAGTGTTTGATCCAAATTCGAGTTCAAGTTGAACCGCGACTTGTTCTTGACTGTTTATATCATCAAATCGATTCAAATCAGGTAATTAATTACATCTATATGTTCGGTTTATCATGGGATTAAAAGCCCTAACTTTAATTTGATTAATAACATTGATTTGATCTTCAATTGAATCGAAATCGAATTAGGGTTCTTAATTTGGGGGAAAACATTTGGCTTGTATTTAAAAGATTTTGAAACTGAGTTCCATCGCGGTTGCAGCCTTGGTTCATTGGTTCCCCGTCCATTTGCCATCTAAGAGGTCCCGGGTTCGAACCCGGGCACCCTCTTCTAATTTTTAAAGCTTTTTCTAAGCTTTTAAAATTTCAGAAAATTTATAAAATTATAAAAATAATTTTTATAAACTTTGTTTATATTTTTGAACACCAAGTAATTTTCTGGATTTTTTTCTTAATTAAATAATTGTTTTGAAAATATTTTAATAAATATTATTCTTGGTTAAAATCTATTAAAAATGAGTTTCAACTAAGAAAATAATTTCGGTTCAAACGATTATTATTTTAAAATCATGGTTGGCCTAAAATAATTGTTTAAATTTTATATTTAATGCTGTTATTATAAATTGTTTCATCTTTAGATAATAATGGGACTTGAAATAATAAATATTTATAAAGTAAATAACATTATATTAATTAAGGTTTTATCATGATAATTATAGAAATCATATAATTTATAATCTCGCAAAATTATTTACAAATATAATTACTTATAACAAATTACCATAACAAATGGTTTAGATTATATTATTGATATTAATCTATATATTATTCTAAATATTTGTAAATGATTATAAAGATTCATTATATATTAAATCATAGTAACTTAAAGGCATTCCTAAAATATTTACAAATAAAATCCTTCTAATGGATTAAGAACGTAAATAATTATTTTGAAAAGTATTATTTACTAAAAACCCCAAATTCATATTAAAACCCTAGTTCACGTTTAATCGTTAAACCTTAATATTAATCTAAATCTAAAAATATAAGTACATGCTTAGGTATCTCGTGAAGGAGTTCGTTGGAACATCAATTAATATCCTATTCAATCATCTTATATACGTACTTATACGTCAGGTGAGTTTACAGCCCCACTTTTACTTTATACTATTTTTGGGGGAGAGAACATGCTGTTTTCATAAACGTTACATTATATTGAATTGTTGTGATACTGTATATACATGATACTATGTTCGTATACTTTTCATTCGGTCCGTTACTACGCAAGTAGAAACGTGGAAACAATTTCATTCGGTCCGTTACTACGCAAGTAGAAACGTGGAAACAATTTCATTCGGTCCGTTACTACGCAAGTAGAAACGTGGAAACAATTTCATTTTCGTTGATCAGTATTATTGTAATATCACCGGTTTACTAGTGTGATACCACTAAAGTCCTCACTCTCGAACCGTTAATGTATGTAGTATAGCGAGGCAATTCTGAGTAGATCTACTGGGTTTGACAAACCCCACCCGGGCTAGTCGCGCTAGCACAACGTTCGTCAAACGGGTGTTTAATTGACCTAAGTTCTGTTGCTGTGACCTGGTATTCACAGCCGAGGCGTTCAGTTTCGATTGTCAGCTTCGGTTTCGAACTTCATACACTGAGTAACTGGTTTAGTAGATTAGCTACCTACTGATATTACTTTGTTTACTGTATCGGTTTACTTTATGTTCTGTTTGTCAAAATACATAATTGACGGGTTACATAATCCGGATTTCATACTTGACGGATTACATAATCCGGGGATTACATACTTGACGGATTACATAATCCGGGAATTACATACTTGACGGATTACATAATCCGGGAATTACTGATACTTATCGGATTACATAATCCGGGGATTTCATTACTGATACATACTGTTTTCTGAAAAACCTGTGAACTCACCAACCTTGTGTTGACACTTTAGCATGTTTCTTTCAGGTTCACAAGACGCGCACGATTAGGAGCATTCACTCATGCATATCTCACGTGGCTTATTTAATATTTTTCAGTAACTTCCATTTATTCGGTTTGCGCGTGTTGCGCCATTTAAACAATTAAGATTTACTATGCTTCCGCAACTTCTGTTATGTTTACTTTAAAAACTTGGTCTTTGGAATATTAAACTTCAAAAATGAATTATGTTTTACAATTAACGTGTCGTTTGGTGTAACTAATGGCTGAGATCCTGGAAGTCACACGCCTAACGGTAATACTCCGTTTGTGGAAATTTGAGGGTGTGACATGATTGTCATACATGGATTGCATCTCAACGTTCATGGCTTCTAGCCATTTGTCACAATCCGAATTGGACATTGCATTATGGTATGTGGTTGGTTCATCTGAATCTACCACATAGCATCCATCCATGAAAAATCCGTATCTTTCAGGTGGATTACTAGTTCTACTACTTCTGCGAACGTCTTGTGTGTATTGATCAACCCCTTGATCAACCTCAACATCCTCATGTTGAGTGCTAGTTTCAACCAAAAGTGCATCGGGTTGTGGTTCTTGATCTTCCGCAAGATCCACTGTTCTACTGCTAGTTCCTTCCATAAGGAACTTTGCTTCTAAGAACTCACCCTTTCTGGCAACAAACACCTTTTGTTCCAGTGGATCATAGAAATAATATCCCATAGAATCTCTAGGATATCAATAAAGATACACTTGGTGGATCGGACATCCAATTTGTTTGGGGTAGGAGTCTTAACATAAGCCTCACATCCCCAAACCCTTAAGTATGATAGGGATGGAACTCTTCCATGCCATATCTCAAAAGATGTCCTTTCCACCTTTTTGGTTGGGGCCATATTTAGAATACGGGCCGCGGAGAGCAAAGCGAAACCCCAAAATGATAGAGGTAATGTGCTTCTAGCCATCATAGATCGGACCATATCCAATAAGGTTCGATTCCTCCTCTCAGACACACCATTATGTTGTGGTGTTCCAGGTGGAGTGAGTTGTGAGACAATCCCACAACTCCTAAGATGATCTTGAAAAATATCACTTAGGTATTCACCTCCTCTATCGGTACGGAGAATTTTAATTGACTTATTGAGTTGATTTTCTACTTCATTCTTGAAGATTTTGAACATTTCAAAAGCTTCATCTTTGTGCCTTAATAAGTACACATACCCATAGCGACTATAGTCGTCGGTAAAGGTAATGAAGTATCTTTCACCATTCTTAGTCATTGGCTTAAAAGGACCACATACATCCGATTGTATGATTCCTAATAAATCTTTTGCCCTTTCGGTAGTTCCACTAAAGGGTGCCTTAGTCATCTTGCCTTGTAAACAAGATTCACAAACATCAAATGAATCATATTCATTTGTTTTTAAAAGACCATTCTTTTGAAGTGTTTGTAAACGTTTCTTGTTTATATGACCAAGACGATAATGCCAAAGATAGGTATCACTCAAATCCAACTTGAGTTTCTTGGTGTTAGTTTGGTACAATGAACTATTTAAAGCATTTTCATGAACCAATTCATAAATACCATTAATGGGAATAGCCTTAAAATAGAACATACCATTTAAAGAAACATGAATATCATTTTCAATAAAGGATAATACATAATCATAATATCTTAATTGGGATACAGAAATAATGTTCCTAGTCAAACTAGGAGCATACAAAACATTCTTCAAAATAACTTCCAAACCACTTGGAAGTCTTAGGATGTAGTCCCCACGAGCTTCAACTAAGACTTTAGTTCCATTGCCCATGAAGAGGCTAACATCCCCTTGATTGAAGTCCCTACTTCTTGTGAACCCCTGCAACAAATTGCAAATATGATTTCCACATCCGGTATCCAATACCCATGTGTTAGAAGATGTAACATTAAGATCAATATGAATCATGTATATTGTACCTGAGGTCTGCCCGGCATCCCTCTTCGCTTTCAACTCTTGGAGATGGACAGGACAATTTCTTTCCCAATGTCCTATCTCCCCACACTTGAAGCATGGGTCATTAGTAGCAACCTTTTGCTTCTTCTCTTGTGGTTTGGGTGGTACCCTTACCACCCCTTTCCCTTTTCCCCAAACGGGTCCCTTACCCTTGGCAACCTTTGTTTTGGGTGCGGGATGAGGCCTTTTGTTATTCCCACCTTCATTGATGGTGAGAACGGGTAAAACCCTTTTACCCATGGCTGCCTCGGCTGTTTTGAGCATTGAGTGAAGCTCACCAATGCTCTTGTCCCATGCATTCATGTTGTAATTCAATACAAATGTCTTGAACTTCTTGGTTAGGCCATTTAGGATCAAATCCATGGCCAATTCCTTCGAGACGGGACAATTAAGCCTCTCGAGGCGATCAATATGACTTTTCATCTTAAGTACATAAGATGAAGCCGATTGGTTGTCGTCCATACGACATGCATGGAGTGCTCGAACCGTTTCAAAGCGCTCAACCCTTGCTTGCTGTTGGAACGTTTCCTTCAGCTGGGTTATCATGTCGTAAGCTCCGTGATGTTCATACTCCTTTTGGAGATCCGGAGTCATGCTCGCTAGCATGAGACAAGACACTTGGACAGAGTCCTCAGTGTATTTAAGCCAATCGTTATAGGCCTCCTCATCATCCTCGGTAGGTTGATCGGGGATAGGGTCGTCTAAAACATATGATCTTCTCTCTTGCTTGAGAACGATTCTCAAGTTTCGATACCAATCAATCAAGTTGTTATGATTTAGACGTTCTTTTTGGAGGATCGCTCATAATGATTGGTTTGACGCGGATGAGTTATCGTGATTCTCATTATTGGTGGCCATCTACAAAATTTAACAAAGATCTATTTTAGTATTTTCGATATTGTTAATTTTAATAATTAATGCCTTTTAGGGTCAATTTTATATTAAAATCTAGAACCCAACATTACATTTAAATTGTGGTTAGGTGAACTTTATCCCACGATTTAAATTAATAAGGTGGTCAACGATTGACGATTGCAACCATTTGCAACTTCTAGAGGTATGGGATCGACTTTAAACATCATATGCAAAGTCGGCATGTTAATCCCATCAACACCGTTTGGAAACCATATTGTAGGTGATCCATTTAACATGGTTTGCAAATCAAGACATCCTACTTACACACACGTGTGAGTTTGCCAAAATGAGTGGTTAGGTGACCTTTATCCCACGAATATGGCATTCTCACCTTAAGCCATAAGTTCCCTCAAAGTGGTTAGGTGACCTTTATCCCACTAAGAGTTCCCAAGTGACTTAAGTGTTGTGTAAAAGGACGGTGTTGATCTTGTTTTTCAAATGTTTAGAGATTTCATAATTCTAGTTTAGAAAACTCTATGTACTTGTATTTGCATGCTTTCAAATACAAGATACCCTATGGTCCTTTTAATAAAACCCATTTTATTATAAAATCATTAATCCTTTTAATAATCATTTATTAACACTTAATGACTAAGAACCATTTTATATTAGCTTGTTAAGATCATTTTTATTTAGATTGTTCATCATATCCAAATATCATACAATCATTCATAAAATCATAATCAATCAAGCATAATATAACAACCACAATGTGCATATGTGCATAACCATAGCATCTAAAGTGGTCCACACTTGTTTGCCATCACAAGTGTGGTCCATAGGGCTTTCCTAAGGGTCACAAACAAATCACATGGAAAGCTTCCAAAAGCCTCCCACTTGAAATCGCATCCAAAATGCTCTATGTTTCTCTCATGACCTTCCTTTGTGCTTCCAATGTGTATGTCTTCATATTACAAGATATAAAGTCCTAATACAAGATATCTAGTAAAATAAAAAATACACCTAATCTATTTATTACAACCCAATAATAAATGAATTACACTTGAAACAAAGCACAAACAACAAATAATACAACCCAATTGAATGAATGAATACAACCATTACAAACATCCAAACAACACAAGGTCAAATGGCTAGGTTATGTACTAAAATAAGCATCTATCATATCATCCAAAATATAACTTTGAATCCCCTCAAAACCCACAAATTTTCAGCCAACATAAACTGAGAATTTTGGGTTTAGATGTTGTCCAAACAACACAACATATCAATATGTATATATTTCAAGATTTAACCATAAGCATGTATAATATAACCTTGAAAGTTAGGGATTCAACAAAACAGAAATATTGCAGCCCAAAATCAGCCTATTCTTAGTTTATAATCATCCTTTAAAACCAATTTTAAAGGACAAAACAAGCAAGTCATCCACATAACCGGCTCTTGATGCCATTGAAGGGTTTGTTAGAACACTAGAACATAGTTTAACCTTTTAAACTTTCAGAAAACATAGAGGATGTTTAGGATTATAACATGTTTATAATCTGAAAATTTCATGATCTAAATGATGTTTTTAAGATGAAAAACAAACCCAAATCAAAACGATCTTTAATATGTGAAAGAACAAGCTATTAACACATGTAATACTACATAAAATCACATAATATGACAGTCACAAAGGGCTGTCAAGCTACCTCCTTCCAGCAGCAAGAAAACGTCCAAAAGAAGGAGATTTGAGATGCTAAAACGGCCAAGAACTCAAGTGTAGAGATCCTCAAGTGTCTATACCCCAAGCCCTTGCAATACACCTTCTTGTTAGGAAGAATATGAACACCAAATCAACTCCAAAACCCTCAATTTGCTGCTGCCATTTTCGTGAGATGGAGGAGAGAAAGAGAGAGAGTTTGGCTGATTTTGCATGTGTTGAGATTGGAAAAATAAGAGGTCTTCCACTAGTTAAGTTTGTGTCTTCTCAAGACAACAAAAGGCCCAATCACCTCCAAGGAGTGGGCGGCCAAAATGTGTTCAAAATAAGATAGTTTCCATCTTTAATTAAACACACTCACTTAATATTAACTAGTGCTTTGTCACACATTAATAAGTCATCTACTAGACTTATTTAAAATGTGACATAAGTCTTCTCTAATTAAACAATTTAATTAAAGTATACTCTTATATTATTAGTGTTATTTAAACCCTTTAAAATAACAAAATAATAATAAACCCATCAACAAATTATCCTTATAATTTGTTCCATCTCTTATGCCTTTGTTTAGAAAACCCTTTTCTAAACATGGTGCAATTATTCAATTGCATGATCCCATCATCAATTAAATAATTCTTGGTGATTGTAAAGCTTGTTATTGGGTATAACCCGACTTGGATCATAACGTACTAACCATATCAATATTCTACGTGTCTTGGTCATATAGAATCCTACAATAACAATCTCAAATCTTTTTGTCTAACCGCAACACAGAATGTGCTCAAGTCGTGTTTGACTTGTGTACCAAAGACTAAGTAATTCTGTTACTTATGCAGGGACAACCGTAAAAGATTATTGAAAGCTTATGGCATGTAGATAGCGGTAGTTCAAGACATATGACTGGAAATTTATCGTTACTTCAAGATGTTCAGTCATATAATGGTGGAAGAGTAATTTTTGCAGGTGAAAAAGGAGGACGTATTACTAAACGTGGTATCGTTACAAATGGTGTCCTAAGTTTTGAAAATATGAATTTGTTGAGGAACTAAAACATAACCTGTTAAGTGTGTCTTAAATTTGTGACAAATAGTATTCTACACACTTTACTAACAAAGAATGTTTCATAACCTTATTCATTCGTAAATCAGGCGATGACATCATTCTGGTTCAAATCTATGTCGATGATATTATGTTTGGGTCTACAAATGATAGTATGTGCACGGAGTTTGAAGAAGTGATGAAAAAGAAATTCGAGATGAGCTCTCTTAGTGAAATTTCATTTTTCTTGGGCATCCAAGTTACTCAATCTGAAACTGGTATTCTCATTCATCAAGAAAAATATGTTCAGACTATCTTAGAGAATTACAGGTTTCAAGACTCCAAAGTAGCTCCAACTCCTATGTCTTCTCGTCCTGCTCTCACTCCAGATCCATTAGGAGAATCCGTTGATCAACATTTGTACAGATCGATGATTGGTTCCCTCATGTATCTTACTGCAAGCAGGTCGGATATCATGTTTCCTGTTTGTCAGTGTGCCCGCTATCAAAGTAATCCAAAAGAATCACACGTGAAAGCTGTCAAGCGGATTTTCAAGTATCTCAAGGGTCAACCCAAACTTGGTCTTTGGTATTCTCGAACTTCCGATTTCAATCTATTTGCTTATACTGACAGTGATTATGGTGGTTGCAATTTAGACAGGAAATCGACTACAGGAGGATGTCAATTTTTGGGCAACCGACTCATTTCCTGGCAGTGTAAACAGCAGAACACTGTTTCAACATCCACTGCCGAAGCTGAATATGTGGCTGCATCGAGCTGTTGTTCCCAGCTTGTCTGGATTCAACAACAACTTCTCGATTATGGTCTCAACATATATGACACACTAATTTGGTGTGATAACACGGCAGTACTGAACATCGTTAAAAATCCCATTCAATATTCCAAAACTAAACACATTGAAATCCAAATCCATTTTATCCGTGATTGTTTTGATCGTAAACTTATTCATTTAAAACAAGTGCCGTCAACTGAAAACATTACTGATTTATTTACCAAGGCATTTGATCATTCTCGCTTTGATTTCCTTGTGCAATCATTGGAAATGATTAACTTTGGATAAATTGATTTCTTGAATCTTCACAAAAAAATTTTTTCATTTTTTAGTAAGGAATAAAATTGTGATTGTTTTATTTTTCTTTAAAAGAACAATCACAATTTTAGGGGGAGAAATTAGAAAAACAATTTCTGAAAAATATTTTTGATTTTAGGGGGAGTCAAGATTAAAGAATTGTTAAAAAGAATTTTTCATGCTTAAATGAGAAATGATATTACAAAGTTCAAAACGAGTCTAAGTACTTTCAAAGGCTTTCATATGAAAAGACTTGGATTATGATTGATGTGTCAATAGGCTTTGCTTTCAGAAATAAAAAGATCATAATTGAGTGATTATACTTGAATTAAAGTGATATGATTTAGTGGGGAACATATAAGGATTCTGTGAAAATACTAAAAATGTTCTAATACAGACTGAGAGTTATATTCTTGTCATACTCACGCCTGTTATTGTTTGATTCAGTGATCATCAAATATACATATGTATATATATATATATATATATATATATAAGAAAATACAAAAAGATATGCAAAAAGAAATAAAAAGACATAAAGAGAATAAATGAGCAAAAAGATACCAAAAGGCCATATAAGATATAAGATGCCAATGGGCACAAATCAAAAGATATGTCTAAAGACATACATACTATATGGTATATATTTTCTACTTTGAGAATATTTTTAGATCACGGAAGGCAAAATCAAAAGATGGGGCATGTAAGTCTGGATGGATTGTAAGTCCTAAACATCTTGAGAGGGCAGATGTAAGTCCGGATGGCTGTTAGTAAGTCCTTAAACTTGTTAATATTCTGTGTTAAGAAATATTTCTCAGACTAGTTATGCTCAAATAGCTATATTTTGGGGTGACTTGAAATCTCAATAGTGTCTTGAAGGCTAATAAGTATTTACAGAAGTTCTGATTGTGGGATCCACTGAATTTATTTAAAATCATACAAAACATGATAAGTATCACTCCTTATATTTCTGAGTAAAACCTGAAGTATAAGTTTTAAAAGGACAAAATATATTGACAATCAACTTAACCAGTTTATTTTAAATAAAGCTGGACAGGGTCTTGACTTGACAAAGAACTATATGATCTCATTATGAAAATTCTTACAAGACAATTTTGATCAATAAACAATTCAGATCTTGATTCTTTATTTGTTTTCATTATTTCATTATTTTTGTTTGTTTTGTTTTGTTTTCATTTTGTTTTGTTTTTGTTTTGTTTAGGTTTAAGACAAATAGATCACAAATAAATTTTTGAAAATTGAAGATTCATTAAATTAATTGGTCACTTGGTAAATAAAACATTTTGTTGTCATACCTAATTGATAATATAAGTTTTTGAAATATGTAAAAAATTGAAAAGTTGAAATTTTTTTCAAAGTGTCAAAACACTCTCGCACGAATGGATTGTCGCGCGAAAGGTCTGTCACGCGAAAGGGTTTGTCGCGTGACATTGTTGACATATAAATATCACAGTGATGAAAACGAAATCACTTTTCGCATTCATTGTTCATCCGAAATTCGTTTTCGCTTATATCTTTCTTATCAATTTCTGAGTATATCTTGTGTGATAACTTTCTCATTTGTTCACATTTCATCAAGCTTCGAGATTGACAGGTAGATTTTGATTAAATGGTTACTAAAGATATCAAATACTAAAAGGAACTTAACAACCTTAAACCAAAATCTAATAAAATGCACTTAAATGTTACAATTGAAAGATGGAATGGACATAGTAGACTTAGGCGACAGTTGGGGAATGAATTTCATTGTTTAAAATCAAGTTTTTGAAAGTTAATTTGATTATGGTCTGCGCGAATCGCTTAAGAAAATGAACAGATGCGACTTGTGTTTTCGGGTGAAAATTGATTTCGCGTGAAGTTTTCGCATAATCATAGTTTTCGCATAATCATAGTTTTCGCACGTATTTAGTTTTCGCTTGAATTTGAATTTGATGTAAACTCAGATTCTATGTGAAAATAGTTTCGTACGAAAGGACTTTTCGCATAAGAAATGGTTGTTTTCGCATAAAGAGTATTTTCGCACGAAAGTACTTCTCGCGTGAAAATAGTCTTCGCGCGACTGAGATCCTTAAATGTCGGAATTTTTCTAAGTGTTGAAATTTTCCTTCGCGTGACTGAAAACATAATAGATGAAATTTTTCTAAGTGTGATAATTTTTTCTTTTCGCGTGAATGAAAACTTAATTTTTGAAATTTTTCTAAGTGTTCAAATTTTCTTGTTTGTAATTAAGTTATTTCAATTGTACTCATGTTGTTTGTTTGTGACTTTGCAGACGGCACAAATATTTTTAATAAAAATCATAATTGTGTAGCTTATCTGGATGAAGTACCAGAAGGGAAAGAACTGTTCTCTTCTATGATTGAGGGGTTAAAGAATTCTAGGATTGTTTATGCTATCTCAGAGAATCCCAACATCTACACTGAGCTTATCGATGCTTTCTGGACCACTGCCACTTTAGAGAAGGATGAAGCAGGAAATCCTATTATTACTGCTACTGTTAAAGAGAAGAACATGATTGTATCTCAGGCTATTCTTAACAGAGTCTTATTACTTGATGATCTAGAGGATACACCTACAAGGCTGGAAGATGATGTTGTAATGGATTGTCAGACCAGAATGGGGTATGAGTACAGATATCCAAGCCTTGAGAAGAAATGGTTACCACCTTACTGGAAATACTTATTCCATGTGGTAATTCATTGTCTAAGCAACCTTAGGGCAGGAATGGATAGTCTAAGTGCGGTTTTTGGATCATTATTGGTATCTCTGGTGGATGATATCCCTTTCAGCATTTCTGGAGTGATCTTTCAGGAAATGCAGAAGAATGCTACGGCTATTCCCGGAAGAAAATTTATCATGTATCCAAGATTCATTCAGTTGGTGATAAATGATGCCTACCCAGAGCTTGCTACACTTAGATCTCCTAAGTATGTTGTTTAGACCAGTAAGAAGGAGATATTTACTCATCACTGGAGCACGAGGAAATAAGTGCTCAGGAGAAAGTTTTGCCAAAATAGGAAGATTTTCTGAAGTTGATGACAGTGTTGGAGATTTGGGAGGAGATGTACATACTGTGGAGGCACAGACTGGCACTTCTGCCTCAGTTGATAGAGATGACATAGATGAGGAGATTGAGAGAATGTTTGAGGATGAACCAACAAATGAAGAAAGAGTGGAAGGTGATGTTCACTCAGCCTCCAGTTCAGATACTGTGAGTGACCAGATAGGGAATGTTCTCTATGTCCTTCAAACAGATCAGACTCCATCTACACCAACTTCCTCCAGGAAAAGATCTGTTGAAGAAAGAGATACGGATTATGTTCCTGATGTATCACCAAATACATCTCTGAGGCTCAAAAGAATGGCTAAGAGGAAGACCATTCAAAAGGTAAAAGAGGAAGAGGTGGTGGTATTCCTAAACGACCACGAACTCATGTGATTATTACAGAAGCTGAACAAACTACTATTTCCAATATTCAGAGATCACCTGAGAGAGTGGTGACTAAACAAGAACAACAAGCTGATGTGACTACCACTGTTACTGAGACAGAAACTGTTCCGGTTTCTGAATCAACAAATATTTCTGGGTCTGGTTTCTCAACTCTACCTCGACAAGAAAATTTGGAGTTCGATGTTGATACATTTCTGAACACTCCACCAGAGTTCAGAGGTAGAGACGAATCAACAAGTTCCCCTCAATCTATCACATTGGAAGAGAGGGTCAAGAATCTAGAAAAAGAAAGCTATGAGAATGTGAAGATTATCTCTGAGCTAAGAAAGGAGAATGAAGAGAGAACCAAACTTATTTCTATGATTCATCTGGATTCTACCATTAAGGATTCAAGGATAGCATCTCTGGAGCTACAAATGAAGAATGTGATTGATTACTCTTCGGGTTTAGAGAGACAACTTAATGAGCTGAGAGAGTTTATCTCTCAAACTTACTTCTATCAACCTCAGGTTGTACGTTCTACAACTGTGGTTGGTGAGACGAGCAGTCGTTCTCCAAGTCCATCTCCTGCAGTTGATATACAAGAAAGTGAGAGAGTTACAGAAGCTCACACTACAGATGCTTAACCAAGTGTAGTATACTTAAGGTGATCAAACTACACCTGAAGTACCTATCACTGAAGTGGTAAATCCTATAGCTTTTGTTGAGCCTGAGCATATGATGCCTCTCCCTGTTGTAAATGAAGAAGAAGATGATGATTTGGTTGATTATGGTGATTCTGATGATGAATTAGATGATGAAGATGATGAAGATGATGAAGATAATGACGATGATGACAATGATGGCGGAGATGATGGTGATAATCAAGATGATAATGATGAGAATGATGATGATGATGGAGGTGATGTTGGTGGTTTATCTTCTAATCCAACTGGTGACACTAGCACTAAAAATGTCTTAGGACCAAGTGCTAGTAATCCAGAAGGATATGAACCTTTGGATCCTGCTACTGAAGATTTATATGAGAAAGAGTTGTATTCTTTTCAGCAATCTACATTTACAGAAGCTACTGAAGAATAGTTTTGTAACACCCGTAATTTCTTATTAAAGAAATTAAAAGAATAAAATGGAAAGAGAAAGGAAAGAAAAACAAAAGTTACTTTTGTTTGAGGGCCAAAAGTGTCAATTTGGCAAACTTTTTATTAATTCCTTGTACAAAAGGTGGTATGGCACCCACGTTGTCTGCATTTCACTGCATTCGATATTTTTAGAGAGAGAAAGTAGCAGGAGCAGAAAACAATCGGAATTTTGAAGAAAGATCTGAGGAATTCAAAGTTCTTGGTAAGAAATCCCAATTTATGATGTTAGGACGATTCTAGAACCATACATGAGCATATAAATGTGACTAGTGTGTTCGGGTTGCTCTGTGTGTGTGTTTTAGGTGTGTAAACGACTGAGAAGGTTCGGGTTGAAGAGGGTAAATTCGAAGAAGACGACTAAGGTGAGTTCTAGACCCCGTTCTTACTGTTTTTAAATGTTTTGGGGCTGGAAATGCATGTAAACATGTTTTTATAAAACTTGGGTTTGATACCCGTATGGTTGGAATGTGCGTATGTTTATGTTTATGTTAGTTTATGCCTAAAATCATATGTTATGTTTAGAATTAGGCATTATGATGTTTGGGACTTGGTTTATGGATTAGACACAGGAACAGGTTGCAATATGTTTGAAAATGGGACTTAGAATAAATCAGCAAAAGTTGGTAAGTCCACTAGTGGTCATACGACCAACAGTGTGGTCGTATGACCAGAATATTTTTCTAAGTGTTGAGCCCAATAGGACTCATACGACCAACAGTGGTCATATGAACATGTGATATTTTCTAAGTATGAGGCCAATAGGACTCATACGACCAACAGTGGTCGTATGATTATGTGAAAAATTTCTAAGTCTGAGGCCCACAGGACTCATACGACCAACAGTGGTCGTATGATGATGATGAAAATTCTAAGTGTGGACTCATACGACCAACAGTGGTCGTATGATCCGAATATGTTTCTAAGTCCAGAGTGGTACGACCAGCAGGGGTCATACGACCAGGTCGTATGACCAGTGAATAATTCTAAGTGTTAAGTGAAAAGTCCAGCAGGACTCATACGACTAATAGTGCTCATACGACCAGAGGGTTATACGCCCAACAGGGCTAAAACGACTAGAACACTTAGAAATTTTCAGGAAATTTCCAGTAAGCCGAAGTTCGAGGTTTGACCAGGGTTGACTAGGGTTAATAAATAATGATGTCTCATGCATATAGATGAGTATGATTAACCCTAATTGTTACTAATATTATTATTAGTGCATTATTGTTATCAATATTATTAAGATATTGTTAAGTAAGGTATGATGAATGTATGATGATGAACGTATGATGATGAATGTATGATGATGTTTGAATGTAATAATATCCCTTTTCTTAATATTATTAATATTATGATTAGGAATATTATTAAGAGAATGAATAATATTATTAATAATATTATTTGTATTATTATTATTATTATGCTTAGTAATAATAATACTGTATGTTCTATGTGGAATGATCATGATCAATAATTATTATCATTAATAAAGTGAAAGATTAATGATAAAGAGGAATGGAACGTGAACGAATGAACGAAAGTCTTGCAAGCAAATGAATGGAGGTGCACACCCCTGGCAGGTGTTAGCTCAACTGTGATGCGGGTTCGCTACCCCGAAGGATGCACACAGGATCAATCCTTGAGATTGATATAGAGGTGAGTGACTTGGTGTCACAAAAGACTCACAGGAATGTAGGTCAATCTTCGTGATTGGCTTAGAGGTGAGTGACTTGGTGTCACAAAAGACTCACAGTATATGGGTCAATCTTTGTGATTGGCTCAGAGGTGAGCGACTTGGTGTTGCAAAAGACTCACAGTATATGGGTCAATCTTTGTGATTGGCTCAGAGGTGAGCGACTTGGTGTTGCAAAAGACTCACAGTTTAATTAAGAGGAATGATAAAAAGTACGAATTGAACGATGATGCAGATAATGAAAATATTACCTATGTGTACGTACGATGTATGATCACTTGTGCCAAATGAGGAACGGTTTTTGAACGAAAAGTAAAGTATTTTAACTATAAAACTAGAACTCACTCAGCAACGCTGACTTTTATGTATTTTCCAGTTGGCAGGTGACAGGTTGCTGAGAATGGCACACAGGGGTGGCTACTTGGCGGGAAGACTGACATCCATTTTGTTTTGACGATACTGTTGTTCTGTAATTCATTCAATCAAATATTTTGTGACTTAGAAACTAGAATGTATTGCTTAGCAACAGTTTTTATATTGAATGGATGTTTTTGTTAAACATAATTCCGCTGCTTAACTTATGATATGTATATTTTATGCTGTGAATGACCAACTGTGAGGTGCCCGGGAACGGGGCCTTACAAGTTGGTATCAGAGCTAAAGTTTAAGTGAATTGGGTAAAATTTTCAAAATAAACCTTAACTTAAACTGAAAATGGGACGGAAAGAAGGATGTCAGCCCGAGTAGCCATGTGCCATCAGGTATTGTTTTCTTAAAAATTTACCAGACTTATGTGCGTGTGCTATATGTGATTTATGTGTTCTTAGTAGATTTAGATACTGATGTAGTCAGGATAGGAAAATGCTTGGGGTGTGAAGAGTAAAGTAAGTGGCTAATCACAACTGGCCACTGTAATTAGGGACTTACTATACTTGACATAAACTAAGCTGTTCCTTGAATGACTGTTTTAGTGTTTGAATCTTATAGTGCATAGGAGAATGGCTGGGAAGAAACCTTCTAAGGCTGCTAGAGGTAGAGGTCGTCCGCGTACGACTAGGAACAGCACTAAAGCTCCTAAGACGACTCCTGTGAACCCTGAGGTTCCTAACCGGAATGAAGAAACCGAGAATGCGAGCCTGAATGCCTCAGCTAGGGAGGCGATTGCTGATGAGGTACACCAAGTCCTGCAGGCAGTCATGCCATCTGTGGTGACTGATGTTATTCGTGCTGTGAGGAATGAAGAGAGAAAGGAGAAGGAGGACAGGAGAGGGTCAACTGAGAAGGAGAGCAAGGGAGGAGAGGGACGACCGGACCCTGAGATAGTAGTGTCTGATGAAGAGGAAGATGATGTAGCTGGGGTGACGACCAAGGGATGCAATTACGGGGCATTCCAGAGGTGCAGGCCCCCGACTTTTGATGGAAATGGCAATGCTGCTGCTGCCCATCGTTGGGTAAGGGAAATGGAAGCGGTACTCGAGATCAGTGAGTGCCGGGAAGATCAGAAGGTAAAATTTGCCACCCACTCTTTTACCGACTCAGCACTATGTTGGTGGGACAATATTGTCCAAGCTGAGGGAAGCAGGGCCATAAGTAAGATGAAGTGGCCCGAGTTGAAGAAGTTGGTGATTGAGGAATTCTGTCCTCACAGGGAACTGGATAAGATTGAGAGGGAGTTTCTGCAACTCGAGGCGGGAACCATGAACCACCAGCAATACACTGCCAAGTTCAATGAAATGGCAAGGCTGGTGCCAGACCAAGTGACACCGGTATCTCGCAAGATTAACCGGTATATTCAGGGACTGCCAGCCGATATTCGTAGGCATTTGATTGCTGCACGACCAAGCACTTTTAGGTCGGCAGTAGATTTGGCTGGGAGGCTCTACGATGAGAGAGAGGTAGCGGATGCGGAGGTGAAGAAGACTGGTGGTGGTGACCGAAACTGGAATGGGAAACGGTTCGGGCGTGGCGGTTTTACTCCGAACAATAAAAGGATGAAAGTGGATGACCGAAGGGTGGGGTCATCAAGCTCGAGGCCCAAAAGGTGTGGCAAGTGCGGGAAGGAGCATACGGGTGAGTGCAAATCGGGGCTCAACGTGTGTTTCAAGTGCGGGAAGCCGGGTCATATGCTGAAGGATTGTAAGGATCTGAGGTGTTATAACTGCGGCGAGGCGGGCCATATGAGCAGGGATTGCAGGAAGCCAAGGGTTGAGAGTTCCGGGGGAAAGAAGACGGCCGGAACTGAAGGGCAGAGGGCGAGCGCCAGAGCTTTCACCATGACCAGAGAGGAGGCTAGGACGGACCCCGATGTTGTATCAGGTACGTTCCTAGTAAATCAAACTCTTGCTTCTGTGTTATTTGATTCTGGTGCTAGTAGGAGTTTCATTTCTGCTACTTTCTGTGCTAAACTGCCTGTTAGGAGTAAATGCATTGATAAGTCCTTTGATGTAGAAACGCTATTGGAAAATCCACTAGGGTTACGGATGTGATAGAGGGCTGTACCATAGAATTAGAGGGCCATAGGTTTGCTGCCAGGTTACATGTGATGCCTCTAGGAGGATTTGATGTAGTGTTAGGGATGGACTGGTTAGCAACCTACGAAGCGAATATCGTGTGCCGAAAGAAGATGATTAGACTGACGGCGACCGACGGAAGTCCGGTGACGATTTATGGCGATCGAGTTACGACGATTCCGAAGGTGATCTCGATGGCGGTGGCGGGAAAGTGTATGAGGCGCGGATGTAGCGCCTACTTATGTTATGTAAAGAACGTAGGGACGCCAACACCACAGCTATGTGATGTACCAGTGGTGTGTGACTTTCCGGATGTGTTTCCCGAGGACTTATCGGGTTTGCCACCAGACCGAGAGATCGAGTTCCAGATCGACCTGATACCGGGTGCCCAACCTGTCGCGAAAGCACCGTATCGCTTGGCTCCGACGGAGATGAAAGAATTGATGGATCAGTTGCAGGAGCTGCTGGATAAGGGGTTTATCCGACCGAGTATCTCACCTTGGGGTGCTCCGGTTCTGTTCGTAAAGAAGAAGGATGGTAGTATGCGGATGTGCATCGACTACCGCGAGCTGAATAAGCTGACGGTGAAGAACAGATACCCCTTACCAAGGATCGATGACTTGTTTGACCAGCTCCAGGGCGCCAGTTGGTTCTCGAGGATAGATCTTCGATCTGGCTACCATCAATTGAAGGTGAAGGAGCAGGACATTCCTAAAACAGCTTTCCGTACGCGTTATGGACATTATGAGTTTCTCGTCATGTCATTTGGTCTAACTAACGCGCCAGCTGCTTTTATGGACTTGATGAACCGAGTGTGTCGGCCAATGTTAGATAAATCAGTGATTGTGTTCATCGATGATATCCTGATTTATTCGAGGAGTGAAGAAGAGCATGCCGGTCACATTCGGGAAGTGTTGGAGACTTTAAGAAGGGAGAAACTGTATGCTAAGTTCTCCAAGTGTGCCTTCTGGTTACGCGAGGTACAATTTCTGGGTCACATGGTAAATGCAGAAGGAATAATGGTGGACCCAGCAAAGGTTGAGGCTGTGATGCAATGGAAATCACCAAAGACGCCATCCGAGATTCGTAGCTTCTTGGGATTGGCGGGCTATTACAGAAGATTTATTCAAGACTTCTCCAAGATAGCCTCACCTTTGACAAAATTGACTCGTAAGGACGTAAAGTTCGTGTGGGGTCGAGAGCAGGAGACGGCTTTTGAGGAATTAAAGACGAGACTAACACAAGCTCCTGTTTTGACTTTGCCCGAGGGGAATGAAGACTTAGTGGTCTATTCAGATGCATCTTATTTTGGGCTAGGTTGCGTGTTGATGCAACGTGGAAGAGTATAGCCTATGCATCTCGACAACTGAAAACCCACGAAGTCAACTATCCCACACACGATCTAGAACTAGCTGCGGTGGTTTTTGCATTGAAGATATGGCGGCACTATCTATACGGGACGAAGTGCACTATCTTCACAGACCACAAAAGCTTGAAGTATTTCTTCGAGCAGAAGGATCTCAACATGAGGCAGAGGCGGTGGTTGGAACTGATAAAAGATTATGATTGTGAGATCCATTACCACCCGGGCAAAGCCAATG
The DNA here is from genome assembly GCA_024085815.1 of Flaveria linearis. Classification (NCBI taxonomy): domain Eukaryota; kingdom Viridiplantae; phylum Streptophyta; class Magnoliopsida; order Asterales; family Asteraceae; genus Flaveria; species Flaveria linearis. The sequence goes on from CM044010.1 coordinate 21,554,147, forward strand.
TGGTGGCTGATGCCCTTAGCCGAAAAGAAAGGCCTGAGCCGATCCGGGTGAAGGCTTATCAATTGATCATGACCTCCGACGTGATGACACAGGTTAAGGAGTTTCAAGATGAGGCTTTGAAAGAAGATCGTCTTAACTCCGAAAGGATGAGAGGTCTAGTGACGGATTGGGTGAGAACACTCTAGGTGTTAAGACCCGATTGGGCGAATGTGGATTCCTCGATACGGGGATCTACGTAGTAGAATTATGGATGAGGCCCATAAGACACGATACTCCATTCACCCCGTGCTACCAAAATGTACCACGATATGAAGAAAGACTACTGGTGGCCGGGCATGAAACGCGACGTAGTGGAGTACGTAAGTAAGTGCTTGACTTGCTTACAAGTGAAGGCGGAACACCAGAAGCCCTACGGGAAGATCCAACCGTTGGATATACCCGAATGGAAGTGGGAACACATCACCATGGACTTCATCACGAAGTTACCGCGTACCCCGAAAGGGTATGATGCTATATGGGTGATAGTTGATCGATTGACAAAGAGTGCCCACTTCCTACCGATCCGCGAGACGTATTCATCTGAAAGATTGGCGGATCTATTCATTAAAGAAATCGTAGCTAGCCGTCATGGGGTGCCGGTGTCTATTGTATCTGATCGCGACACCCGTTTACCTCCAAGTTTTGGAAGAGATTTCATGATGCGATGGGACGAGCTACACATTAGTACAGCATATCACCCTCAGACAGACGGTCAGTCTGAGAGGACGATCCAAACACTCGAAGATATGCTTCGGGCGTGCGTGATTGACTTTGGAGGAAGTTGGGACAACACTTGCCGTTAGCAGAATTCTCGTACAACAATAGTTATCACGCCAGCATTGGCATGCCACCTTACGAGATGCTATACGGGAGGAGGTGTAGGACGCCCGTATGTTGGGGAGACATTGGGCAGAAAGAACTGGGAGGTGTTGAGGTGATTGAAGCAACGACTGAGAAATTAGAAAAGATCAAAGCCTTCATGAAGGCGGCGAAAGATAGGCAAAAGTCGTATGCTGACAAGAGGCGAAGACCGATAGAGTTCAAGGTTGGTGACCGAGTTATGCTGAAGGTCTCGCCCTGGAAGGGAATCATTAGATTCAGGAAAAAGGTAAGCTAAGCCCGAGGTACATAGGACCTTTCCGAATTATCGCACGAGTAGGAGAGGTGGCCTATCGACTTGAATTGCCAGATGAGTTAAGTGGAATTCATCCTACATTCCATGTATCTCATCTAAGGAAGTGCTTAGCTGATGAAGACATGGTTGTACCACTGGGGATATTGAAGTAGACGAACGGCTCAACTACGTGGAGCAGCCAGTGGCAATCATTGATCGTAAGGAAAAGAGGTTGAGGAATAAAGTGGTTCCCCTCGTGCGAGTACAGTGGAAGCACAGGAAGGGATCCGAGTCTACGTGGGAGACTGAAGAAGAGATGAGACAACACTACCCCACATCTTTTGAGGAATAACAGGTTTCGGGGACGAAACCTATATAAGGGGGGTGGACTTGTAACACCCGTATTTCTTATTAAGAAATTAAAAGAATAAATGGAAAGAGAAAAGGAAAGAAAAACAAAGTCTTTTGTTTGAGGGCCAAAAGTGTCAATTTGGCAAACTTTTTATTAATTCCTTGTACAAAGGTGGTATGGCACCCACGTTGTCTGCATTTCACTGCATTCGATATTTTAGAGAGAGAAAGTAGCAGGAGCAAAAACAATCGGAATTTTTGAAGAAAGATCTGAGGAATTCAAGTTCTTGGTAAGAAATCCCGAATTTATGATGTTAGGACGATTCTAGAACCATACATGAGCATATAAATGTGACTAGTGTGTTCGGGTTGCTCTGTGTGTGTGTTTTAGGTGTGTAAACGACTGAGAAGGTTCGGGTTGAAGAGGGTAAATTCGAAGAAGACGACTAAGGTGAGTTCTAGACCCCCGTTCTTACTGTTTTTAAATGTTTTGGGGCTGGAAATGCATGTAAACATGTTTTATAAAACTTGGGTTTGATACCCGTATGGTTGGAATGTGCTATGTTTATGTTTATGTTATTTTATGCCTAAAATCATATGTTTATGTTTAGAATTAGGCATTATGATGTTTGGGACTTGGTTTATGGATTAGACACAGAACAGTTGCAATATTTTGAAAATGGGACTTAGAATAAATCAGCAAAAGTTGGTAAGTCCACTAGTGGTCATACGACCAACAGTGTGGTCGTATGACCAGAATTTTTTCTAAGTGTTGAGCCAATAGGACTCATACGACCAACAGTGGTCATATGAACATGTGATATTTTCTAAGTATGAGGCCAATAGGACTCATACGACCAACAGTGGTCGTATGATTATGTGAAAAATTTCTAAGTCTGAGGCCCCAGGACTCATACGACCAACAGTGGTCGTATGATGATGATGAAAATTCTAAGTGTGGACTCATACGACCAACAGTGGTCGTATGATCCGAATATGTTTCTAAGTCCAGAGTGGTACGACCAGCAGGGGTCATACGACCAGGTCGTATGACCAGTGATAATTCTAAGTGTTAAGTGAAAAGTCCAGCAGGACTCATACGACTAATAGTGCTCATACGACCAGGGTTATACGCCCACAGGGCTAAAACGACTAGAACACTTAGAAATTTTCAGGAAATTTCCAGTAAGCCCGAAGTTCGAGGTTTGACCAGGTTTGACTAGGTTAATAAATAATGATGTCTCATGCATATAATGATGAGTATGATTAACCCTAATTGTTACTAATATTATTATTAGTGCATTATTGTTATCAATATTATTAAGATATTGTTAAGTAAGGTATGATGAATGTATGATATGACTATGATGATGAATGTATGATGATGTTTGAATGTAATAATATCCCTTTTCTTAATATTATTAATATTATGATTAGGAATATTATTAAGAGAATGAATAATATTATAATAATATTATTTGTATTATTATTATTATTATGCTTAGTAATAATAATACTGTATGTTCTATGTGGAATGATCATGATCAATAATTATTATCATTAATAAAGTGAAAGATTAATGATAAAGAGGAATGGAACGTGAACGAATGAACGAAAGTCTTGCAAGCAAATGAATGGAGGTGCACACCCCTGGCAGGTGTTAGCTCAACTGTGATGCGGGTTCGCTACCCGAAGGATGCACACAGGATCAATCCTTGAGATTGATATAGAGTGAGTGACTTGGTGTCACAAAGACTCACAGGAATGTAGGTCAATCTTCGTGATTGGTTAGAGGTGAGTGACTTGGTGTCACAAAAGACTCACAGTATATGGGTCAATCTTTGTGATTGGCTCAGAGTGAGCGACTTGGTGTTGCAAAAGACTCACAGTATATGGGTCAATCTTTGTGATTGGCTCAGAGGTGAGCGACTTGGTGTTGCAAAAGACTCACAGTTTAATTAAAGAGGAATGATAAAAAGTACGAATTGAACGATGATGCAGATAATGAAATATTACCTATGTGTACGTACGATGTATGATCACTTGTGCCAAATGAGGAACGTTTTTTGAACGAAAAGTAAAGTATTTAACTATAAAACTAGAACTCACTCAGCAACGCTGACTTTATGTATTTTCCAGTTGGCAGTGACAGGTTGCTGAGATGGCACACAGGGGTGGCTACTTGGCGGGAAGACTGACATCCATTTTGTTTTGACGATACTGTGTTCTGTAATTCATTCAATCAATATTTTGTGACTTAGAAACTAGAATGTATTGCTTAGCAACAGTTTTTATATTGAATGGATTTTTTGTTAAACATAATTCCGCTGCTTAACTTATGATATGTATATTTTATGCTGTGAATGACCAACTGTGAGGTGCCCGGGAACGGGGCCTTACAAGTTGGTTATTTGATGATGTGGATGAGCAAAATGAGTATCTGAATATTGGAAACAACTTACAAGATTATTCAAGATATAAATCCGAAAGAAAGTGAGATCCCATCAGATTTTGTAAGTGAACCAACTCCAACTGCTTCAATAAAAAAGGATGTTACAGGACAGATTGCATTACTACCAAAGGTGGTTTACAGTTCAGAGCACCTCCACCTCCTAAAGAAACTCATTTTTTATTCGTATCAAAGCCAAAAGACAAGTATGGTGAAATCTCTCATGTGTTAGCTGGGCATATGATGGAGAAAAGAAAATGTATGTGATCAAAAGGAAGAATGGAGAGATTGATTACTTAAAGAGTACTCAAGATTTCCATACATTACGAGCTGCTGATCTTTATGTAATAGGTAAAGCTCCATTTTCAATGAGAAGAAACCATGGAGAAGTTGAATTAATGAGGTCAAAGATTAGAAGAGAGATGAGAACTAATTTCAAGGACTTCAGAACTGCAAAGTCAAAGGTGATTGATGACTCTTCTAGAATTGATGAAAATACTAAAGCTCCAATGAAAATCAGAGTCTATCAACATCTAAAATACATAAAGAAAGTTCCAGTTCATGCTCCCGTTCCTCCAAATTCTTTGAAGCAATTTATTTCTTGGAGTTGTGAAAAGGATTCAGGTCAGGCTGTGATCAAATGTATTGATAGATCATACAGAATCATTGATCCAGCTGACTTAATGAAGTTTGGCAAAGACGACTTGAATAAGCTGCTACATTGCCCTATCACAGCTGACGAGTCTGTTTACTTTTTATCTTTCCAGTATGTTTGGATGACTGATCGGATCCTAAGGAATAAGTGGTATGCCTATTCTGGCATATACAAGAAAGCTAATGTTGATTTTGACTAAGAGTGTTTCACCGAGCCTAGGGGGAGATTGTAGAAGACTATATTAGGCTTGACAAAACAACAAAAGCGAAAATAAAGAAGCCAAGCGAAAATGAAGAAGTCACGCGACAAAGAGGAGTCGCGCGAAAGGTTGATCCGCGCGAAAGGCTTGTCTCGCGCGAGAATGTTATTTTAGTATAAATATGTATTTTTCGCTTTTGTAAAACAGTTCTAAAGTTTTTCAGTTCAGATTGTTCAATTTGCTTTGTAATCTTTCTGTGCAATTTGCACAAGATTGTAATCACTTTGATTATCAATTGAAAGTTATTTGATTATTGTTTGTCTTCTTTCAATCTCAATTAATTTCGCGTTCTTGAGATTGAGATCTTGGCTATTGTTCTTGGGAATTGACCGAGTTTATAATAACTTGGAATTTTTATTTTAATATTAAAATAATTCAAAAGATAATTAAATTTTATTAAAATAAAAATTACAACAATTCAAATAATAAAAAATAAATATATGAATACAATAAAAATACAAATACAATAAAAAATCCTAAAAATATAAAAAACTAAAATCAAAAAGCCAGTTATCTTTTGATTATCTTATAAAAAACTACCACCACCTCGAGAACTCGAATCACCATCTTGGGAACTCGAACCACCACCTCGGGAACTCGAACCACCACCTCGGGAACTCGAATCGGCACCTCGGGATTTTTTGCTACTAGTTTTTTTGACATTCGGGGATCCATGACAATATATTGTGATTGTGTTTGTGTTTGTGTTGGTGTTTGTGTTTGTGTTTGTGTTTGTGTTTATGTTTGTTTGTTGTGTGTTGTGTAGATTAATATTGTGTATGTGTGTGAGTATTTATAGTGTAAGTTCATTTCTGGCCTCAAGGGTAACATTAACGGCTTTATAGCTGTTATAATCGGTTGTGTCTCGGCTAGTGGAACCCGAGCTGGGTACTCGGGGACCTACCGAGAGGGTGGCGGTGTTACCGCCCGGGTAAGGCCTACCCGAAGATCCCTTCGGGCACCGCCCCCTCCTCCCTTAAAAAAACTAATTATAATGTAAAAATAAATGGATAATGTTATTAGTAATTATTGTGGTTATTTAATAAGAGAGAGAAGCGAGAAAAGTTTGATGATAATGAATGTGGTGGTGACACGTGGCCACCCATTTACCCTTTTATTAGAGTAGTAAGATCTATGTACCAAGATTCTTCGCCCAACCGGTTAAGGTGAGGTACCGTGATATGTAAATAAAGGGATGTCATGGGTTCAAGGCTCACTATGAGCAAAATGCTCAGAGTTAAGTAAGAGGATTTTCTCAGCAATGGGTTTCCTCCTGAGAGAGTTGGAGGTGCGGTCCCGGCTGGGAAACGGATAGATAGGCGATTAAGATACATCTATCTCCGAAGCAGGGTCGTGTATTATATATATATACATATATATATATACATATATATACATATATATATATACATATATATACATATATATACATATATATATACATAACATATATATACATATATATACACATATATATACATATACATATATATCTTCCTATCTAATAAAAATGTATCTGAGATGACACGTGTCAACACCACAATTATTCTCACCAAATTTTCCCGCCTCTCTCTCCTATTAAATAATTACCTTAATTAAAATAATACTATTTAACACTTTTTTATATTAAGAAATTAATAAAGAGATCTATTTATTAATGTTATTTCTAAATAAACAATTTTTTTATAAAATAATAAATTTATTTAAGCATAAGACATTTTTAAAAATACGAAATATTTAAAATTGGTATTTTAAAAAGTTTTTTTTTTAAAACCAAAAATAATTAAATTTAAGAGTTATAATAAGAAAATTTTAAAAATGATATTTTTATAAGGTTTGTTTTAGAACAAAACATTTATTTATTTTTTGAAAAAAATAAAGTTTGAAAAAGTTGATATCACTATTTTATAACTTACAGTCATTTTTAATACATAATTTCTAATACATAATTTCAGTGATATTATATCTAAAATATTATTTTATAATTAATAAATTTTGTTATATTAATTTTTATTTATTCAACCGTGTAACACACGAGTTACTATAGCTAGTACATATATATACATGTATAAACATACATAGATATACATAATATATACATGTATACATATTAATATATATACATAATCATATATTTATATATACATATATATACATATAATATATTTATATATATATACATATATACATATAATATATATACCCACACACAAACATGTATATATATACATACATATACATACATATAATATACATATACACATACATATACACATACATATACCATACATATACACATACATATACACATACATATACCATACATATACACATACATATACACACACATATACACACATATACACATACATATACACATACATACACATGCATATACACATGCATATACACATGCACATGCACATGCACATGCATGCAATGCACATGCACATGCACATGCACATGCACATGCACATGCACATGCACATGCACATGCACATGCACATGCACATAAGCATGCACCATGCACATGCACTGCACATGCACATGCACATGCACATGCACATGCACATGCACATGCACATGCACATGCACATGCACATGCACATGCCATGCACATGCCATGCACATGCACATGCACATGCACATGCCCATGCACATGCCCATGCACATGCCCATGCACATGCCCATGCACATGCCCATGCACATGCGCATGCACCTGCGCATGCACATGCGCATGCACATGCGCATGCACAGGCGCATGCACATTCCGCATGCACATTCCGCATGCACATTCCGCATGCACATTCCGCATGCACATGCCGCATGCACATGCCGATGCACTTTGCCGATGCACTTGCCGATGCACATGCCGATGCACATTGCCGATGCACATTGCCGATGCACATTGCCGATGCACATTGCCGATGCACCCTGCAGATGCACCCGCAGATGCACCCGCAGATGCAACCGCAGATGCACCCGCAGATGCACCGCAGATGCACCGCAGATGCACCGCAGATGCACCCGCAGATGCACCCGCAGATGCACCCGCAGATGCACCGCAGATGCACCCGAGATGCACCCGCAGATGCACCCGCAGATGCACCCGCAGATGCACCCGCAGATGCACCCGCAGATGCACCCGCAGATGCAAAATGCACCCGCAGATGCACCCGCAGATCTGCACCGCAGATGCACCCGCAGATGCACCGCAGATGCACGCAGATGCACCCGCAGATGCACCCGCAGATGCACCCGCAGATGCACCTGCTAGGGGTGTTCAAAGTCGGATATCCGGAATTTCGGATATCCGAATTTCGGATATTCGAAAATTTTGGATAGTGACAATCACTATCCGTATCCGTATCCGAAATTTCGGATATCCGAAATTCGGATATCCGAAATTTCGGATATCCGAATTCGGATATCCGAAATTTCGGATACGGATTCGGATAGTGATTCGGATATCCGAAATTCATTTTTTATTTTTTTTTATTTTTTATTTTTTAATTTTTTACAATATATAGACATATAATATTATAAAAAATATAAAAACCTACATATCATAAAAATTCACATATACACTAAAAAATCTCAATCTAAATTAAAAATATATCTAAAATTTAAAAAAAATATTTTTAGTTTTCGGATAATCGAATATACGAATATCCGAAACTTTTGAAAATCACTATCCGAATCCGAATCCGAATTTTTGATTATCCGAAATTCGGATATCCGAATTTTCGAATATCCGAAAAATCGGATATTTCGGATTCGGATTTTCGGATTTTCGAATCGGATTCTAGAATTCGGATTTATTGAACACCCCTAGCAACTGCATAGGCACCTGCGTACGCACCTGCGTAGGCATGCGTACGCACCTGCGTAGGCACCTGCGTACGCACCTGCGTACGCACCTGCGTACGCACCTGCGTACGCACCTGCGTACGCACCTGCGTACGCACCTGCGTACGCACCTGCGTACGCACCTGCATATGTGGATATGCATTATAATATATATATATATATAATATATATATATATATATATATATATATATATCATTTATGTAATATATATTTTTTAAGCAACATAAACACATTCAGTTTTTGTTTATGTCACAATCAATGCTAATGCAAAACAATCACACTTAAGATATGTAAGATAGAGGTTAATCAAATCGACACCAAAATTGTTCAGAAAACTTCTTAAAGAAAAAAAAATAAAAAACGGGTATGATCCGTACCAAACATCTAACCGAATCGATTTTAGTTGTATAGGGTGATCCGGTCCAATGAGTCAGTGCAGCTCGAAAACTAATTAATTGACTATGGTAAAAGATATTCAAAGAATTTAAAAAAATGATACAAATGGGTACAGCATGATCCTAGCAATATACAATCGAAGAGCATCAGTGAGAGAAGAGAATAAGGAGCTATCTATGAAAGGGAACCTTCTAAGGAAGAAAAGATATACAAGAAAAAACAAACATCTAGACTAACACTTAGGTTGCCGGGTGGGGTGGAGGTCTTGAATGCTCCACTTGACAAGTAAGGTGCGAAAACTGTTGTGTACCCAAAGGCTTGGTAAGAGCGACGACAATTTATATCTTTGTGTCAATCTTCATGGGCTCAACTTCCTTCGACTCCACTCTTTCTTTAACAAAATGGCTATCCATCTTGACGTGCCTAATTCGCTCATGAAACATTGGGTTGTTAGTTATGTGACGGGCCGCTTGGTTATCACAAAACAATAGTGTTGGTCGGTGTAGGCATCTCATGTGCTTTTAAGAGCCATCTCATCAATAGAATCATAGTAACTGTGGTTGCCATAGCTCAGCATTCGACTTCAGCCAAAGAGCATGAAACAAACGACTATTTCTATGCCTTCCATGATATGGGAGCTCCTCCAAAAGTAGTAGATAACTGGTTCTTGGTCTTCTTCTTGTGAAGGGACATCCAAGCCAATCAGAGTATGGTTCCTCCTTCTTTAGGAATTAAATTGCCTTGTCCTCGAGTTTCTTTAAAAATCCCATAGGACTCAAGTAACGGCTTTCATATGACTTTGTCTCGAATCACCAATAAATTGGCTCAAGACATTCATCGCATAAGCGATGTTGGGACATGTTGTTGTAGACAAAGAAGCTGCTAACAAACCTACCATATTGATCCTATTCCCCTACGACAGTTACTAGATCAGCACAAGACGCATAAAAGACAAAACTCGTTGTTCTTCATCATATTTTTCGAGCTTCAAGGATGTCTAACATGTACTTCCTTTGAATGGCCACCATTTTCTGTTTTGTCTTTGAAATTTCAATCCCAAGAAAAAAATTATAGGTCCTAGGTTTTTGACGCTAAATTTCTCACATTTGGTTTTATAATTTGTGTTTGTAAACACATTTTGAATCAGTAGCACACTTCCCGTATAGCATTCTAGGGTCCAAGTTTCATTCCTTTAAACTGCTTCGATTTCTTTCTTATGCCTTCTATCATTTTCTCTCTGTGTTCATTTTTAGTGAAACTAATTTCTTTTTATAACTTTTTACCACCTTTGTATTTCACACAATACAAAATAAGGGTCGGACTTATTGTCACTAGTTATTTCTCTATTCACAAATAAAACATAAACGGTCCACACGCACCACAACATGATTTTGAATGCGTCTGAGTTTGGTTTGATGACCTTAGACTATACAGCAGATAAATATATTCAACTTTGGGCT